>JAPTHN010000001.1:148746878-149091878 GCA_026936325.1 Platynereis dumerilii | reverse complement strand
GTCCGTTTAATGCGTTAAAAAGGTTACATTTATGTTTTTAATTTGAGCTGAAAATGGAAGATTATAATTGGCAGTTTTTTTAAAACCATGATTCCTGAATTACATGCCTGTGCCGTTTACATTGTTTCTGTGAAAAATAAAAGAAGTCACATACATATCTATGTCTTGAAAAAGAGGTCAGTTTTATGTCTATGATGAAAAGAGGTAAGTTTTATATTGGCCTTTATTATGTCTATGACGATGACAAAAAGTGGTAAGTTTTATATTGGCCTATATTATGTCTATGACGATGACGAAAAGTGGTAAGTTTTATATTGGCCTATATTATATCTGTGACAATGACGAAAAGAGGTAAGTTTTATATTGGCCTATATTATGTCTATGATGATGACGAAAAGTGGTAAATTTTATATTGGCCTATATTATGTCTATGACAATGACGAAAAGTGGTAAGTTTTATATTGGCCTATATTATGTCTATGACGATGACAAAAAGTGGTAAGTTTTATATTGGCCTATATTATGTCTATGACGATGACGAAAAGTGGTAAGTTTTATATTTGCCTATATTATGTCTATGACGATGACGAAAAGTGGTAAGTTTTATATTTGCCTATATTATGTCTGACGATGACGAAAAGAGGTAAGTTTTATATTTGCCTATATTATGTCAGACTCAGACTCAGACTCAGACTGTATTTATTCGGCAGATAACATGACAGTAAATTAATTATAATTAAGCAATATCAAATTTATATAATTATCTATGGCCAGGAGACCCACCGAAGACTCGGATCTATGACCATGACGAAAAGAGGTAAGTTTTATTTTGGCCTATGTTATGTCTATGACAATGACGAAAAGAGGTAAGTTTTATATTGGCCTATATTATGTCTATGACGATGATGAACAGTGGTAAGTTTTATATTGGTCTATATTATGTCTATGATGATGACAAAAAGAGGTAAGTTTTATATTGGCCTATATTATGTCTATGACGATGACAAAAAGTGGTTTTATAGCCTTTATTATGTCTATGACGATGACGAAAAGTGGTACGTTTTATATTGGCCTATATTATGTCTATGACGATGACGAAAAGAGGTACGTTTTATATTGGCCTATATTACGAAAAGAGGTAAGTTTTACTTTGGCCTATGTTATGTCTATGATGATGACAAAAAGAGGTAAGTTTTATATTGGCCTATATTATGTCTATGACGATGATGAAAAGTGGTAAGTTTTATGGCCTATATTATGTCTATGACGATGACAAAAAAAGTTAAGTTTTATATTGGCCTATATTATGTCAATGACGATGACGAAAAGTGGTTTTATATTGGCCTTTATTATGTCTATGACGATGACGAAAAGTGGTAAGTTTTATATTGGCCTATATTATGTCTATGGCGATGACGAAAAGAGGTAAGTTTTATATTGGCCTATATTATGTCTATGATGATGACGAAAAGTGGTAAGTTTTATATTTGCCTATATTATGTCTCTGACACTGACAAAAAGTGGTTGGTTTTATATTGGCCTATATTATGCCTATGACGATGACGAAAAGAGGTAAGTTTTATATTGGCCTATATTATGATGATGACGAAAAGTGGTAAGTTTTATATTGGCCTATATTATGTCTATGACGATGACGAAAAGTGGTAAGTTTTATATTGGCCTTTATTATGTCTATGACGATGACGAAAAGTGGTAAGTTTTGCATTGGCCTATATTATGTCTATGATGATGACGAAAAGTGGTAAGTTTTACATTGGCCTATATTATGGCTATGACGATGACGAAAAGAGGTACGTTTTTTATTGGCCTATATTATGTCTATGACGATGACGAAAAGTGGTAAGTTTTATATTGGCCTATATTATGCCTATAACGATGACGAAAAGAGGTAAGTTTTATATTGGCCTATATTATGATGATGACGAAAAGTGGTAAGTTTTATATTGGCCTATATTATGCCTATGACGATGACGAAAAGAGGTAAGTTTTATATGTCTATGATGAAAAGAAGTTATATATGTCTATGATGAAAACAGGTTAATCTTTAATAAAAGTATCATGTTGTGTGGGGATCGGGCAAACAGTTATTTTCTGTCCTTTTGTTGTAGTTAAAGCAGAATTGTGTTTGCAGCTAACACCTGAGAGTTGACTGATGAGGGGGGGGGGAGGAGGAGTATCTCCTGATGACTATCTGCTGTATCCAGTGGGCCAGCATCCACACATGAATAATATACATTGCGCTTTTTAGCTCATGTTGTGTTTGGCAGACAGAATTGCGTCAAAGTATGTCTCATGCCTACATAAAAAGTTGAACCTCAAACAATTGTGACCCAAAACGATCAAGCGTTTTGACAATTCATCACCTAATAACCTTCCAACTGCAATTTCGCCTCATTTAAATAAAATTGGCTTGCTCTCTGAGCTGAAATGGCAAGAAGGTCAGGAACTCGTGTGTTTATGACATGTTGTTTGTTTGCAGTACAGTTACATCTGTTATTATGGTAAATATTTGTTTCAGAAAACTCCACTTAGCCCAAATATACACTGAACTACGACTCACACACTATGACGACAGGAAAGCGTTGAAGCCGATGGGATGCTTTAATTCACAATGGTATTATTCATCATAAAATCATTGAGTAAGCTGTCATTTTATTTTCGATTGCATTCGATGTTCCTACCTGGCAAGACTCGGAGGGCCTGCACTCCTGAGATCTGACGTTGTGAAGGTCCTTCGGGTGTTCGTTGCACATGTCGCCTATGCAGAGCCAGCACTCCAGCCCCACGCTCAAGCCTGTGAGGAAGAAATTGCATATCTTGCTTATCATTCACAATAAAGTGTAAACAGCATCACACAATATTACATTCATGTTATATGTATGAGGATACGGTTGCTGATGATTTATGATCAGTTCGTGGAGCCATAGTGTTTTTCTGCATCAAATCCCACGATCTGTTAGCTTGACCAGAACCTTGCATAGTCAATTGACGGCCCTGCAATCTATCACTGGGATCAAAATATGCAATGTATCCGAAATGTCAGCTGTGTCAAGCCAGTGCACATAAATTTTTTCCTATATCATGCTGTTTACGTGATATTCTGCAAAGCAATGCTAGAAAACACTGATTGAATCATCCAAATTTAGCCTTTTCGTTTTGTTGGTCTATATGTAGGCCTATATTTGGATGTTATATGCCCATAAGGTCCTGAAGAATATAATATGAGCGAAGCTCACTTAGCACAAGGACAGCTCATTCTGTGTGGTGCTCAAGTCTACAGTGACTGCCTGAACAGGAAGTGCCTGTAGTTGCCATAAAAGTGGAGCTAGTAGTTTAGTCACAGTTTAGTTTGGTAAATATAAAATGTCTGAAATATCTTCCAAAACAGCTTTAAAATTTCAGTCTTGTCCTATAACAACCTCCAATGACATATTTCAGGGATTAAAATCAACATGTGTATCAACATGGGAAATAATTATTTCCATACCGCCTTATTGTAAGAAGTGACTAAAAATTATAAGTCAATACAAAAGTTAATCACTTAAATGGCTCACCAAGTAAGAAATCATAACAACACTTAAGGTTACATAATCTTGATTAACTATCAACAAATTATGTAACAGTCTAAAGTCTAATAGTAAACAGTCACCTACCTCTGAATAGCTATGGTTTTATTGATCTCTGTTATGTAACATCAACAATTTAATGTATTTGATCCAAATGTAACATATATTTGAATTACACAGCTGTCAGTGCAATATGTCTATCTATCTATCTATCTATCTATCTATTGAATCTTATCTACAGATCTGATCTTATCTATCTGCCCATCTGCCTAGTCCTTTAAAAAGATAAATTGGCCTTCTGCATGGAAATTTGAAGATAATGCAGTACATTGCAGTAGTTCTAACTTCTATGACAATGCTGCGCGAATTTCATGGCAGTGCCATTTACATATTATGTAAATAGCACTGCCAACAAATTCGCGCAGCACTTCAAAGTTTCAGGACTTACAGTGTTACCATAACTTTTATTTGTATTTCATATTCAACGTAGGGGAGAGTGGGGAATCGATGGGCCGCTTGACAAATTATTGACCATGGAGGAAAATGTGCTTCAGATAAAGGATTCATACTGTGCACCCTATTAGCTAGTGTAATTCTCTTTAAAATGATACAAGATTCGCATAGATCAACCTAGGAAGAAAGATGAGAAAACACATTTTCTGTTAAGAAAGATGGTGGCCCATCGGTCCCCAACCATGGGGACCGATGGGCCAGCCCATGGGGTCCGATGGACCACGTTAATAACTTGCCAAAGGGTGGATAAAGAATTCAAATATTGTTTCCAATATGTTTTTGTTGATCCATCTGAGTGTATTGGACAATAAGAGATCGAAAGAAAAAAGATATGCCCAGATTTTACACTTTGAAAAAAAGCTTAATTTTCACAAATGTCATGAGTTACTTTTTTGTAGTTATATTCAATCTATTGAGATGATATTTTAGCAGTACATGAACAGATGCATTAAAAACGATATTGGAGAATTCCAAAACGATTGCTTCATTGGTCACTAAGAAAAAAAAAAATTATTTGATATTTGTTCGATACAGAAATTTGGCTACCACCGTGATAATCAAAATCTTGTCTAATACCTCAAATTTGTTGATGAATATTAAAAAATGAGAACATTTTATTTTTTTCTCCATCAATGAATCATTTCTGTCAATCATTTAGATTTTTAGGGGTAAAGTAAAATTTTCCAATGATACTGTACTAGTATGCCATCTGCAGGAGAAATCTTGAATCAAAACAATAAAATTCATCAATAACCCTCCATTAACTTATATTTTGGTGAAAATTTAATTTACACTCAATATTGCATCAATGTCTAACGGGATCCTTATGTTTATTATATCCCAAATACTACCTAGATTGAAAAAAGTTGTGATTATGGATATTTTAAATGTCCACCATTTTGTGTTAGAAGCCATTATTAAGGCAAATCTATCATTGTAAATTCGAGGGCATTCATCTAAGTCAAAACTTATCATTTAAAGACGCAAGCTGAAGTTCTATTGTGCTTTTTCCCATAAAAGACTTTAATATCAAGCCCCATGCCAATACGCCACCTATAGAAAATCTCGAGAAATAGTGGCCCATCGGTTCCCATGTTGGGTGGCCCATCGGTCCCCAAAAGCTTTCTGAACAGTTAAACACCTCTTTTTTGGTGAAATATGGTTCTTGTTCTGAAAATTCAATTTGTAAATTGTCACCAATATATAGGACAAGTCATTATAGAAAATTTATTGCGTTGAGTCTACACACTTTTGAGTTATTAAACTTTTTCTGAATCAGAAAAAAAAAATTTAGATGCTGAAAATCTCATTTTGCCTCCTACACGCTTGTGCTATCACTTATTGATCAGTGGTCGATATGGTACTCATAGATGTGATAAGCAATACTAAAAATGCAAATTAGATGTTATGAAACGTTTTTGGTTTGGAGTTAAGAGGATGGCCCATCGGTCCCCGTGGCCCGTCGGTCCCCATGTTCCCCTATAAAGGCAGTTACGTAACTGTTTCAAAAAATTTGGGAAGACAGATCTGTAGAAAAAATAACAGAGATAAAATGTACCATTGATACAATTTAGATAGATAGATAGATAGATAGATAGATAGATAGATAGATAGATAGATAGATAGAGAGATAGATAGATAGATAGATAGATAGATAGATAGAAATATTAAATAGATAAATAGGCCTAATATTGATTGACTGATCAATAATCATCTCAATGGTAGACAATGCTGAAGGCTGCCAAATTTAAATCTAGGTTAAAATTGTTGACATTAATTACATAATAGCATAATAGTAATAAAAAACAATAACATAATTTGCATGTAGATTAATTGCTCACTGTTACATAATCATCAGTTTGTAATGATTGTGTAACTTTAATTTTGTTATGTTTTCTTGTTAACTGTCTGTTTTGAAATTAAATGAATCACTTGTTAATAATTCAATTTGGCGTGCAAAGGCTAATAATTTAACTATTCCATAAAAATTATAGGTACAGGGAATATAACTGGAGAAAATTAACTTTTAAGAAACTTTTGAAGATGAATTATGTTACTTTTGCACACTCGAAACTAAATCATTGATAAGAAGCTGGGCCCACTTGACCTAATTTCCGACTGTGGACTGTTGATATTGAGACCATCACTCCACAGATTTTTTAGTCCTCTCCTGTGCCTGCAGCCGTTTCGCTGCGCGAATATTAAAGCAAGAGCTGTCATGTCATTAATGAAAGAAGCCTTATGAAGGAGTTGTGTAATGAGAGGTTGGTGTGCACTGTGGAGCCTCCCATCTCCCTTGTCCCTGTCCATTATTCTGCCAACGAGAGATGCCTGGCCAGTGTCCAGTGGATTGTTGCAGTTTGCAGCATTTACATCCATGAGCCCAGCCTCATGAGCCAGCTGATGAGCCCCCCTCCCCCTCTCTGCCTTTTCGCTACAGTCAGCCAAACTGAATGTCTGTGATTTAAAAATATCTCTGGAGAAGACTGCAAAGTTGTTGTTTTATTTAGATATATGTATTTTTATTTAAATCCCCAATCATCTCTATTGATGATATGGATTACGTCAAAAATTAATAGTTCAAGTCAAATTATACAAACCATCAAAAAACGTCGGAATATATTTACTGCCACGCACTACTCCAATGTCTACTTTCCATTTTGCCAAAAGTGACACATGTCATCAGTTACTAATTTGTGCTATTCTTTTTAAAAGGGATCTGCTGAATGTGTAAATGTCTGTAAATTCCAAAATATATTCTTATCCGGCATCCCAGATGCCAAAGCTTTAGGTTAGTTGGTGGATTAGCTGAAGTTATCTGTTCATGGTCAGGAAATCAAAATTAGTCATTTTAAATGACAAAGTATAAACATATAAACACAATATGCTTGTAGGCAACCATGCAAGTATAATGTCGAAATTATCTGGTTGCAATTGAAATCAGTCCTTTTATAAATTTCTGCAGGGTTGTGAGGGAACGTTGGTTATTAGGTGATCTGGTCACCAGTCCTGTGTCAAATTGTTTTCCACATTTTACTAATTTGATCTGTATTGCTTTTTTACACTGATCTACATGTAGAGTTTATAAAAGTCAACTCTGATAGTAACCTTTGCCATTCGTTTGGCAAAATACACTGCTTCAACGAATACTGCCTAGAGATAAACCACAAAGTGAGATTAAATTATTTGATCAAGCAGAAAAATATGTAAACTGAAACTTAAGTTGGTAAATTTCTTATACATTTTCAATTGTCCTTTTAGATGTTATCACCAAAGGAATACAAGAGACTGCTTGATGCTATATCAGGTGATGGTGACCTGTGTTTCCTCAAGAACTTGATCTTAATATCATTGACCTCAGCAACGTCCCATACAGCTTGTGTCCACATTAATCTGTGTCTTGTTAGTCACCAGTAAAAAGATAATGTTGTAAGTAAGAACAAGACAGTAATGTCAGTGTTGCTAGCATGACCATGAAACAGAGACAAAAAGATCCAAAAAAGAAAGCATGGAAAGTCTGAAGTGATGAATCTCAGCTTTCCTTTTACAAAAGCTCGACGCCAATGGCCTGTGAAAAAGCTTTTAGAGAATGTGTTGACTTCATCCAGGTCATGTGTTTTTGATACAGATATATTTGGGCCTATGTATATGGATGGTGTGATTATTGTATTAAAAAAAAACAACGTTAGTTATCAATTTTATTATGTTTTGGTCATGTACTTAGAGGTGACATACAATTTATTTATTTATTTTAAAGTTTGAAATGTGTTCCCTGTCTGGTAGTGACCTTGTCCGATATGCAAAAAGGGAAAAGGAAAAACAGATTCTTAGTCTATTGTATACTTAAAATCTTACCAATTAAGCAAGTTAACACAAGGCAATGCTTCGTCCCCATTATCCAGGGATATAAGATGAGGTTCCATCAATGTCAGTTTCTGATTTCATTGATCACATTTCAAAGTAGTCATCCGTACTCCCATCATGGCAGTGGTGTGTTTTCCTTTGCATAAATCTGCTGATTTAGAAGTTCATTAACACGTAATCTCTAGGCAACCTGGCCTCGAGGATGAAGAATTTATGGTGTATATTAATAGAACTATCCTAATATATCCCTTCAGTGGTAATTCCTTGATTAATTGGGAAATAAGAAACGCAGATTGTTTGCACCACAAGCAGTTCGTATGCCCGGAGTTTATCACACCAGTGGGGCGAGTGGAAGGGGCCAGGCTGAGTTTGACTGATATTAGAAGAGGGGGGACGGAGCTATCTGCAGCGCCACAGATCCAGCAGGGCCATTAATAGTGGCAGTTTATGACAAAGGATGAATGTAGGGCTCCACACTTTGTATCTTTTTTTCATAATTGGCCAATTTACCCAACAGTTGAATAAACATGCCTGACAACTTTTTACAGATGACAAAAACGAAATTGCACCTCATGATAAAATTCAGAGGAATGCATGGTTTATGGTTCCATTTACATGAATTCGACATTATTTGGATAGCAATTTCGATGTATTAGTCTTACAAACACTTTTTTCACTTCAAAGTTATTCTTAATATAATTGGTCTCGGGGCGTCAGTTTCATTTTAAAGTGGTGGGGCAAATAGTGGTCACACCTTAGTGGAAGATGTCAGGGGAAAATTACATTTTTTAAAATTCAGAAACATGTATACTTTGACAAAAAAGTGGTGGGACATCTGCCAACATGAACTGACGCCACTGATTGGTCTTATGAATTTATAACTGGGAATCCCCTGGCCTTGGGCACTTTTCTGTCAGAATACAAAATACCATGTTTCCCACAGGCACTTTACATATATATCAACCAATTTCTTCCTTAGATTTAAATATAAGAACTTGACTTATTACATTTAGTAAAATCTCGTTTTGGACAGAGATATTTGCTCATTTCCTGTAGAAATTGTCATGATTTCGCAAGATGTTAATCCTTCTCCTTATTAATCAAACCATGAGTACATGTGTTTAATCTCACCCCCTTCAAATGTTGCATGTTTTCTAATTTCCAGTGAAAGACATCTTGACAAGCCATTTTTTCAACCATCTATTAATTTCCTAATTATTCTAGAAACCAAATAAATGTATAAATTCTTGAGCTGTATGACATTGGCAGCTTTAACCTGCTGCTACCAAGAAAACAAGACATCTAAATCATAAAACTCCAGTAATGTCAGCATTGGTTGATCACAAATGGCATCATGTTCAAATAACAAGCCACATGGGCTGTGAAACCTTTTGGAATCTGTTTAGGTTGCTCTGTACAGGTCCCATGCAATGAAACCAGCACTTTGTTTATTGAACTTATGAACAAATGCATTTCTTGTGCACACAGCTAATTTCACCCTGATTATGTAGGAGATAGCGGGGCACAGTGGATCTTTTTTTTTTTTTGGCTCATTGCTCCACCAGGTGGTGCTCCAGGTTCTCACATATTATGAGGTTATACCATGGATGGAGGCAGTATATCCCTGGTATAGTCACCCAAGATCCAGTATATCCCGAGACCCAAAGAGTCGAGGGATATACGGGATCGAGGGTGACTATACCAGGGATATACTGCCGCAACCCATGGTATAACCTTTTTATCCCATGTCTTTTTTTTAAAATACTTTTAATTATATCAATATAAAACAGTTTGAATCACTCAATTGATGTGAATGCAGCTGTGCTACAAAAAAATCAATACTCTTAATTGGCATCACTTAATTGCCTTAAGAACAAAAATCAGCAAATATGCTGGTATATACATGCTAATAAGCATGATATATAGGGGCACTGTTGTCTTCTGATTGGTCAGTTCCAGTATATCCCTGTTGATCTCATTATCTTTCAGTATATCCCTGCTGGCTAATTAGCCAAAGGAATTTGATTGGCTGAATTAAATATATCCCTGTTTCTTTCTGTTGTATTTCCCTCTCTCAATCGGTATTGACCTGGGAAAAGCTCAGTATGAGGGACAATAGTTGGCTAGACATGGGATAATCAAAGAGATATATCTAACATTGGTGATCTCCGTTTGTGTGACTTTTAACTGCATACCTATCATATAATTGTTGGAGGTATTTTCTTACAAAGACTACATGTTATAGCAGTTTGAAAACTTCATCAATACTGATCTTTAATGTCAACAAAAAATATGTGCATGGGCACTATATTGGGCAGGACGGCACAAAATGGCATGAAAAATTTATAGAGCCATGGAGAGTGGGCATCATGAACTTTACAAATGGGGCACCATGGGCCACTTGGAGATAGGGCACCATGAGCGCTTTTCTATAAAGTTTTAATGTATCATTAAATCTGAATTGTAACAACAACTCTACTGTTATTATTCCAGAACTGTAGTGCAAGACATCAGCGGCTGTTTAGGACATATTTGTGCTATTTCATAGAAAAATATGTAAAATCCATCAGATCCATATTGTGGTGTATGCCAAGGGAAAATTTCAAGTAAAACATCTGGTGTATGAGGTATCATATCAGTTCTTTACAGTTGAATAAGAAGGATAATACATGTATGTAAACAGCCCCCCATGCCATGGCTCATGCTGCCCCAGGGTCGGGGCATGGTGAGCCGCAAGACTACATTTTTTAAAGACAATGTTTTGACTATTTAAGAATTAAGAATATACTGTAACAACAGTGGATATTGTAGCCGAGAGGTTTTGCTATGATTATATGAAGCAACCAGCTATTTACCATTGAAACTTTAGGCTCAGGAGCTTAATTTCGGAAAAGCGGCTCATGGTGCCCCGCTCTCCCCTACCCTACACAAGTGCCCAAGTATTGCCATTTTTTCAAAATAAGTTGCCAAAGAGATGGATGTTGTTTTCATTTGAAATAATAATATTCTTCATATCGTATTTACATGATTTATCTTTACATCCGTCAAAAAGAAAAAACAGATTACATAATTATCAAAATCCCCAATCTGGAACTCCAAACTGGTGACTGCATGAGTAGAACATTCTCAAATGTGAGGCCATTCCTTGATATATTGAGGACAGTATTTAGCAAAATTGCAACTTTCAGTGTATAAAATATTAATTATGTTCTTTCAAAGAAGAATGGCCCTGGTGCCTGAAAGAAACTCCACCCAGAGAATCAACTTTACTGAAGTGGAAAACTTAATTATGCAGAGCAGGACGTCATTAGGCAAGTTATCGTAATTTGTCTTTGATGTTAGGCATATCTGGATGCTTTGGCATCATGGAACTCTCCATTTTAATATTCACACAATTTGAGATGATCCCTTGAGGCAGCTGATCCACTGTACCCTGCTCTCCCCTACAGTGTGGCACAGTTATTAATCAATGAAGCAGTTTTGTTATCCTCTGTCGAATATGTTCTAGGAACTGATGTGATAAGAAAATGGGAAGACACAGAGTCAATTGGTTAAGCAACAATCAAGGGAAAGTGGTGACTGGGCTAATGTATTCTCCTGCATGGTGTTGTGAGGACACTCTTGGCTCTTGTTAGCTCATATTGGCTCCTGTTTTGTCCTGTCTCTATTGCAGTGCATAGTGGAACCATCAGGGAAGCACTGAATTTTTCAGCAAACCCAGAGCACTCTATGTAACAGAGAGGATATATGTTTACTTTACCTCAAGTACACTGTCATGTATCTTGCAGGGCCGAGCAACAGAAGTCTGGTATATTTTGGCAAAAATTGTATTCTTGCAGCTACTGACAGAACTGTGCTGACAAGGCTAATTTGTTATGATTATGTTTGCATGGTTATTAATCTAGCGACCTTGTTGATCGGTATAAAAATAATAACACAATTATATATATCATAGCCTATATATATGTAATGTACTTCCTTCTTTTGAGACTCGACCTTGTTTTCATGGCATGACAATTAATCTTGTTAATTTAGTGATATATGAGCTGTATAGAACTGGGGTCTATTTGTGCATTGACTTATGGTAGTATGTTGTGGATCATGCATTAGGATTGCATTTATTAAAACAGGATCTTACATTACCTTAATGACATCCTTGTGTCTTAGCATCTGAGCAGTGAGTCTGAAACCTGATATAGTGTAAAGCATTACCAAAAAATAAAAATTTATAATATTTATTTCGTTGGATGCAGACTATTTTTATACACCCACTGACTAACCATGGCAACTGCCCGGTTAAGAAGCTGAGTATCAGTCTGCCTCACATACAAGTTAGGGATGGCCAGGTCTCAGTCAGTGGCCAATAACAGACCACAATATCCGCCCAGCCCATCAACTTGTTTGCCCCACCTTTCTTCCCATTTATCTCACTATCTCAGCTGCCTTGATATTGCTCTGGCGGACTAATTGTCCTAGAGATGTCATATATACTATACTTATCACCTTATCATGATATCTTACTCCTGTCATTGAAAACTTGGTTGAATAAATTTAGGCATTTTGCTAATTCCGATGAAGAACTATTTACTATTAAGAAGTTTTTGGTTTTGATTCAATGATTGCTAATATTAATTGATACATTTTTTATGATCATAATTTGAGTTCAGCCTAGAATTACAGATGTAAGTCTTGCCTTAATATTTAAGTGCACGTTCTGATAAGTTCTGGCTTGTTGAGGAAGGGTGGTGTCAGTTATTACATAAGCCTATATATATCTATTATATATCTATATAAATTTTAAAAAGTAGACTCATAAAACAAGTGCACCATATTATTTGATTAATAAAATTATATAATCTTCTGCACCAAGTTGCATCAAGTGGACTTTTTAGTAAACATATGGTACCATCCGCAGAGATAAGACACTCTTGAATAACATGCTAGTGCCTGCATGAATAGTCAGGCTACAATTTATCAAGTTCATATCAACTTCATTTTTATTAAAATATGCATTTAATAGGCTATAACACTGAATAACCTTCAGTGTTCTGATGTCAACAGACCTGAACAACACAGGTTTAAAAATACATCGCAGGCTCATGTAAATGTAGGTCAAAAAGCATGGATGGCTGAACGAGTGAAAAGGTGTTCCACCCGAAGTAGCATGGGCCTCTTTGATTGACTTTCATCCCTTGGGTACCTCAGGTATGTACCAAATATTGTTTGTAAATGATAACTATCCATGTATAAAACAGATATAGAACAACTTGTTATATGCTTACTTATTTTGATGTATAATATAGTTATAGAATACAACATATCTTATCATTTGTTGTGGCCCAGATAGCAATGTTAAGATCAAAGGTCAGACCAACCCATAAATGAGTACTATTGAGTAGTAACACATCTGCTATTATATTGGTCCTTAACTGTTTATGCTGTCAATAATATATTATACAGTTGTTGCTGTGTTATTAGAGCCCTTATCATGGGACCAACTTGCCTTGTGTGATCAGCCATCACCATTATTTTGATATTCTGCACCCTTATGAGGGACCATACCACCTAACGACCACATAAGTCTTATAACACAGGTGCCACTGTACACTGTAATAGGTATGAAGCTCTAATATCAGCACCCATGTGATGACTACAATGCCAGGCAATGTGTGTGAAATAGCTTGAAATATAAACCCATTTATAAGCTTAATCCCCGAAGTCCGTCCATGTATACATGCAGATCACGCCCATAATCTCACATGTATATATGAGGTAAATGTTTGAATGTTTGTGTTTGGATATTTAGAATTTATAAAAACGTTTTTAACATCGGCTTATTTTTTGCCTTTTTTTCAATAGTTGTCTTTGTTCAATAGTTGCTTTGGTGTGGCCTCTTTACCTGCTGTATTTCATTGCTAAATAATGTTATTACATTTTACTATGTATTCATTGTGAAATATTTGTTATCCTTTAAATACAGGGCCAGATGGGTCTGTATTAGGTTGATACAAAGAACAATGCCTTCAATTCTCCACTGTGTAGAAAAAATTGTGCACTCAATATCCTACGTCATTTATACCATGATAAGGCTGATAAACACTGTATCAGACGTGTGTGATACTCGTCTTATGCTATTATAAAAGTCATTTGAGTACAAATCAGTTCAATCAATGATGGTATTTATATATCATTACATGGATTGTTTTGTATTGACCAGAGTATTCTCCCTGCCAGTCCATATTTAAACATAGGCTGCGCGGCAGACAACAATCTATGTTATAATATCTCTCTAGTATTTTTTGCCGATTGTGTCATGATCAGAGGGACTCGTAAATTGGATTGTTTTGATTGGCCAAAAACTGATTGGACAGTGTGATTGGTTATGTACACTGAAAGACAAAAGATATGCATATGTTGTGCATTAAAGAACCTCATCTCTGTACTCAATATAAGGTTCTTCCCAACACAAGCTTTACATAAAATAAACCATAAAGTCTAAAGATAATGGTCTTGGGGTTCATTCGAAGGTTGAGATATCCTGTCATCTGTAGCATCCCCTACAACATCCAGAAACATGCCTTCATCACAATGGAGGGTATCTTGAGTTCTGGTTGATTTTCTGGGTCCAACACCTCTTTGTTTATTCCTTGTCTATCCTACCTCCCTGTAACGGGCAACTATCTTTGATACACTTGACAGATGAACATCGTACACTCTACAACATTAAGCTGGGTTTTCACACCTGCACCATTCCAATATAGTTTCATCCCGCCATATTCTGTAATTGGGGACACAACAAATTCAGTTGTAAAAGAATTGTGTGCTTGATTGTTTAATGATTCATTTAAGCTCACATGAAACCACATACCTGCAAATGGTATGGGTCAACAGCAAAAACTGTTTTCAGAAAAGTCCCCTTTGTCAGCCATTTTTAAAAACGAAAAGGTTTCTCGGTTCAGTGATGTATTGTTTGTGACCCTGTTTTCGGGTGTCTTACACCATGGAACCATCATATTGACCATACCCCTCGAACATCTTGCCCTCACAACATATGCATAACTTTTGTCTTTCAGTGTAGGTTATCATAAACATTTCTGTTTCTGTATGTCCAAAACATCTTGTGTGATTATTTATCAAAACTTTTTATGTAACTTTATTTTGATTCATCCATTGTCCACTGTATATAACCTGCAGAGGCACAGATAACTTCAAATTTAAACATTCATTTTGTTATCCAATGTTATTGTTTTTAATCAGTAACAATTAAAGATTCCAACAGTATAAAAGAAAACAATGTTTTTTCAAGTTCACTCTGCCACATCTTGCTCATTTGCATGCTGCGAGTTGGCGATCCACTGAAAAAATTGATGGTCTTATTTTCAATTTGCAAACTGGCTTTGCCACATCATCGACAGTTTTCTGTTGGTCTCCTAATCTTCTTATTTAATGAAGTACCTTTAGTCATTTAATTAGTTTGTTTATTGTCACCTATGCTGCTAGATATGATAAGCACTGAATCAACTGATTGACCATAACTGACAAAAACAAAACAGTTTTAAGCCAGTGACATCACACCACCAAGTTGAAAGTTAATTTTTGAAACTGTCAAACAGCTTTAATATTTTTCCAGTGAAGCATGGCTTTGTCCTGGTTGGATGTGTGGTGGATCAGCGAGGTGGTCATCGTAGCTTCAACCTACGTTCTTGGTCTGTCTAAAGCAGGATCAGCAGAGCCCAAGGACCAGAGGCCAGCTGGAGCAAAACTGGCTTTTTACCAGTTCAACAAAAGGTAAGTCAAAGACCCTCGATATATTTTCTGTACTCATCCACATTATGTGCCCTGTGAGTGAAAAATTAATATTTAATCATCAACCCTCATAACATCACTAAAATACAAAAAAAAAAAAACTGAAGGAACGATTGTCGTAAAGTGGTATAAAATCGTAACACCACCATGTAGGTGCAGACAAGCCCATTGATGGGCTTTGGTAATAAAAATGTTTAAATCAAAACAATAAGCACTTGGCAAAGTTATTAAGTTATACTTTGAAGATCATCTTGTTCAGCCTATTCAAGGAAAATTTTTAAAAACTGTTTACGAGGTTTGATTCTGTGTCATTGTGATTTTCCTCTGGGCATTTCCTTTTGGGCTGAGGTCAGTCAGATAAAAATAATGAATTTTGAAAGTTTTCCTAGTATGTTAAATGGCTCTTTGTTTGACAGATCTTTATTCTTGTGTATTTACATAGTAGGCCTATTATATATTATAATATAATATCTAATTATTTTTCAGAATTTTTACGTATTACCTGTTTGGCTTCGCATGGACAGCCTGGGTTGCATGGTCTGCCGTTTCATGTTATGTGCTTGGGAATGAAGCACAGGAGAACATGGTGTGGCTGATGTACACCTTGGTGCCTGCCAAAAGGACACTAACAACAGGTAAGTAACTGCATAGTATAAAGTGATCATCAGAGATGGTTTTGTCATAAAATTTATCATGTCAAATTTTCCTTGGGCACCATTCGACATCATATAATTATGGCAGATGTAGGTTGTTCTGCTTCTTTCGAATTGCTTTTCTTAAACATCATTATAGATATTTGCGAATTGGCGGTCCACTGAAAAAAATTAATTTTCCTATTTCCAATTTGTAAACTAGCTTTGCCACATCATCGACAGCTTTCTGTTGGTCTCCTAATCTTCTTGTTTGATGAAGTACCTCAAGTCATTTAAGGTGACTCATGTATGGTGGTTTGATCATACAGATCTTTCTAAAATTTTGCGCAGTTACTCTATGGGGCCCATACATTCCAAGAGTGAAAAACAAAAAAATTTCACGGACTCGTTTTGTTGCCATGGCAACAGTATGTTTGGCCTGATGACTGCTTAAAAGCCATAAATTGAGTTTTTGGTTATGTACCACAGAATAAAGCATTACAAGCATTTGTCAAACAAAAAAGTCAGAAATGTCTTCTCATGGATGTAAACCAATACATTTGCCACAAATTTGAAGAAAAAAGTTAAAATACTTTTTTCTGTAAGAGCTCAAAGGTCACCAATACACAAATTAATTGCTGATTTTGTATGCATCAATTTTGACAGTAATCAAATTTTAGGAAAAGATCATACAGATTTTTGAAAAAAATTGCATATGTCATAAACAAGTTATTGTCAAACAAATGGCCAAAAATTTTAAAAAATTCACCGAGTCGTTTTTTAACTGCAGTACCATGACTATGCCAATGTCAATTTAAAATAATAAAGACAATTTTAGACACAGTTGACTGAAATTAGTTGAGAAAATTTTTTGGATAAAGATGAGAAGCTGAAACTTTGAACGAGCATAGAGTAGGTGTTACTGCATTCAATAAAAAAATAATTATGCTTCTAGCTGCATTAGATCTCATTTAAATAGCAAATTACTGGCTGCCATGCTGTTAAAAAAAAGAGAGCAGAAAATGGTGACGTCACAACTTTTTCAGGGCCTGCAGCAGTTGTGACGCTATGTTGCTAGGCAACCAGGCTGCTCAGAAGTATGTGCAGTGTACCGCGCTTGAGTCACCTTAATTAGTTTGTTTATTGTCACCTCTGCTGCTAGATATGATAAGCACTGAATCAACTGATGAACCGTAACTGAAACAAACAAAACTTTTGCCAGTGACATCACACAACCAAGTTGAGAGTTCATTTTGAAACTGTGTTGACCGCCAGTCTGCAAACAGCTATAAAGAAGGGGGGGGGGATTTGACGCCGCCTTAATGAACCAAAATATGGGTCAGTGCTCTCAGGAGGAGACCATGGAGCAAACTTGCTCTGAGGATGAATTTTGGTGACCAGGTGATGGTACTTTTAAGCTATTATTAATATTTGGGGAAAAAAAAACAGTTTACTCTAATATCCTCTTCTTCATTTTCAGAACCAACAAGTGTGCTTCTGGCCCTGGGTCTCTTAGAATTGCATCTGCTCAGAAGAATTTTCGAGAGTTCCAGGATCAGCATCTTCTCCAGAAGACAAGCCCTTAACATTGTGGACATTCTCCTCTCATACTGCTTTTATGCTGCAGCTGCTTTGTCAATCATTGCTGATGGTCCAGAGTTGTCTCCACAAAATGGTAAGTCTCAATAATCTCCATACACCTTTTCCAATAAGATTTAAGTTTTACTTCTTGTTGGTTTAGTCAGATGATTTCTCTGCTTTTTTTCAGTATCACTTGCAGACCTAGGTATCAGACATCTGATAGCTGTGCCTCTTTATCTGTTTGCATCACTTCATCAACACAGGGCTAATAAGATTTTTGCAAAACTTAGGAGGAACCGCTTTGGTAAGTATTAATAACGAGGTTCCGCTGATACATGTACATGTATGACATCGATGCTTAGGGGTATCGGACAAGCAATCAACCAAAGGTCCAAGTGCAACAGGAGCTGAGCTGCTTCAAAATGTCATTTTGCCTTGTAGCTCAGCTCCTGTTGCACTTGGTGCTTCTGATATGGAATGCCTGATACCCTTATTATCTGGCCTCATCTATGTTTAAAAATGAAATAGTTGAGGTGTAATGGTAGGGCTACAGAAGCTGCTGAAGTGTCAAATCTGTGTAAATCAGACTTTACGAAATTGCCCTACTCCAAAATGAGTCCACAAATGGGACTCCACATAAAATCAATCTGCTGGTTAAACTGGCAACAATTACGTTTGACCTGTGAAACATCACAATGTAATTAAATATGGCCTAGCTATAGGCTGATTTAAATTAACAATTTAGAATAATTTATAAAAAGTCACTAAAAGCAATTAACATAAATATCCATATAGTATCATATCATTACTTTCATTTCAGGCCATATTGTCACCACAAACTATGGGAAACCCAAAGGTGATTGGTTTGAACTCGTCTCCAGTCCTCATTACTTGGCAGAAGTTCTCATTTACAGCAGTATTGGGATTGTGTTAGGAGCTAATGGCTCCACTTGGATATTCCTGTGTGCCTACTTGATAACACAGCAGATCATCACAGCTTTAAACACCCATCTTTGGTACCAGAAAAAGTTTGAGGATTATCCATCAAACAGAAAAGCTATTATCCCATATGTTTTGTAGTATTATACATAAATATATGTACCTGCTTGTTTATTTACATTTGTATTACAATTTATTGTATAGGTTAGGCGATTAACTAATAAAATTACAATGGACACATTTTACAATGGTGAACTGTAAAAATATGACAGCAACTTTTCGCATTGCCTCTTGCATGCACTTGGTTATATGTGTACAACATAGCTTTGTTTTTTACGCTGGGCCCTAGGATGTAAGATAAGATCCATCATAGCACAAGCTTCTTTAGAGTCCCAGCAGTTGTTACTAACTGGTATATACGGAAAATTGTCAGCAGGAGAACATCTCCACGGTGCAGTAATATGGAGTGGAGCATTGAAAAATTGATTAGTGTTGCTAATACTTCAGATTGTTCCATACATGCTGCAGTACACAAACCTTGTGTAAAGAGATTAATAAAGTTGCAGAGCTTGAAACAGATAGCGGTGAGCAGGTTGGCCGACAGGAGTGGAGCTGAAGTAGGCGACATGTCATGTGATCACATGCAAATGATATGCAAATGAGATGCAGATGAGGTCATCTCAAGGCCACTCAGTCACACCCCCGTGACCAGCCAATGGGAAAACTTTGGCCTGTCACATGACTGGTCACTCTCCCCAGTGGTCTGCTGCTGCCTCCAGCTCCTGTTGCACACTGCTTTGGCCCCTCAGCTGGTGAGCTCCTATCCAAGACCACGTGGCTTCATAGGCCTACACATAACAGTATTTGTATGTCTAGCATTGTCTACCCTACTTGAACAAGCTGTCATTAAACAAAAAACATTAAATTTATGTACATGGTTTCATTGGTTTGAGTTGGCAATATTTTTACAAATGTATTTTGCTTGTTAGAATTTCTTGTTTGAGATTAAATATCAGAAGCTACTTTTTTATTTTCAAGTTGAGCTATTTGTACTACCGGAAATTTCTGTACAGTGTACATGTATATATATTTACTCACGCAGATACATGGCATAATTTATTAGAAACACCAAATAATTTACAATTAAAAAACCATCAAGGAAAGGCATTCAGTTCATGTCACATGATGTATTGGAAAAGTTATTATAAAATAAAGATACAGATAGATAGGTGGATAGAAAGATATCTACAGATGGAAAGATAGACAGATGGAAAGATAGATATATCGATGTTGACAAAAGATTACGGGATTTCCATATTATTTATTCAAGAGGGTAGGGGGCTAGGGGCATGCAGGGCTCCAGTCACTGGGTCCACAGTTTGAATCTAGCTCTTGCTGGGTCTTCTGGGACTATGTTGCATGACTGTATCAATTATATAACAGCATAATACATAACTTAAAAGCCCCAATCATATCCATCCATCCCATATATACATCTTACACCATTTCAAATATATTTTTGTACCATTTACACTATGTCAATATTCGAAATATGTTATCACTACAACCAGCGTATCTTTTTTAAAAAAAAGATTTTCTTGTTTACACACTAATAAAACTGAAAACAAAATTACAGCTTGCTTTATCTACGACTCAATTTTTATAGCATGGAACACTCAATAGATCTCCATGTAAATGTAGGATATTTTATAGTCCACTACACTGAAGAAGTCCATCTCAACAGACTTTACAATTACACCCTTTGCAGGCCTGTTCAAGCATGAGCCTTTCTCTCGACTCCCCGGGGAGTATACAGCCAGACAGCGGTTTCCAGCGGACACAATGCTAACTCACTCTACAATCACCATCACGACCTATAGCCAAGTACCCATTTACACCTGGGTGAAGTGAAGCAAAGAGTTATGGAGGATCTGCTCAGTTCCTCCATGCCATTGTTGGGAGTCGAACCTGCAACGTCTCAGTTACCAGGCGAGCACCTTATCCACTAGGCCACGGCACCTCATAAGTGCTCCATAGCATATATAGCTTTACTGCTGTCTCTGTTCGGGACTGTCAAGTGGCAGCAGAATGCTGACAGTCCCTGGAAAATCGAATTGGGTCAACAATAATTTGATCTGTTTTGGACAGATCACCAGATCAGGTCGCACAACAGCTGTCCATATTACTACGCCAAACTACTTTCACAAAGCATGGTTGCTGGCAAATATCCAGTCCACTGCTTTGAATGAAAATGTTTGGAAATCATGGGACAAAAAGAAAGTTTTGAAACTTTAGCATACACTTTGCCTGTTAAAGGGATGATTTTAATCAGAAGTTTGATGGTATTCAATCTACTTATGCCATTTAGTGCATGTTAAATTGTGGTCAGAAAAGGGTAAAAAAAGAATGCATTCTCACTTATTTACTTGTCCATACAAAGCCAATGTTTTTGCTTTGTGATATCAAAAATGCTCAATTGTATTTATTCTGTTACTTTGTGGAGATTTATTAACTAGGACAACAATATAATTCACAATTTCATAAAAGCTGTGTTACACTCAGCAAAATGTCTGGTCCATGCCACAAGTGGCCCCCTCTATACTGGCAATGTATGTGAGCTATAATGTATACATCCTCCATGATAAAAAATAGTTCCAACTTATTTTGGTATTTACAAGCTGTCTGCTTAAAATTGAAGCCAACCAAAGTCAGATTAGACACTTGCAGAGTTTTTGGAAATAATCTAGACCAACACTAAATGATGGAACTGTCCTGGTTTCTTCCACACTGTCCTGGTGTCTTCCACTGATCGAAATTCTGTTGACCGCTCACAGGAGCTCGCGAATTTTGCACCCTAGGTGGCAGCAAATAGCGGTCAACTTGTAGACAGGGTTTACTGATTAGCAAGTCTGCCCCATGTGCATAGGCTTAGGTTCGAATTTTGGCCGGTCATGTCCAGAGGTTATCACTAATAATAATTCGGTTCCAACCAATGACATGAAAACATCTCGTGGCATCCCAGGTGCAATCATAAAAGGTGATATTTGAAGTAAAAGGAACACGAACGGCTGTCAAATTACTTTATAGTTTATGTTATATCATCGATTGAGAATCCATGCTTCCACAGGCAGTTTGGTTGAGGAAGTTTAGCATTGATCCATTGGCAAGACATCACCCATTTCACAATCTTACAAGCAGTACTGAATGTATAATCTAGTCTATATTCCTAGAAGAGCTCACTTCCTGTAGAAAGCAGGTTTTCAGGCCCCTCATCAGGCCCCTCATCAGGAACACTTTTTCAGTGCATCAAGGCCTGTTAAGCGTCAATCACTGCTGCTACACCTGCTTTGGATGTTAAACAAGAAAGAGGCAAGTCTGGAGAAGGTGTCATGGGTCTGTGGAGGCTGCATGAAGCCTCTGAACAAGGCCTCCTCACCTCCTCAAGGCTCCTCCGACAGCTTCCACTCGGTATTTGATGCAGTGCGCATGTGCAGTG
Organism: Platynereis dumerilii; assembly: GCA_026936325.1. Taxonomy (NCBI): domain Eukaryota; kingdom Metazoa; phylum Annelida; class Polychaeta; order Phyllodocida; family Nereididae; genus Platynereis; species Platynereis dumerilii. The sequence goes on along the minus strand of JAPTHN010000001.1, from coordinate 149,069,460 downwards.
TGACCCAGTTCCCCCAATCAGGGCCCTTCTCCAAAGATGCATAGTGCCCATGTGCAGTGTGACCCAGTTCCCCCCATCAGGGCCCATCTCCAAATTTGCAATGCAGTCAGACTGACCCAGTTCACGCAGTGTAGTCTGTGTGGATGAGGCCTAGCCCACGCATGTATGCAGGGGATGTCAATACAATGTAGGCAACACAATCCAACCAGCTCAGTGTGGATTCCCCATCCACGCAGTGTGCACAGCTATAGGCCTATTATTACGATCTCCACAGGTCAGGCCAGTGCTGCTGAAGTGATAATCTGACACATTAAATTTTCTCAGTCTGCTGGAAAATTCAGAGCCGACAATACACAATCATGCTTACCTCCCAGGGACACTGCCATCCAACAGTACACACAACACAGCCTGTGAAAGTGTGTATTGCTACCGTACTTTACCCGAGAGAGAGACAGAGAGAGAGAGACAGCAGGCAAACAGGCGGATGAATAGGCCTATTTCTGATTTAAAAAATTCTCTTGGTGTAAATTAAGGCATGCAGGCTGAGAGCAGCTGTACTGAGGCAGTGCTCATTTATGCCACACTTCAAATTTGAGTGTGATTTAATTGGTAGGCTGACTCCATAATCTTCTGACTGTGGACAGTTAACAACTAGAGTAGAGAGTGGCTGGCCCAGACCATGATCAACTTTCCGAGTCCAATACACACTTTCTCAGACTGCAGTGCAGGCCACTTGGCACTGACACATCCACTGGTTTGGCTGTCAACTTAGTGACCTGACCTGGCCCAGTTTGAGGCCCTGATGGGTTTTCCCAATGCAGACAGACTAAGCAGCTGAGTCCACAGTCTCCACAACTGGGCAATCCACAGACCAGAGATGTTAGTATGTTACATACATGTACATCCACTAAATTGCCAGGGCAACATTTAGTTTCAAACATGAGCCTCACAGTCACACACATGTGTAATTATAGTCTTTGTTATTTTGGGGGACTTGCTAAAAAGCGGGCTGAAGTAGCGGGTAGCGGGGTAGCGGGTAGATTCTGATACAACACTGCAGCTACCTGAATCAACTCCACCCGCTACCCCTCGGTCGTAGCTTCTTCTGCTACCTTTCCCCGCTCTCTCTGCTCATTAATAAACAACCGTTCTATGTACAGGAATGGCAGACCCCATTTTGGAAATCTTAGAAGATAGTCTATCCATCTGGATGTTTAAAATCATACCAATCACAGTCTTTTCCCCTTGAAAATATGACTTTATTCACTAAGTTACTTTAAAATCATTTTTAAAAGTAGAAAAGACATGACAACTTATTAGACATCAGATTTGAAATCTCTGCTGCAGCTCATGAACAAACATAGCTGCATTTCTTATTTTGATTAACAGCTTTTTTTCTCTATTGACAACAATAATTGAAAGAACTGAGAAAATGTGAAAGCCATGTTTTTTTGTGGATGTTAAAAAACACCAGAGTAGCTCTACATAATGCATTGGGGCCTACTAATTTGTACAAGGCCTCTTCTGCCCCAAATTTGTATTGAAGATGATGGCATTTTAAGTGAACCACAAAAGAAGATAGACTCACATCAATTACCAGTATAAGTGCAATTCGCTTTCAAAAGCCTGTCTTTTATTTACAGCAAAAGTCCTGAAGCAATTTATTGCTTGATTGTCAGCTGATTGCAAGTAGCGGAGGTAGAGGGGTAAAGTAGGAGTGGGCTGACAGGTATGTTGTACTACTGTCAATTGAATAGCCCTCTGTTTGCTCAGGTTGCTTCCTATTGTTAATTGTGCTTACTATGCATACACCCGCTAGCCGCTACCCGCTTTCTTTCAACCCGCTTTTTAGCAAGTCCCTTATTTTGGTGCTTAAGTTGGATCCTTCACAGTGGCCTGCCAGCTCTGTCAACCTACAACTACAGGTCTAAGTGCCGATGTAACATGCGTACTTGACACCCCATGCAGGAGTGACCCCTCACCGGTTGACTGTCCAACCGTCAGCAGTCCATGGGAGGAACTCAGGGAAAGTCACTTGATTCTCAGAGTGATGGGAGGCTGCTGCTGGAAGGATCTGGCGTGGGACCTGTGCACAGCTACATGTGGATTGCCCAATTCTCACCTGTGGATTGAGTATGTGGCTCTGCAATGCCACGGGAGACTGTAGGCATTCTAAGTCACACCAGTGCAAGGCCATGAAATTGAAATTCACCAACTTTTTGAAAAAGCTGCCTAAATTTATGAAACTCCACACTGAATATATAGCCATAAATTAATTCTTTTTTCTCTATTGACTCCCTGGGTCTGTAATCCCCTTAAAAAACAATGCATGACGATTGATACCTTCAATTGTTAATTAACACCATGAAAATTTTTAGACCAATTACTTGACAGGTTGTATCTAAGTCACTTATTAAATCATTTCAGTGCTTTTTATCAAGCAAAAAAAAGTTTCATTTACTCTAATTTATGGTACTTCCAATGACATTTCATATTTCTAAAGTTTCAAGTCCAGTGATGTAGTCGAGGCCAGAACATCCGAGACCGCGGCAAGGCCAAGGATTTGGCATCTGAGACCGAGCCGAGGCCATCAAAATATTGCCCCGAGGCCTCAATCACTGGCTCAAAGACACCCGAGACCGAGGCAAGGCCAAGGATTTGGTATCCGAGACCAAGCCAAGTCCGAGGCCATCAAAATATGTCTCCGAGGCCTCAAATACTGGTTTTAACATTCTGTTATTGTTTTTGTATTTTCATTTGTTATATTTCAAGTTTGCACAATTGTGTCATGTGTGACATTATTATATATATAAAAGATAAAAAAATATAATAACATGTCGGCCTATAACTGTTCAGACCTGTGTATATTTAGGCCTATAATGTAAGGCCAACATTTTCCACACCCCACCCACGGGTCTGCTAGTCATACTATAATATATGAAGGTTGCCAATTATTTCCATGGTCAACCTTACAAATGACTGAAAGCAACCATCTCACCAATCAACTGGCCTGAACTCATGTAGAGCTTGCAAAGCGGGGTGAGGAATAAGCAGGAATTCTCATCGCAACTGCGCAAGTCTGTCTTTATTTGGACTGCATAAATGGATGGATGATTGGGGCTTTATGTTCCGTATTTATGCACTTGGTAGTCTAATTAGGACAGAAGGAGGACACAGCCATAAGTCCAGGTATCCCGGCCAGAACGGGAATCCAACCCGGGCCAAGCGATTGGCAGCCCAGTGTGTGACAAACTAAGCTAACCCTTGGAACAACAAAAATAAAATATTTGTTGACCTTATCTATATTTATATACCTATATCGACACATGGAAACAGATAAACAGTGGTTCCTGTTTTATGCAGTCCCAAGGGAGGAGTCCTTTTATGGGGATAGCTATTTGCATTTACAACAGATGCATGCTACTATTTCATCGATGAGCAGATGAGCCTAGCCAGTTTGTTGTAAATTTGGGGGCTAAATAAGTGTAGCAGTCACAATTCGGTAAATTATTAAATCAAACTGCACCAATACCAAATTAAAAAGAGCCAACAGTTTTAAATGCGTTAAATACAGAACATACAATTGTTAAAATAAAAAATATGAATTTATCCAGAACAACAGACAATAATGACGGTAATGACTGGCAGTTTTGGGTTTCTGCACCTTAGATTCGAACGAGATAAAAAAATCAAAATCATCAAACTCAAAATACAAAGGTTGGTCCCAATTCACATTCACAAGGTTCATAATATTGGTACAAGCCCAACCTTTTGAAAGCAAGTTAAGCTTGACCTTTAATCGCAAATGTGAGAATGAATTACAATACACCTGAGAATTTTAGTATTGAATTTAGTATAAAAATGAGGTCAATAACAATTGATTAGGCCTATTTAGATTAACAATCATGTTATAGTTTTGCAGATTGGTCGGGGATTTCGACAACAATTTTGCCCCTGCTCTTACGACTGTACAAGTATTCAACAGCATTTGCAATAGAATCAAGTCCCTTAAAAGGTCCTCTTGGGTCATTCACACCATTGTCTACAGTGATCTTGATAGATCCATCAAGATATCCAGCCAGCAGTTTGCCCAGGTATGCCTTGTATTGGTCGGCATAGTCGAAGAGCATGAAGCCGCGAATACTGCACGATTTGGCAAGAAGTTTAGCGGGTAGTGTTCCAGTCTTACTCCTGGCCAGTCCACTGTCACTTTCATAGCCTGTAATGTAACCAATGACCACCAGTCTTCCCTTCTTTGCCAAGTTGTCGACACAGGCATCGAACACTTCCCCACCAATTGTCTCGTAGACCACGTCCACTCCCTTCTTGTACTCCTTCCTCAAGACTTCCCTCAAGTTCTCCTTATTGGTGTTAATTGCCCTTAGTGCTGTGGCAATGGACCACATTTTGGAGATAACCCCAACAGAAGGTATAACAAAGCACAACCTATACCATCTTGTGCAGAATATTGTCTGGGATCTGAAAAATATGGTTGTAGTGATTTAAAAGGCGTCTGACATGTTCAAAAGAGCATATATCTGATGTAAAGTAAGTTACGAAAACGAAAAAAATTAAAAATCACTTTTCTGCCTGTTTGGGCTCCCCTATGAAACTTAAATGCTTCAAAATGGTCCTAACTGATGCCAATGGGTGTAGAATAGTATATTATAGGTTAGTTATTGTAATATTTTCTATATTTGACAAAGCAGGGGTGTTTTAATGTCAAAAATTAGCAAAAAAATATTTCATTTTCAGATTTCCGAGCCACTTAAATTGCATAATACCAGAGAACTATTCATCAAAAGTGAACATATTATACATCAAAATTTTCCTTATTTAGTCCTCTATCCAGTGGTATATAACACATGTAGGTCTGAGTAATAATGTAGCCACAAGAAGACAAAATGCTTCCCCTTACCCTTATTTTTCGAAAATCGCATAAATTTTGCATCTGCAATAAGAAATGTGCAAAAAAGATGCTTAATGAATAACTATTGACCACATTAGCAAAAGAAGCTCTGATGAATGCAATCCTTCTTTATTCAGTACATTTTGGTGATTTATGGGTTTAATTACTATATATATGGTAGTTCAATGTTCATGCATACATTATGGCATAATATAGGAATGGCGCCCTAATCAACACAATCACGACAGCATTTCCTACCAGCAATTACAACTTGCATTTATGTCTGATTTCATGTTTCTCTATCAAATTATAACTTATTCAATTACAATGTTTCATATTTTCTACATTGTGCGATATCATTCACATATAGGCCTCGGTTTTTTATGACCATGAACTCTAAATCAGATGTTGTAATGTCATTATTAATTATTTACATAATTTCATTTGTGCAGTAGGTGTTGTTTCTGCTTTGAAAATGTCTTCGTGCTTGCTTTAAGAGCTTTTCGATAAGTGACATAATATTTTTTTGGGAGCAAGGCAAACCCCAACACAGAGAATCACCACCAAGGGCCCTATACCACGACAAACAAGAAACTAACTTTGCTGAAAAAAGCTTGCATCAGGAAGATTGCAACTTTTTGCAATGCAGCAATATTAGGAGGGTGATATTGCAGATAGGCTGCAGTGACTACCCTACAAAGAAGACATAATCCCGGGGCCATAATAACTGTCTTGTAAGATTTTGTGGAAGTATAATTTATACACAAGCATAGAAAAACTAAACCTGCTACATGTAGGTGCTACAGAAGTTTATTTCTGAATGCAATATTAGTTCTACTGAACGATAACCAAACACAACCATGTGCAGCTGACATTATCTAAATGCACAGCTTGTAAAATACTCATTGAACCATCCTGCATCCAACAAAAATTCTTACAAGAGAATATCCCAGAAATGTGAGAAGAAAAATGCTGTTGCATGTGGAAATTGAAACAGCATCTTGACAATTCAGAGGGTTTCTTCTGGTCACTGAACGCAGACGCAAAAAATGACATCGTGCAGTCAAGTGAAGTCACAATCAAGAAAACACTGCAAAAAGCGTCTGAATTGCTGGAACACATAGCAACTGTTACAATCGCAAACTTAGAGACATTTTCTAAATGGAAATAAAGAGCTGAAGGGATGAGGAAGCTTCCAGGTCCAGACCTGGCTAGGAATTCAGAATGCCATGCTGAAGATACCTTTGTCCGACCACATGTACCTGGAGGTATGTTTCTCAACATACAAAGGCATACTTACCAGATGGAATATGGTCACAAGCTGTCGAAGAACCATCATTTCCACACTGCATGATTTGCAGTGTTGCTCCATCAACACAACCAGTGTTGGTGCAGTTGATGGAGCACATTATGTCCCAGCACGTTTTGGCAGACGCATAGATTGTAAATATATTTTTTTAAATTGTGAGGATCCAAGGACCTCGGTCCACGAAGGCTGTTGCCTGATTTTGCCCCACCACTTTATGCCCCTGTGATTTGAATTGCACTGAACTTCCTAAAAAAATTTCAAACTGGGCAATATGTGAAAACATGTGAAAACCATCACATAATTATATTGGTGTTTCTGATTCGATGCCGGTGATTTGCCATTGGAAGTCTAATTGAACAGCAGTGTGCCCACATCAACCTATGCACCTTGTAAAATCTGGGTTTTAAAAGTTCTTAAAAATCATGGTAGAATCGGGATAATAGCTGGTCCTGACATTCAGAGCAGTTTCAGTAGGGCTGTATTGAAGCTTTCCAATGATGGTACTTGGATTGCACCAATTGGTACCAAGTCCCAGTTGTCAATGGATTGTCCTGGGGATGAGGCTGTACTCGTACTTGTCATGATGCACAACTTGTCATTGCAATATTGTCTAGCAGGTGCCGATGTACTTTGCACATATTGTGGGATGTTCATGGCAGCTCTTCCTCCCATCGCCTTGAAAAATGGAATTAATCTTCTTACGCTTGCCACTTTAGCAGTGTTTAGATTCAGGAGGATCTTTGTTACAGTTCCCGGCTTTTGGCGGCATGCAATTCCTAGTAACAAACCCGGCAACCCTCCATTGCACCATCTCAATGGAATAGTGTTGCATTGTCTCTACAGATCCCAGATGAAACATACTCGAGGTGTGGGTGCAATGAGGACTTGTATGCTTGCCCTGTAATGTCCTAGGGACATTAGCTCGGGGTTCGTCTCAGGAATCCCTGTGTTCATGTTTCCTTGTTAATCACATTCTCAGCAAAATATTATGCGTCATTTCACAGAGGAAACGAGTTGAGTGATCCCTGAATGTCTTCAGAAGCAGCAGAGAAACATTTCAGAGTCAATGGTCAGCACACCAGTGATGTAGTGGAGGTAGGTAGATCCAAGGCTGAGCTGAGAAGCAACGCGAGGCAGGAGCCACTGAGTCTGAGGCCGAGGCCTTCAAAAGTGGCTCAAAACTCCGCGGCACGTCTGATTGAAGGACTAAAAAGACAAGACAAGGTCAGTCGTTATAGAAAAGAGTTACACTGGCTTCCTATCCCTGCAAGGATCCAATTCAAACTTATGACATCGACATGGAAGGTTGTGAAAAATCAGGCACCTAGGTATCTCAAGAGTCTCATTCGACTTAAACCTGAAAGTGACTTGAACCTGCGTAGCAATGGCAGGCTTCTGTTAGAGGTACCCACCTCCCAAAATCAGAATAAGTTTGAGGACAGGACTTTCTCCTATGCTTCACCAATACTCTGGAATGGTCTACCGGAAAATGTACGAAAAGCAGAAACACTGGAAAATTTCAAGAAGCGTTTAAAAACCTATCTTTTAACAAAATGCTACAGTAATATCAATTAATTTTTAAACAAGCGCCAATGAGCAGTTTACTGGAATTGGCGCTATACAAATGCCTATTATTATTATTATTATTATAAAACGCCCCAGACCTCAGACACTGCAGCAAATCACTGACGAATATGGTTGTTGATGTCAAGTGGCGAATTACAACATCTTGTTGAAGTCAAGCAGTTCAGAATATAATGACTATGGAGAAATTTAAGGAATACTCAGAGCAAGAGTTCTGACTGGTCAATAGGAAATGATATGGCATGTCGGTTGTTGCGCTCTCCACTTATGACTAGCTAGTGTATCGATGTGACTATACGATTCTTTGCATGATTTTCCGGATGGCAAGTCATTTTGGTTTGCATAAGTCACACAAAACTATAGAAAACAAAACTTTGTTGGATCAACACTGTTTTGACAATATATCAAATGTTGATGGAAAGTAAGCAGTAGACCTACATTTTTCTTTGTATTTCATAATAACCAATTTTTACTGTTACACCATTGTCAAAATGTGGTTATTTCTCCTTTCTAGCAAGCCAGCAGTCATCCATGTTATGTTGCAGTTGACTCACTTCATTTTTCTCCAAAAAATATTTACTTAAAATGATGAAATTATATTATGTAGTGTGACACAGAAGCTGGAACAATTGTTATTTGGAAAGTTGCATACATTGTAAGTACAACGCACCAGATCGTTTCAACACTTTTCTTGATTCCCTGTCAAAAGTGTTCCATCAAGCCAACTTTAGTTCAAACATTTCACTATTAAATCCTAAATTAAATTATAAAGTAACTACAGATCTGCTGTTTTGTGGTAAAAATCAAATTGCATTTTACCCTTGGAACCGTAAAAATGGTGTGCATCCTCACTTGGGAACAACCAGAATGTATATATATTAAATCCTTATTAGCAACAGTCTGCTGTTTTCCATAATTCACTAATATGTTCCTTAGTAACAAAGAAGAAATTAAAAACTCAGCTTCATCATCATGACTGTCGATCATAATATCTCTTTTGGAATAATGACAAATTTCTGTTATTGGCGAAATAAGGGTATCGGTTTGACTCCCTTTGGTCACATACATTAGAAAACTCATGTGTGTCATATATCACTACCTGGAGGACAAAATAGGGAAAGCAAGAAATCAGATATATATAGGCAAGTTGTTGATTGCCTGGTGAGAATTGCTGTCATGATTGCGTTGATTAGGGGCCATTCCTACATTATGCCATAATATATGCCTGAACCACCATATATATAGTAATTAAACCCATCAATCACCCAAAATGTACTGAATAAAGAAGGATTGCATTCATCAGAGCATCTGTTGTTAATGTGGCCAATTGTTATTCATTAAACATCTTTTTTGCACATTTCTTATTGCAGATGCAAAATTTATGCGATTTTCGAAAAATAAGGGTAAGGGGAAGCATTTTGTCTTCTTGTGGCTACATTATTACTCAGACCTACATGTGTTATATACCACTGTATAGAGGACTAAATAAGGAAAATTGTGATGTACAATATGTTCACTTTTGATGAATAGTTCTCTGGTATTATGCAATTTAAGTGGCTCGGAAATCTGAAAATGAAATATTTTTTTGCTAATTTTTGACATTAAAACACCCCTGCTTTGTCAAATATAGAAAATATTACAATAACTAACCTATAATATACTATTCTACACCCATTGGCATCAGTTAGGACCATTTTGAAGCATTTAAGTTTCATAGGGGAGCCCAAACAGGCAGAAAAGTGATTTTTAATTTTTTTCGTTTTCGTAACTTACTTTACATCAGATATATGCTCTTTTGAACATGTCAGACACCTTTTAAATCACCACAACCATATTTTTCAGATCCCAGACAATATTCTGCACAAGATGGTATAGGTTGTGCTTTGTTATACCTTCTGTTGGGGTTACTCCCTGTTTTAAGCCTATTTTGAGAATATGCCACAGCACTACCTGTCACAGCCTATGCTCTTCAATAGCTCCACTTTTTCATCTGTTGAGCAAGTTCCAATGACATGACAGCCTGCCTTCTTGGCCCACTGCACAGCAAACTGACCTGTGCCACCAGCTGCTGCAGTGACGAGCACATTTTCACCAGCTTTGACCTCTCCCACTTCGTCTAAACTTATAGCAGCAGTCATTCCACTCACAAGTAGAGAGATGACCTCTGGTTTAGCCTGGGGCATTGGTAGAGGGATGGCCATTTTCCTCTCCAGTGAGATGTATTCCGAGAAGGCTCCATTCTTCATGAATGCAACAGGCTGTCCAATCTTGATGTCCCCACATTTGTCTCCCTTTGCAACCACCTCTCCTACTCCCTCGAATCCTATGTCGAAGGGAGGTTGGGCGTCTGTGAAGTACCTTCCTGCTGTGAAGTTAATATCTGAAGCATTAATCCCAACGAACCTGTTCTTGATTATGATTTCATCTGCAGCTGGTGTTGGCAGGTTAGCAGTCACCATCTGAGCTGCCTCCCGGAATTTCTGGCTCAGCTTGACGGCCACCAGTTTTCTGTACACAGCAGGAAGATTCTTAGCTGATGCCATTGTCCTGTCTTCTCCAAAAACGATTAAGAAGTGAGTGATAACAAATAAATGTCACCAATTTCAACCCGACCGTCACCCCACAAAAATGGTGAAAGTTGAAGTAAACACATGGTTGCAACGGGTTATAGAACATTTTTGCACCATCTGGTGGAAATCGAAGTAACCACAATCAGTGAGTATTCTTTCTGGTTTACAATTTGTAACTTTTGGAGTAGTTTTTTAACTAAAACTTTATAAAATAAGAAATTCTTTAAAAAGAGAATTGTAGGGACCTAGTATTAAATATGAGGTTCTTTGAACACATATCTGTAATATTCTATCGATTTCTTATGTATGTGATGACACTGCAATTATTGGGAAAATTCTCAATGATGACCATCGTGACTATCTTGATCTTGAAAGATGAAAAACACCCTTTACACTGTAAATATATCTCTGAGATCAGGCGGAAGACTGGCTCTGCCTAAAATAAGAACAACTCGCTTCAAAAATTCATTTGTGCCATCTAGACTAAGTATCAAATTATATAACCATCCCACAAATTTAAGAAATGTATGACATATATACGTATGAATGTAATCCCTGTATGACTGTGATATTTTGACTGTGATTATGATGCATGAATGATTGTATGGGCTCGCTCCGCAAGAGTTTCTCATTGCGAGATTAATAAAGTATATCTTATCTTATCTTATCTTATCTTATGTGCTGTTACATCTACCTCCAATGTACCGTTCCTATAACCGTGATTTAACAAACCTACCTACAATCCGTGAAACATATTGTAACTAGAATTTGTGTCGCAAGCGGAACACATGCGAGTTCACTATGCGTATGTTGTTTTGCCATTTTTGTGAGTGGATTCTTGGGGAAAATGGTGTAGAATTTGGGGCCTAGATTTTCATACATGATCAGAGAAATAGAACAGACAATAAACTTAGCAGTGGTATCACCAGGAGGGGTGGGCGGTGCAGTAAAAAAGAAAGTACAAGCGGCTTACAACAAATTATGTCAATAGCAGGAAGGCCAGATCTAAAAGGTATTGAGATCAGTAGCATAACCATTACGGGGGGGGGGGGTGAGAGGGCAGGGGGACAACTTGCCCCCTGAACAGATTTTGGGGAAATTTCTGCAGATGTATTAGCAAGATTAGAAACGAAAATGGGGAAATGGTAAGAAAAATGGAGAAATTATGAGCAAAATGGGTAAATGGTAAGCAAAATGTGGAAATTATAAGAAAAATGGGGAAAAGGTAAGAGCCTTGGGCTCCCAATTGTTGGGACCCAGGTTCGGAAGCTCTCCACAAAATATTTTTTGCTTTGCTGAAACAATTCTTTGTCGCATCCCTCAATCTTCAGATATATATCAAAGTAGGAACTCCTAGTACAGGGTGAATTTCCTATAAATCTAAAATGGTAAGTTTAAAAATGTATTTAGGAGTCGTCTGTAGGACTATATTTCTTTATGCATCTTCAAAAATGCCTCAGTCTTGTGAAGCAATATTGGCAATAATTTAGTTACTCGATTGATTAAAACTGTAGAAGACTCCAAATGATCCATTATTGACCTATTGAATATGCAATGACATCACAGTAACAAAAGCAGATTGAAGTAATCACTTGCACTTCCCTGACTCTAACTACTCAAAGGGTGTGACCTGGGTGTCTGCCAGTCCTTGAAAAGCCTTGAAAAGCCTTGAAAAAATTGCTTTTACCACAAAAGGCCTGGAATCTGCTTCATACTAATAAAAAAAAGAAACACAGCTGAATATTTTGCGATTTCTTGTGACAGTCAGGTCGCCGATACATTTTTACTATCAGAAAAAAGTAATCTGCATTCTCTGGAAGATTGGCCTTGATTTTGGGAAAATTTGGGCCAAGAAAAGCCTAGAAAATCCTGGAATTTGATTCCAAAAATGCTGCAGACATCCTGCACTCAACACAACGAGACTGCAATGCAAGGGCAATAATGTTCTTCTAAAATTGAGTTATAAAATACAAGAACTTTTCTGCTGACTTGACTTGTGTTTTGCTGGTATACCCCGGCTGACTTGACTTGTGTTGTTCAGTTGATGTTGACAGGCTAGTAACCGTGGTAACTGTTACTGTATCCACATATTCATAACATTTTGTCAAGGACCAACCACTGGTATTTTCATTTTATGCACAATATTTCATTAACGTCTCTCTACTCAATCACCCTTAAATTAACAAAATATGAATGCACTATTGCAATGCGCTGAGTGAAACCTGCCTTATTTGGCTGTCCTATCAAGATGTGTGTGCAGAAGAAAATTTTGAAATGCTAATCTAGTGCATTAATAAAGCACATAGAAGCTTGAAAATGATCTTATAAAATACCTTGTATTTTTAGCTGTCAACCCCTTCCACATTTTTCCCGAGTTTTTCATTGTAAATAGCTAAAAAGTGAGTTACAAAGACAAAAGTGAGACACCAGTTGGTAAACATATATCAAGATGCCTGGGGTTATTTCTAATATAATTTTTCGTTCAGATAAATGTCAGTGCAATAATTCCTTTCATTTAACATTATAGTATGAAAGCCACTATATGTACATTGTTATTTTTATTCTTTTAAAATATGTTCACTGCCATATTTGCCTGATAACTGCCGTTGAGTCTGTCCGTTTGTACAGTGTGACTCATCAGCCTGGCTTGGTAGTCATCAAATAAACTGAATTGTACAGCAAAAAACATTGTAACAAAGAGTGTGCAGCTGTGGTTCATGTGAAAAAAAAATTCACAGGACTGTCATGTTAAATTTTAATTGAGTGGATTGCCTCCCCCCAAAGATGGCATTGATTGCTATGAGAAAGTTCACTTTTACAATGGCCTTCAATGATGTAGTGCTGTGGCAATGGACCACATTTTGGAGATAACCCCAACAGAAGGTATAACAAAGCACAACCTATACCATCTTGTGCAGAATATTGTCTGGGATCTGAAAAATATGGTTGTAGTGATTTAAAAGGCGTCTGACATGTTCAAAAGAGCATATATCTGATGTAAAGTAAGTTACGAAAACGAAAAAAATTAAAAATCACTTTTCTGCCTGTTTGGGCTCCCCTATGAAACTTAAATGCTTCAAAATGGTCCTAACTGATGCCAATGGGTGTAGAATAGTATATTATAGGTTAGTTATTGTAATATTTTCTATATTTGACAAAGCAGGGGTGTTTTAATGTCAAAAATTAGCAAAAAAATATTTCATTTTCAGATTTCCGAGCCACTTAAATTGCATAATACCAGAGAACTATTCATCAAAAGTGAACATATTATACATCAAAATTTTCCTTATTTAGTCCTCTATCCAGTGGTATATAACACATGTAGGTCTGAGTAATAATGTAGCCACAAGAAGACAAAATGCTTCCCCTTACCCTTATTTTTCGAAAATCGCATAAATTTTGCATCTGCAATAAGAAATGTGCAAAAAAGATGCTTAATGAATAACTATTGACCACATTAGCAAAAGAAGCTCTGATGAATGCAATCCTTCTTTATTCAGTACATTTTGGTGATTTATGGGTTTAATTACTATATATATGGTAGTTCAATGTTCATGCATACATTATGGCATAATATAGGAATGGCGCCCTAATCAACACAATCACGACAGCATTTCCTACCAGCAATTACAACTTGCATTTATGTCTGATTTCATGTTTCTCTATCAAATTATAACTTATTCAATTACAATGTTTCATATTTTCTACATTGTGCGATATCATTCACATATAGGCCTCGGTTTTTTATGACCATGAACTCTAAATCAGATGTTGTAATGTCATTATTAATTATTTACATAATTTCATTTGTGCAGTAGGTGTTGTTTCTGCTTTGAAAATGTCTTCGTGCTTGCTTTAAGAGCTTTTCGATAAGTGACATAATATTTTTTTGGGAGCAAGGCAAACCCCAACACAGAGAATCACCACCAAGGGCCCTATACCACGACAAACAAGAAACTAACTTTGCTGAAAAAAGCTTGCATCAGGAAGATTGCAACTTTTTGCAATGCAGCAATATTAGGAGGGTGATATTGCAGATAGGCTGCAGTGACTACCCTACAAAGAAGACATAATCCCGGGGCCATAATAACTGTCTTGTAAGATTTTGTGGAAGTATAATTTATACACAAGCATAGAAAAACTAAACCTGCTACATGTAGGTGCTACAGAAGTTTATTTCTGAATGCAATATTAGTTCTACTGAACGATAACCAAACACAACCATGTGCAGCTGACATTATCTAAATGCACAGCTTGTAAAATACTCATTGAACCATCCTGCATCCAACAAAAATTCTTACAAGAGAATATCCCAGAAATGTGAGAAGAAAAATGCTGTTGCATGTGGAAATTGAAACAGCATCTTGACAATTCAGAGGGTTTCTTCTGGTCACTGAACGCAGACGCAAAAAATGACATCGTGCAGTCAAGTGAAGTCACAATCAAGAAAACACTGCAAAAAGCGTCTGAATTGCTGGAACACATAGCAACTGTTACAATCGCAAACTTAGAGACATTTTCTAAATGGAAATAAAGAGCTGAAGGGATGAGGAAGCTTCCAGGTCCAGACCTGGCTAGGAATTCAGAATGCCATGCTGAAGATACCTTTGTCCGACCACATGTACCTGGAGGTATGTTTCTCAACATACAAAGGCATACTTACCAGATGGAATATGGTCACAAGCTGTCGAAGAACCATCATTTCCACACTGCATGATTTGCAGTGTTGCTCCATCAACACAACCAGTGTTGGTGCAGTTGATGGAGCACATTATGTCCCAGCACGTTTTGGCAGACGCATAGATTGTAAATATATTTTTTTAAATTGTGAGGATCCAAGGACCTCGGTCCACGAAGGCTGTTGCCTGATTTTGCCCCACCACTTTATGCCCCTGTGATTTGAATTGCACTGAACTTCCTAAAAAAATTTCAAACTGGGCAATATGTGAAAACATGTGAAAACCATCACATAATTATATTGGTGTTTCTGATTCGATGCCGGTGATTTGCCATTGGAAGTCTAATTGAACAGCAGTGTGCCCACATCAACCTATGCACCTTGTAAAATCTGGGTTTTAAAAGTTCTTAAAAATCATGGTAGAATCGGGATAATAGCTGGTCCTGACATTCAGAGCAGTTTCAGTAGGGCTGTATTGAAGCTTTCCAATGATGGTACTTGGATTGCACCAATTGGTACCAAGTCCCAGTTGTCAATGGATTGTCCTGGGGATGAGGCTGTACTCGTACTTGTCATGATGCACAACTTGTCATTGCAATATTGTCTAGCAGGTGCCGATGTACTTTGCACATATTGTGGGATGTTCATGGCAGCTCTTCCTCCCATCGCCTTGAAAAATGGAATTAATCTTCTTACGCTTGCCACTTTAGCAGTGTTTAGATTCAGGAGGATCTTTGTTACAGTTCCCGGCTTTTGGCGGCATGCAATTCCTAGTAACAAACCCGGCAACCCTCCATTGCACCATCTCAATGGAATAGTGTTGCATTGTCTCTACAGATCCCAGATGAAACATACTCGAGGTGTGGGTGCAATGAGGACTTGTATGCTTGCCCTGTAATGTCCTAGGGACATTAGCTCGGGGTTCGTCTCAGGAATCCCTGTGTTCATGTTTCCTTGTTAATCACATTCTCAGCAAAATATTATGCGTCATTTCACAGAGGAAACGAGTTGAGTGATCCCTGAATGTCTTCAGAAGCAGCAGAGAAACATTTCAGAGTCAATGGTCAGCACACCAGTGATGTAGTGGAGGTAGGTAGATCCAAGGCTGAGCTGAGAAGCAACGCGAGGCAGGAGCCACTGAGTCTGAGGCCGAGGCCTTCAAAAGTGGCTCAAAACTCCGCGGCACGTCTGATTGAAGGACTAAAAAGACAAGACAAGGTCAGTCGTTATAGAAAAGAGTTACACTGGCTTCCTATCCCTGCAAGGATCCAATTCAAACTTATGACATCGACATGGAAGGTTGTGAAAAATCAGGCACCTAGGTATCTCAAGAGTCTCATTCGACTTAAACCTGAAAGTGACTTGAACCTGCGTAGCAATGGCAGGCTTCTGTTAGAGGTACCCACCTCCCAAAATCAGAATAAGTTTGAGGACAGGACTTTCTCCTATGCTTCACCAATACTCTGGAATGGTCTACCGGAAAATGTACGAAAAGCAGAAACACTGGAAAATTTCAAGAAGCGTTTAAAAACCTATCTTTTAACAAAATGCTACAGTAATATCAATTAATTTTTAAACAAGCGCCAATGAGCAGTTTACTGGAATTGGCGCTATACAAATGCCTATTATTATTATTATTATTATAAAACGCCCCAGACCTCAGACACTGCAGCAAATCACTGACGAATATGGTTGTTGATGTCAAGTGGCGAATTACAACATCTTGTTGAAGTCAAGCAGTTCAGAATATAATGACTATGGAGAAATTTAAGGAATACTCAGAGCAAGAGTTCTGACTGGTCAATAGGAAATGATATGGCATGTCGGTTGTTGCGCTCTCCACTTATGACTAGCTAGTGTATCGATGTGACTATACGATTCTTTGCATGATTTTCCGGATGGCAAGTCATTTTGGTTTGCATAAGTCACACAAAACTATAGAAAACAAAACTTTGTTGGATCAACACTGTTTTGACAATATATCAAATGTTGATGGAAAGTAAGCAGTAGACCTACATTTTTCTTTGTATTTCATAATAACCAATTTTTACTGTTACACCATTGTCAAAATGTGGTTATTTCTCCTTTCTAGCAAGCCAGCAGTCATCCATGTTATGTTGCAGTTGACTCACTTCATTTTTCTCCAAAAAATATTTACTTAAAATGATGAAATTATATTATGTAGTGTGACACAGAAGCTGGAACAATTGTTATTTGGAAAGTTGCATACATTGTAAGTACAACGCACCAGATCGTTTCAACACTTTTCTTGATTCCCTGTCAAAAGTGTTCCATCAAGCCAACTTTAGTTCAAACATTTCACTATTAAATCCTAAATTAAATTATAAAGTAACTACAGATCTGCTGTTTTGTGGTAAAAATCAAATTGCATTTTACCCTTGGAACCGTAAAAATGGTGTGCATCCTCACTTGGGAACAACCAGAATGTATATATATTAAATCCTTATTAGCAACAGTCTGCTGTTTTCCATAATTCACTAATATGTTCCTTAGTAACAAAGAAGAAATTAAAAACTCAGCTTCATCATCATGACTGTCGATCATAATATCTCTTTTGGAATAATGACAAATTTCTGTTATTGGCGAAATAAGGGTATCGGTTTGACTCCCTTTGGTCACATACATTAGAAAACTCATGTGTGTCATATATCACTACCTGGAGGACAAAATAGGGAAAGCAAGAAATCAGATATATATAGGCAAGTTGTTGATTGCCTGGTGAGAATTGCTGTCATGATTGCGTTGATTAGGGGCCATTCCTACATTATGCCATAATATATGCCTGAACCACCATATATATAGTAATTAAACCCATCAATCACCCAAAATGTACTGAATAAAGAAGGATTGCATTCATCAGAGCATCTGTTGTTAATGTGGCCAATTGTTATTCATTAAACATCTTTTTTGCACATTTCTTATTGCAGATGCAAAATTTATGCGATTTTCGAAAAATAAGGGTAAGGGGAAGCATTTTGTCTTCTTGTGGCTACATTATTACTCAGACCTACATGTGTTATATACCACTGTATAGAGGACTAAATAAGGAAAATTGTGATGTACAATATGTTCACTTTTGATGAATAGTTCTCTGGTATTATGCAATTTAAGTGGCTCGGAAATCTGAAAATGAAATATTTTTTTGCTAATTTTTGACATTAAAACACCCCTGCTTTGTCAAATATAGAAAATATTACAATAACTAACCTATAATATACTATTCTACACCCATTGGCATCAGTTAGGACCATTTTGAAGCATTTAAGTTTCATAGGGGAGCCCAAACAGGCAGAAAAGTGATTTTTAATTTTTTTCGTTTTCGTAACTTACTTTACATCAGATATATGCTCTTTTGAACATGTCAGACACCTTTTAAATCACCACAACCATATTTTTCAGATCCCAGACAATATTCTGCACAAGATGGTATAGGTTGTGCTTTGTTATACCTTCTGTTGGGGTTACTCCCTGTTTTAAGCCTATTTTGAGAATATGCCACAGCACTAACTCTGATCTACTCCCGGAAATGCAAAACGAATGATCTGGAGTGAACTACTCTACTCCAAGAGCACTTTGAGCAGCGAAACAAATGTACCCATTGAAACTTAGATCAAAATCTGTATGATCAACCAACAATGTAATAATAAATAATGTTAATTTACAGCAGCTACCAATTTGTGAAAATTATCAAATAACTGACATTCACTTTCATTCCCCTAAATGCAAGTTAACAAATCTGACATGTCACACCTGATGGTTGTGACAAGACACGACTATGATATGAGAATGAGACACTGACTAAACGGTTCTCAAATTTTATTAGATATCATTATGGTACATTCGTTTCGCTGCTCCAAAGTGCTCCAGGAGCAGGAGTAGTTCACTCCAGATTATTCGTTTTGCACTTCCGGGAGTAGTTTGGAGTAGATTGGAGTAGATAGGAAGTACTCCAAGAAATTGGGATATCCCATGACGTCTGATTGTTTACATTAATAAATGACACTTGAGAAGCTTTGATTTAGTGCCTGATTGCTTTGTTTCGATATAGATTGCTGCAATTCAATTGGCACAATTAAAGCAATCGATTGGAGGTGCCAATTACAATATAAATTGCTATTAGCAAGGGAATCCTTGTAGCAAGGGATCCCCCAAACAATGACGTTCCTAAGTACTCCTTTCCATTCGATTCGGGCCAAGCTTGGAGTAAACTACTCCAAGTTGGAGTACTTCACTCTCAGAGTAGAAACGTCACTTCCTGGAGTAGTTTGGAGTAGTTGAGAGCAGGTGAATCGAATGTACCCATTTTGTTCATAATATTCCGTGTCAAACAGTAAAATTATATCATTTTAAGTACATCCATTGCTCAAGCTATTTGTGCTTTACGTCCCATCAGCACCTAATTCGGACATCCGTTGAAATTACTGCAATGCATTTTAGAATATCAAACAACACAATGTTCAGAAATTAGGTACACTTCTCAACTAATTAAGCTTCAATGGAAAATTGAAACATAGTTTTGAAACATTCATAATTTATAAAATATTTGATAATCAATATTCTCAAAATATGGGAATATAGTCTATTATAGAGATTTTGATATATTAGGCCCTGTATAATAATACATAAAAGCCCATATTCACATGGCTTCTAGCCTACGTATTGTGTGTGTATGACATTATCCATTGATTAACTTTCAAATAAATTTGCAACAATGATTTAAATAAACTTATATTTTACCCTTCATAAGAAAATGAAAAAAAAAACTCAGTCTTTCAATGAAATTTAAATTAGGCCTGTAATACATGCAGTGTCATGCACTAGTCTTGGGTAGAATTTTGTACTTGATTGAAGTTCACTGGGTCCCAGGGCTAATGGGAGATGGGCGAAAGTCCTGGTGAGTCCAAAAGCAGACCTTTTTGCAAATGGGTATTATTCAAAATGAACTTCCAAAGGTCAGGATTAATCTGACATGGTTGGATAATGAATACAGGATCTTCCGAAAACACGGAGTTTCAACGTGCCACAAGCCAGTTAACACCATCCGCCAACAACTTGTCCATCCTACAGATCCCACTCCAAAAAAAAACACAACAGGAGTTATCTATAAGATTAAATGCAAAACATGTGGCAGACTATATATATCGGGGAGACGGCGAGGGCGTTAAAGAAGACATTAGAGGAACATAAAAAGACAACATCGGCAGTGCATGAACATTAGAAGAACACAGGAAACGAAATACACTGGGAGAGTGGGAAAGTAATTGGGAAAGAGGAGTGCATTGGTTGAAAAAGAAAGTCAAGGAAGCAATTTCCATCAGGAGAGACAAGCCATCACTTAACCGGGACCGGGAATGGGACCTCCCACCAATTTTCTGCAGCCTCCTGTCACATGACTTGACCCTAGGCAGACCTTTGTGCAAATGGATATTATTCAAAATGTATTTATTTATAATGTTGATTGTATTTCTTTTAAATTGAGAATGAACAGGAGCAAAACTGAGCATACAAAAACACACTAGGGGGCATTATCAAAGTAACAACGGTCAATTGGGGCACTCTGGTGGTGGATGAGGTATCAGCTGATGCCCAATGGTTAAGTATACAGTACACACTCACTCTGCATACAGAACCTTGATTCTGTGTCATAAATTAATTTATAGTCCCACTCAATTTGTTGTACTTGTCTCAATTTACTTAATCTATTAATATCTATGGTCACTGTAAGCGGCATCCTCTGGGTGCATGATATCCAATAGCTTGACCTACTTCGCATTGCTTTATTGCACGAAGAGTCGAAGACTCTGCATGAATTCACATGCAGCAAGCAACGGAATGAGAAAGCAACTGCCCAAGTGGATCTGCAAGCATTCTCAGTTGGCAGTTTAACAGATACTTAAAGGTAGTTTATATTACATTGTGTGTTTGGTTTAAGGTGCCGGCAACATTAGTGTTAAAAGTACACACTGGTTTACTCAAAGCTGTCTGTATAACATTGTTTGTTTGATTTTAAGCTATCCGTACTACAAATTTCAAAATACAGTCTGATTTTACAGAGCAGATAAGCGGATTAACTCATGCATGGAATGTTGTTTAGGAAACATTGTGTGCTTGCTTTAGAGCTGTTTGCGGATAAGCGGCCCAAACAGTTTCAACTTAACTTTCAACTTGGTCGTGTGATGTCACAGGCTTAAAATGTTTTGTTTGTGTCAGTTATGGGTAATCAGTTGATTCAGTGCTTATCATATTGATGTATCAAGCAGCATAGGTGACAATAAACAAACCAATTAAATGACTTAAGGTACTTCATCAAATAAGAAGATTAGGAGACCAACAGAAAACTGTCGATGATGTGGCAAAGCCAGTTTGCAAATTGAAAACAGGAAAATAAATTTTTCCAGTGGACCGCCATTCTGCTAAAAGCTATAAGGTGTCTGCAATTTTAGTGTCAAAAACACATGTTGCTTTGCTTGAAGCTGTTTAAAAACATTGTTTGTTTGATTTTAAGCTGTTAGTACAGGTGTCAAATGGGTCAAAATTTGGTAAGTCTGAAATTCTTGTCTCCAGTGTTTAACAATACATCATGATGGCTTGAAGGCACAAGGAGTGCCTCTTGTTGTCATTTGTCATAGACAAGGATATTAGCAAAACTTATAACAAAAACTATGTGGCAGAATATTCTTATCCCATCTATAAATAGCATTGAAGTGGCCAATCCCCCTGAAAATGGCCTGTCTCCATCAACATTTTCTTTGAAAGATCGCATCACAAAAACTAGTACAGGATCCAGATTCAATTGAACTCTTTAATACATGGAGACTTGACTATCATTCTTATAAAATCGAGTTACCAATTGCTGAAATAATATTCTGTATAAGAGCAGTGTCTCCAATACCGTGTCATTAGCATCACACCGGATTTGTTTCTTTAAAAAAATGAAAGGGGCACACATGCTGTGAGAAAGCCATGTGTCTGACGTTGTCTGAGAACCCAAGAAAATAACTGAACTATCTGTAGCTCTGTATCATTTATGTAAACCAAGATATTAGAGTATTTATGCTAGCATGTCAGTTGTCCTATCTCAATTTGTCATTAGCAAACGCCTTGCTACTCTATTTTGATGGCATATTTCTGGACCAAAATCACTGTGAACATGTGTCTCCAAGTCCATTGCATGCACATATTGCCAGACTGCCAGTTTTCCACTGGTCCCTACAAAGATTTTTACCATAATTATCATTAGCATCATGCTGTCATTAGCAGAATGTCAAAAATGGCTTAGTGGCTTTACATCACTAAAATTTTGTTGCAGGTGACTGGAGTTGAAATCAGTTGAACATTATTATCAATAAATGTTTCAACAGAATATTACATAACATTTTTGCATTTTCCCTGCATCTGACATTCTTAGTATGAAGTTTGATGTTTCCCTGAAACTACTAATCAAATATGGGGTGCCAGTAACATTTTACCGTTGTCTAGCATCTGAAATATGATTTAAAAAATACATTGGGCGCTGGAAGGAGTAGTGGAGTTCGTATTTATTATTCAGAATCCAAACTATTGATGAAAAGAGTATTTTTGTTTGTGTTTGTAAATTTCTGGTTCAAGGATATGTTCTATCTCAATAACTATTGGTCATAGAGACCTGAAATATAGCTCAATGTGTGCAGCATAGTCACTTTCCCATTCGTTGGTAATACATTCTTCAGCTCTAAGTGGTACCGATTTCAAGTTATAGGCATGATGCTAATGACACTCATATTTGGTTTTTAATTGATTGAAATGTAGTTTCCCAAAATAATTGGCACTTGAGACCTGCAACATGGCCCAAAATGTGCCAGCCACCTGCCTAATCATTGGCAATAAATTGTTTAGCCCCAAGTGATCAGGATTTTTTAGTTATAAGTGTGATTTCAATGACAGTCAAAAAACATTACAGCTGTGTTTATCACCTCAGTACAGATCAGCAGAGCATTGTCACCCTTGGACATGAAAGTGCATTGATATCAGGTTGTTTGACCTACCCAACGCAAACTTAAACAGGCATTTCTGGAGTGAAAATTTTCAAATTTTTTTCAGCTGAAATTTCAAGGTTTTCAAATTTTGACCCAAATACACGGCTGATTAATACCTCAAAGAACAGGATTTATGCAAGCATGGAATTCAGTCATTGAAAACCATGAGTCTCCGCCGCCTGAAGGAGTTCGGAAAACTGTGTCAGTCTGCAGCAGTGCTATACACTTATGTTGGACTTGGCAGCCCTCATTTTTCAGTTCATAAGTTTCTAGAGTTGGTTTTAAAAAACTCAAATTTTTGTTTGCCTATTACTTCAATGTTGAATTGCGACAACATTATTCTGTTGTTAATTCAACTTATTGTTTTGATTTTTAAAATTACGCTTTCTTTTTTTTTGCAATTAAGTAATGTGAAAGCATGCATTTATTCAATAAAGTGAAAGCATGCAGTTTTACTTGTATCATTATCCATCCATATAATTCAACTGCAAAATAATTTGTATCATGCCAGCGGTTGACCTATACTTTGGCTCCAATAAACTTATTGGTACAATACTTTTTTCCACATTAACAGACAAAAAGTATTTTCAAGTCATCCGTAAAGCCACAATGTTGACTTTCATGAGGAGTTCAATTGTTCTTGATTTGTCCACTGTCTGCTGTGGGCTTAATTTTTAAATTCTCCGAAGAACAAAAAACCTGCATGTGAGTTTTAATTTACATATGATTTTATCAGGAAGGAAATTCTACTCCAAAACTCCTCCAGACACAAGACAAAACAAAGATTGTTTGATTCCAGCAAGTGGGAGATCAAATGTGGAAGCATTGCTAGTTAAAATGGAACATAATTATATACTTTTAAATAATACTTCAATAATGCAAACGGGGAAGTATAAATGCAGTTTCAGTTTCCTTAGCAAATTTACGACATGTAACACTTCATATAAAATTCCAATTCTCTTATTCGAAATGTCTCAACAATAAATCTCTTTGTTTTTTTCTAGCTAGAATTTTTTCGGTTTGTTAATATTCATATGTTATTCCCTCGATTTGTATTTATTTATTTTTTCATTTCATACAATACAATACGATACAATTAGAATTTATTGTCATGCATGAAATTTGTCTTGACAACATGTATGTAAACTGTGCAAATAAAATCAAATAAGTACATGAAATACAAGTTACTGTTAATTGAACTAGCAGGAACAAAAGACATGTTATATCCGACAGTTCTGGTTGTATCCGCTCTTAATCTCCTGCCGGATCTTATAGGAGGCAATGCATATGGTGTAATGGATGGTTCACAACTGATCTTATGACCTTTGTTCTTTGAGTTACATAAAATCTATACAAATCTTCAAGAGTGTTGCTTACATTAACACCAAGTTTAATAGCATGTTTAACAATCCTATATACAAATTCTTCTTTTATGCTATAGTGCAAGAACCAAAAAATATGGCAATAAGGAAGCTAAGCACGGATTCAATTACAGATACATGTATAAAATAAATTCATAATTTTTGTATCTACTTTTATTTAGATGGTAGAGAGTTTTCTCAGAAAATGTAGTCTGGAATTTTCCTTTTTATAAAGGACATTAATTAACATTTTCTTCGAAAGAGAGTTTGCTGTCAATTACAGCACCAAGATACTTGTACTGGTTCACTCGCTCAACCACCTCATCATTGCACAAAATATTATCATGCACATTTTCAGACCTTCTAAATAAATCACAAGTTCGTTAGTTTTTTGGACATATAAATTCAAGAAATTATACATTCACATCCGTTGACAAACCTCTCAACTTCAAAGTTATACATCATTTCTACAAAGACCCATCAATGCTGTGTCGTCTGCGTATTTATACAGTTTACAATTTATTGATTCAGATCTACATTTGCTGGTATAAAAGGTTAACAAAAGCACATGCATATCCAGTCGCTACAGAGCAGCGCCCTCTATTCTCAAAGGGAGAAAAAGCCATATAATATACATTGAAAATAAGGTAATGCACAAAAAACATTAAGGAATACAACTTTTCCATTTTATCAATAACATATTAATTCAAAAGAACACATTCTGAATAAGGGAATGTTAACATATATGTTTATAAAATGTGCTTTAACATCAGTTGAAGTTCTTGGATATAACATGCTTGCAGAAGACACATTCTAAATAAGAATGACTGATTTCAGTCAAATTTGTTTGGATCTTCAGTGCCTTGGACCTGATGGATGATGACAAATTTATTTTGTCTTTCTATGCGAGGCACAAGTCCGGTTCATAGTCTTCAGTAAGGGACTCATACAGTTGGAACAAGGGGCATATTGGGATGCATTTTATATGGCAGACTGTAAGCGTCCAACTCAACTGAATGACCTGGGACAGCACACAATAGCATGATCCCACAACCGCATATAGAATTCACAGAGACATTGTTGCACTCCACAGAACTGAGGTTCGAAACAGGTGATTACAACAAACAGTCAACGCCAAACAATGCCAAACTAGATGATCCAGCTTGCTATTTTGTAACAGGGCCCCTTTAAACAATGTCAGAGCATAAAAAAATGTGTTAGAGGCTCACAGAGCCAGGGAATTTTTGCCAAAGAACTCCAAATTTCAGCATTTGTGTATCCATTCATCCACATTGAATTGTTCATGGACTATATTTATATTGCATGGGATATCTATATTTGGAATTGCTAACAAGACAATTTGTAGGATACAGATTCATAGAAAAGGTAAGATATAAATTCTCCTATGGCCATGTCAACACAGAATTTTTTGCCAACTCACATTGAAACTTTGAAGGCTGTTAATCAAATATCAAAGATGTTTCATGGTTACACTTTGCATAGGCTTTGTCCACAGTGACTAAATACACCAGATCTATGTGTTTTCTACAGCTGACAGCTCTATTTGATTTTATATGAATTGACTTTTTCTGAAACATGTGCTTTCTCCAAGCCAATGTTTTGATCAAACAGGAAGTCATGTACAACATGTACAGTGCTGCCATGTTGTTGCACTATGAATAGGTATTCAGGCCACAGTAAAAACATGTAGAGGCATAGTGGATTACCATGCTCTGTTTGTGAACAAATTTATCGCAAAGCACTGTGTGTTACTTACATAGATGACCGCACCAAGGACAGTTTATGTTAAATGGTTAAAACGGTTTAAACTATTGGTGTTCAAATAAAGCACAGAAATGCCAGATATGCCCTACAAGATGTCAATGCATTGCATATAGTCTGCATTACTTATATGTAATATCTAGTGCACATGGAGTGTTAAAATTACTTTTTTAATTGTTACTTACATAGAGGACCACACCCAGGAAAATTTACGTTAAATGTTTAAAACTGTTTAAAGTTATTAACTATTAGCACTACAAGGTGTTAATGCATTGTAGTACATATAGAATTTAGTCTGCATTACTTATATCAGTACCCCATAAGCTTATGGGGTACTGCTCATATGTTATCCAGTGCATATGGAGTGTTAAAATGATTTTGTAATGATCATCGATATGACTTTTACATCAAAATGCACATTGGGACAGTCATTATCACGACTCACATTTTGCTATCTGGCAAAAGGGTAGGTGCAGTCTAATCTATATGCATTGGATTTAAGCTCAATGGTGTTGGTGATATTTGAGCAAACTTCTGAGTTGCTTAGTGCTTTCAGCATTAAGCGAAATTAATAGACGTTAAAAGCGTCCTAATGTGCCCCTGTTCCCCCTATAGTATAAAGTAAGTGGAATCTAAAGCTTGAACCCTTGGGACTTTGCACGGGCAATACAACCCAAAAAATTTCCTTGTTCCCACGCCCTCGGGAAGACGCCCTCACTCTCAACTGCTCAATTCTATCCACCGTGTAATAAACTTATAATTCAAGGAGACATTTTGATAACAATTGACTCTTGCAGTCAATGTAGCAAGATAATGCATTATTTTTATACATATTACCAAATGATAGTACCAAAAGCTATTTTAGATTAGTGGATGCCAAATTGGCTTGTCGTTTGTCATAGATGGAGCCATATGAATGTTAAGACTACTATGAATGATAATTAACAATAAGAGAAACAACAAAGACCACATAAATGACATAAGGAGAAAAGCTGAAGCAGCATACCAAACCATCCTGTCAATAGCAGGATCAAAAGACCTCAAAACCATAGAAATGGGAACAATATGGAAACTTGTCAACTCATGCATCATCCCCATAATCACATATGGAGCAGTAGGAACCATATGGAACAAAACTGAAATGAAGGAACTAAACAAAATTCTAGATAACATCATCAAAAGAATCCTCCAGACCCCAACCTCCACCCCAAGAGAAGCAATCTACATTGAAACCGGGCTACTGGACATAGAATACGCCAACCTAAAGGACAAAACAAACTACTGGACATCAATATCCAAAAAAAACAACAAACTCCTAGAAAAGGTTACCCAAACGAGGGACAAAAAGAGCTGGATAGAAGACCTCGAAAGAACTCAAAGAGATATATATAAGACAGATAACCCATGTGACCAAATGTCACGCCACAAGGTCCTCAGGACAACACAACAAGCATGGACCGACAACCTGGCCGGAAAAGGACGGGAAAAATCAAAGGTTAAATTCCTAATGGACAACAAAAGAACACAAGGGAAAAAAGGACAATCATACATAAACCAACTCAACAGAATGCAAGTGAGTGCCATTTTCAAAGCAAGATCAAGAATGTTCCCAGTGAAAAACAACTACAAAAACAAATACCAAAACCTGAATTGCAGATTCTGCTCAAACACCACGGAAACTCAACAACACATACTAGAAGAATGCACAGCCATCGACAGAAGAGTAATCCCGACAACAACAACAGAAGAAATTTTCTCGGAAAACAAAGAAAGCTTCAAACAAACAAGTGAAAAAGTAATCAAAGCAATCAACCACTTCAACACAACACCATAACCTAGTACCACTATCTCTCTTACAGGAGACAGTAACCCACTGGATGTGGGAAAGTACACAAAGAAGAAGAAGAAGACCGCTGTAATGGCAAGTAGGAGATCTGGGCCACCCTGCCTTCTGCTTCATATATCCGTGAATTTGAGCCACATCACTAGCAACAAAAAGTTACTTTATTTTCAAAAGATGGTGATATCCAGTCTTACCTCAATACCATGGTGCACTCTTTGGGATCTAACTGAACTCATGGTGGCCCAGTTCTCACTATGGCCCATTTCTCCCTCCTTTCCCCTAATTAAAATGTTGTGAAATGTTTACTGAGACTTAATAGCCCTGACAATTTTATTCCAAAACAGGTCAAGTCCTGCTTCCTCCTGCGGGTATTCAATATAACAAATGGTTTGCAAGATCATTCGCAGAGTTTTGCCCATTTCTCCCACCGGCACGTGTTCCTTAAGAATGACAACTACGTGATTAATTCCTTTCACAGCAATGGCCATGTGCATTTCAAAAAGACACCACTCACTTTTCACAAATGCAGGGGTCACAACAAGAACAGTCTTTCTGCTGTTGTCAATTGCATGGGCAATGTTTTCGGCAATCGGAGTACCTCCCAAAAAGTCTTTCTGTGCGAGGCACAAGTCCAGTTCATAGTCTGTAGTAAGGGACTCATACAATTGGTTTGTCACCCATTCGTCATCTGCGTGGTCATGTGCAATAAAGGCGTCAAACTGCACTTGTCTAAGCAAAATATCGTTATTATGTCTTGCCGTGGCCAGCCTGATCTTTCTCTTTATCTTGTACATACGCCATTTCAGTTGCCATTGGTAGCGATGGATCAGTACCGTTCCGACCAGAAGAAGGGTAACCAAGGTTACAGGCGTTAGGATGATCATCAAAATCTTTGATGCTGTTTTGCATTCTTCGGACATCATGCTCAAGTTAACATCCACTATCGGAAGAGAACCATTTTTGTGTGTACAGTGAATGGAGTCTTTGTTGATGATATCAACATGTGTAGTTTGAAACCAACGGATCATAGCCAGAGCTGAACAGGAGCAGTCAAATCTGTTGTTTGATACATCCAACCTCACTTTCTTGGTGTTGTTTGTTTGAAGTGACCACAGACCATCCAGCTGTTGCATGAATGAGTCAGTTAAATTGACCAATGAGCAGTCAGAGAAGTCCAGCAATTCCAGTTTCCTGTTATTCTGTATGTTCAGTGTCAGTTCAACCAGGGGATTGCCCCTGAAAGATACTGATTGAAGAGAGGTCAGGCTGCTGATCAGGTCTGTTGGTAAATATTTTATATGATTGTAGCCAATTTCAAGACATTTTAAATTGGAAGAGCTCACTTGTAATGCCTTTGCAAAGTTTGTAATTTTCAAATTGTTTTTCTGCAAATTCAAGTACACCAAACTTGGGAAATGGCGAAGTTGATCCCGGTGAACATAACTAATATTACAGTTTCTTAGATTTAATCCTTGGAGTTTGTTGAGCCCAATAATTTCAATTTGGGAAAAATCTGATGGAAGTGTGGTATCAGACTGATCAAGATAGACTAAGTTATTGACTTCTCTAGCTCTATACCTTTTATCATCATCCATGAATAACGAAGTGGCCGGCACATGTCGGCAGTAAGCAAACTGGAGGCTAGGTGGCTGTAACTTAAATAGACCCGTTGCATTTGACGCATTGACCGACTCAAGTGTCCCGTCGGCAACAGAATCTCCAGAAACTTTTATCCAGTGCGGTGGCTTCGGGAAAGTATTCAATGATTGTTTGAAGTATATATTATGAAATCTACGGTCTGGCATAGTGAGATACTGATGGTCCATACAGATGGCTTTGAGCTTTGTAGACAGCAATGACGGGCCTTGGTAAGTCAAGTGCTCCTTACTGTTCAAAAAGCTGTTGTAACCGGCACTTAAATATTCTAGGCGAGGGAGTGAAAGTACACTTCCAATGTCAAATTGCACAACATTTGTGTTTTGCAGAGAAGCGTACGTAAGATTAGCCAAATTGGGTGAATCAAGCAATTTATGTGTCAGGCCAAGAAAATCCCTGTTGTGAGAGCCATCAAGATTGACACGCGTAAGTGTGGCACCATTCATGTGTCTAATTGCTGTAATAGCTTGTTTTGTTGGGAAGTCCCAGTTTAGCAGCAGTTGTAATTGTTTTAAGTTAATAAGAGGTTTCAATGTATTTGGTGTCATGCTCCTCAATACGTAGGATACTGTCAATTCTTCAATTTGTGGCACTGACGCCAGTGATGCTTCTGTCAAATTTAATTTGACGATAAACTTACTTCGAAATTTAGAGTTGCCTGTAAGATGCAGTGTCCTGAGATTTTCCAATCTGCTAAACTCTTCGCCAAGCACTGCACCATCATCAAGACCAGTTGTAAGTGTCTCAATTCTCCGCATATGCAATACAAATCCTGGTTCAAGATGGGCCGGGTAAAGACACTTCAAACGGAGATCAGTGACATTTGTCAACGGAGAAAATATCTCAGCGGCATACCACTGTTTGGTGACATAATCCTTTCCAATCGCGAATTGTTCAACAGAACCCAAACCTGAAAAAATTTAAAGACAAGCTAATAGATGAAGGACATTGAAGGCTTATATACATGTATATCTATGTAATGTAAGTCTATATAAAAGAGTAAGGCCATTGGCACAACCAGGATGGGGGTCCCACCACCTACCCAAATGAATAATTATATGCTATGTTTTGGACACTTATATTACTGACAACCTGAAATCAAACAAACACTGTTGCAATTTGTATATACAGCTTTAAGTAACCTGTCACTTTATTACCTGTGTATGTTTTTGACACATATGTTACTGACGCCTGAAACCAAACACAATGTTATACAATCTTTAAGGCCTAGTTCAAAAATGATGAAGCCACGCAGCATATTTTCTGTAGGGGTCTCAAAATATGAGAATGGCTGTATGTGACAACTTAATGATGCGCCATTGCTTTAAGTACATTCTTGTGCAAATTTCCTGAAAATTTCATGACATTCTGGCTTATGGTTATTGAGATAGAGTCCACTAAAATTGAAAAACAAGCATTTTTTCACTAAAAAAACGTGACATAACATTTTTGACCACTTGAATTCTTTCAGTTTTACAAATTTTTACATATTCTAAGACAATCTCCCGACACTTTTTGGAATCTCTGCATCCTCAGGCTTCATCGATCCATCAAATCAAGTGTTTTCATTTGCCTGTGTTGACATTATTGAGCTATTCGTACTCAAAGGTTGACTTCCAAAAATTAAGTCAAATTTGACGCTTACTGATCTGAGACGCTCTAGTGTCCCTTTGACATGTGTCAGTTGAATCTTTTGGCCTCTGAGACCTAGCCTTATATCTGGTTACCCATTTTGGAGCTTCTTATGGTTGAGGAAAATTTATTTCACAAAAAATTCCGATGAATAGCAGGGTAGGTGAATCCGTCGCAAGCGTAACACCAAGAATACTTTGTAGTGCCAAAGAGCTACAAAAGCTCCGTTTTAAATCTGGTTTTGCTTGTAATATTGCAGAATCTGTGTAGTTTTGAGAAACAATCAAGTAATCCAGGTCTGCTGCTGGTTTCTGGTGGTAAAATACAAAGATTACTTAAATGGCGCTTTGTCGCAAGTGTAACGCTATGGATAAATTTGATCATATTTTCATGGTTTTCTTGTAAGGAGTAAAGCAATCATTCTAGTATTACTCAGTCTGGTGAAACTGAGAACTGCATGCTGCTGCCATCTGGCACAAAATTTGATATCCTATGCTACAGCATTGCTGTCCCAAGAAATAGTTCCAATTTCATTGCACATTCACAAAATTTCGATTCAACATTGATGTATACCAGAGTCAGACTCGGCAATCACATTCTCTAAGGAAGTAGACAAGGCCATCAGCACACTCAGAAACAGCCCCGGTGTCTTCCAGACAAAATTGTGTGTGTTCTTCTGGTCCAAAGTTGGTGGACTGCTCGCAGGAGCTCGCTGAATAGCACACTAGTCACTAGGTGGCAACACAAGACAGCATGTGTTCTGATCTGTGGCAATGCAAGAGCAGTCCACTTGTAGACAGAGTATTACTTGTACTGATACTCAACACAATATTTCAGTAGTTGGAGTATGTTTCAATGTTTAATTATCAAAATTTTGCTCTTTGTGAAGCTTTCCTCAAAATTTGGGGCCAATTTGGTGAAAAATGCAATAACCAATACAAATTTCACTTTAATTTTGTAATTACTCTGATGCTTCATCCAGTTATAACTGATAATGCATATAAGATCGATTTTGGTGAAAACCAGAACACTTTTTTTACTTTTGTGTCATGCCATTACCCAAAATTGGCTTTTTGTCTGGAAAAATAGGCTAAAAAACACGCTTCTATCATCGTTTGCTCTGTTCGTATTCACTTTGGTGGCACTTATTTGGTACCAATTCGAAGCCCACATACAGACGCATAACACAGGATAGGTGAAAGCATTTTAGAGGAAAATATGTACATCTGGGGAGAAAATTTGTAAGTTTTTTCTTTAATATTGCAACAAAATTTCGATAATTACTGTTTTCTCATAAAATAAGTGGTGAATTTTGATGATAACAGCCATGGACACTTAAGAGTATATGAGTTTTGTCATGCAACAAAAAAATTTGATTTAATTTGAAGATAAGTCACCATTTGGTCAACTTTTCTTTCACGGCCATGGAAATAAAAATAAATAAAATTTGTCAATATTCGGCTTTTATCAGTTATTTCCAAGAACCACAGCAAAATGGTAAATAGAGTTTCTAGAACTTAGACATGTTTGTTACAATATTACGTGGTCATTTGATACATATAAACATTTTAAAAGTTTGATGGTCATGTCACACTTTGGCTTCATTATTTTTGAACTAGGCCTTAAGTATCTGTTTCAACTGCCAGCAGAGAATGCTTGCTAGTCCACTGGGGCAATCGTTTTCTCATTCCGTTGCTTGCTGCATGTGAATACTGACTTCGTGCCATACCACACTCAAACATCGGTCAAGCAATTGGATATCATGCACCCAGAGAATGCCAGCTTACAGTGTCCACAGATACTAACAGCTTGAATTAATAAATTGTTATCATACCTATAGGGATCAGATGCTAACTTTGTAAATACATAATTGAGATAGATGCATCAAATTGGGTGGAAGACTCTGTATGCACAGTAAGTAATAACTGTGACTGGAAGGCGAACACCTTTCTACATTTGTGACAACTTTCACAAATCATTGATGCATAACTGATATTATTAACCACTTGCAGGGCCGTTCACTGGAGCATTAGCAAAATTTTGAGGGCCGCCGATTTTCCATATCTGCCCTTGTTTACAAGGCCGAGGGCCAATATTGTCAATAACGGCCCTCGTTTACATCACCAGGGCCGTTATAGTCAAAAACGGCCCTTGTTTACAAAGTCAGGGGCCGTTATAGTCAATAACGGCCCTTGTTCATATGGCCAAGGGCCGTTATAGTCAATAACGACCCTTGTTTATTTCACTGAACGCCAATCTTGAGTTGACAGGTCTTGGTGGAAAATCAGAACAGAAAAACCTAGTAAGTGGATAATAATAGTAATAACGCTACTTTTTTTGGGCTCTATGCTGTTTGAATGGCCCTCGGGCATGTCCTGCAGCCCTTGTGATTGCACAGCAGCCCTCGCGCTGCTCGTGCTGCTTTAAATCACTTGGGCTGCTTGATAGTGGACATTACCTTGGGCCGTTCAAACAGCATAGCGCCCTCAAAATTAGTGTTATTGTTATACCATTTTGCAGTCCTACAGAAACGTTACAGAGATAATCACACTTGTCACAACCAAAACTGACTGTATATATAATTGCTGAAATTACCACTGCGCATACTTTTTTTTCTACCTTACCATCTACAGAGAATTCTATAAAAAAAAAATTCTTAAATTAGGCAAAACTTTGCAACAAATTTTTCATTATTTATGATTCAACTTTTATATTATTTGAGTGTGGGAAAACATTGAAGTAACCAGCATACCTCTGAAAGATTCCTTCTTTAGTTCTTGCAGTGGATTTCCAGCGATGTCCAGTGTCTTCAGAGATGTCATATGTTCAAAGACGCCATCGGGTATAGACTGAATATTATTTTTGGACAAATCCAGTCTTGCAACGCTTGAGTCCATCTTCGAGATGGGTAATGCTGATAAACCGCAGCCAGCACAATTCAAGGTTGTCCCAATTCTTTTGCAACATGGTTGAACAGAACTAGAAGTGACAAAATTTGATTGATAACACCCTGCCAAGTGAAATATCAAAAACAGTATCCTTGCCAGTGAAACAGCCATGTTTCACATCTCTTAGTAAAATGACAGTGTGACTGAGTGAACGTCTGTTATACGGTTGCACGGTTGACTCTTCGGTGTTGTATCATGAAGATGGAAGAAGTGTGGATATTTTGATGCACTTCCTTGTTGACTTTAAACTATGATACATATTGTTTTTTTCAGTCTTTGCATGGATGAATAAGGCTCACACATCCTGTATTGGCACTATGTTCCCATGATGCATATCATTTGGGATAATTGTAAACTAGGTAAATCTGGAGGGGTAGAGTAAGGTTACAACTGTCATATGCAGGAATATCATAAAAATTATAATAAATTGAGTCTCGTATAATTTTAATTAACTTTTACATTAACCAGAGCTGGCGACCTCACAAGGGGCTGAGCTGTTCTAGTTACTTTTACATATTCTTAAAGAAATTTGTGTCAGGAAAAATGCTATTGGGAAAAAATGCAAAACAGGAAGCAAACAAATGGAGAAAATTCATACATTTGACAGTACCAGGCAGACTAATTGCACAGGTTAACAATGAAAATGTTGGAAAAAGCCATTCTCAAAATCTGTAATTAGGTGAATTTCTTGAGACCAAAAGATATAGGGGAAACAGGGATACAGTGAATAAATTAACTTCCTTGGATGGTGGATAGCAATATTTCCTTTGATATTTGAGCAGCACTCAACACTCTAAACATTTTGATGTCACTGTGACTAGTTTATGACTACTTCAGGGTAGTAATGGTTGCAAAAAGTTGGTAGTGACTTCCTGGAAAATCATTATTGACTATTCTATGTATCATAATGAAAATGACTACATTGACTATGTAAGTGTCCGAAAGGTAGTCAGTTTTATCACCACCTGGTAGCTTTGATAACCAGAGTGGTACAGCTTACTAATCCAATATTTGTCACATCGACAACCCTATAGTAATTTTGCACAAGGAGTTGTCGGTTTAGGCACCAGGAATTACCACTCTAGAGTTGTCATCTTGACCACACTAAATCACGGTTATAGGAACGGTACATTGGAGGTAGATGTAACAGCACATACATAAGAAATCAATAGAATATTACAGATATGTGTTCGAAGAACCTCATATTTAATACTAGGTCGTTTACAATGAGAGAGACAAAACAATATGACATAACAAGTTTGACAATTAATCACACAAGGTGAAAACAACCAATGTTTATGAAAAGTTACATAATCAATTAGTTAAAATTATTGGAAAATTATCAATGTTTGTACAAAGTTTTGTAACAAATCAGTTAACATTTTTGAACAATCCAAACAATCCAATTTCCGGAGTCCAAAAATACTAGAGGGAATCATGGAGTCTGAGGCCTTGCGGTGAAATATGTGAATGTCATGTATTTTGAAGAAGCAACAGCTGCAGTGCTACCCATTTTGGAGTGCTGCATTTATGCCTGCCTTGCCAATCACGCCAGGCTGTTGGAGGCCACTTAATGAGGCAATTTATCTTTTGCTCTGACTAGTTCTGAGTTATGGTTATGGCCAGAACATGTGCTTTTGGCCTTCTGGCCTGTAAATGGACAACCGGAATGTGTGAGCAGCAGTGGAAATGGCAGGAGCAGGAAGTGCACTTGCCATGCCTGCCTCCTGATGAAAAAAAAAACCGACGACACAATTACAAGTATTCACTGTAAAATTGCCGCAGGTTAAAAATTCACTCAAACCACTAAATTACCATGTGATCAATCAACTAAGTTTTGTTGCATCCAAGATCACCTTACAACACCAAGTCACATCCCAGAAGGCCATGAATTCAAAGTTCCTTGCTCTACTCTCTGATGGTTTCAAGATCATTAGTGCCGGTATAGGTTATTCACCAAGGGAGAGAGAATATCTTATCTATCAAGCGACAACTTTAGTCCAAGCTGTGAAAAACACATATTCCTGATCCCAAGGAGAATAACCAGCTGATACTATATGACTCAAACACAAATATGAACATTGCAGATAAAAAAAGAAGGACGATTTTGAAGAAATATAACAATTATCATTATTTGCGAGTTCACTCGCATTTGTGAGCGAACCAGTTAAATAAGGGGTAGTCAGAAATTTTGGATCGTTTGTGAGAGTCAAGGAAGCACTTATCAAAGTTTGTTTTTCATGAAATTAATGAAGAATAGGCTAACTTGAGGCGTCTTGCTTTTTTGTGTGTCTTTTGTGTCTTGTTTAATTACAATTTAAGTTTTTAGTTTCAACCAAATCACGGCAAAACAGGAAATAGAAATATTCTTGTTATTGTTTTACTGCCCTCTGATTGGCCGAAACAGGTTCGATGTCTTCCCGATAGTTTTCAGACACTTCTATTAGGGCTAGAATTAGAATTTTAGGCTCTTTTGAATCCTGGTGCCTTAATCTTTATGATTTCGTTTTTTTCATGGAGATATCTCAATTAATTGCTGAGAATTCGTTGAAAATGCATAGGCCTATATAT
Source organism: Platynereis dumerilii (assembly GCA_026936325.1). Lineage (NCBI taxonomy): Eukaryota > Metazoa > Annelida > Polychaeta > Phyllodocida > Nereididae > Platynereis > Platynereis dumerilii. Next base: position 149,032,581 of record JAPTHN010000001.1, on the reverse strand, counting down.
TTTTTCCCCAGGATGCACTGTGCATGTCAGGCAATTAAGACTTCACCAATTAGCCAATTTGCCATTCACACCTTGAGTTAGTATATTTAAATTAACACCTTCTAAGAAGTCCCATGTGCATTAGTGCTGTGGCATATTCTCAAAATAGGCTTAAAACAGGGAGTAACCCCAACAGAAGGTATAACAAAGCACAACCTATACCATCTTGTGCAGAATATTGTCTGGGATCTGAAAAATATGGTTGTGGTGATTTAAAAGGTGTCTGACATGTTCAAAAGAGCATATATCTGATGTAAAGTAAGTTACGAAAACGAAAAAAATTAAAAATCACTTTTCTGCCTGTTTGGGCTCCCCTATGAAACTTAAATGCTTCAAAATGGTCCTAACTGATGCCAATGGGTGTAGAATAGTATATTATAGGTTAGTTATTGTAATATTTTCTATATTTGACAAAGCAGGGGTGTTTTAATGTCAAAAATTAGCAAAAAAATATTTCATTTTCAGATTTCCGAGCCACTTAAATTGCATAATACCAGAGAACTATTCATCAAAAGTGAACATATTGTACATCACAATTTTCCTTATTTAGTCCTCTATACAGTGGTATATAACACATGTAGGTCTGAGTAATAATGTAGCCACAAGAAGACAAAATGCTTCCCCTTACCCTTATTTTTCGAAAATCGCATAAATTTTGCATCTGCAATAAGAAATGTGCAAAAAAGATGTTTAATGAATAACAATTGGCCACATTAACAACAGATGCTCTGATGAATGCAATCCTTCTTTATTCAGTACATTTTGGGTGATTGATGGGTTTAATTACTATATATATGGTGGTTCAGGCATATATTATGGCATAATGTAGGAATGGCCCCTAATCAACGCAATCATGACAGCAATTCTCACCAGGCAATCAACAACTTGCCTATATATATCTGATTTCTTGCTTTCCCTATTTTGTCCTCCAGGTAGTGATATATGACACACATGAGTTTTCTAATGTATGTGACCAAAGGGAGTCAAACCGATACCCTTATTTCGCCAATAACAGAAATTTGTCATTATTCCAAAAGAGATATTATGATCGACAGTCATGATGATGAAGCTGAGTTTTTAATTTCTTCTTTGTTACTAAGGAACATATTAGTGAATTATGGAAAACAGCAGACTGTTGCTAATAAGGATTTAATATATATACATTCTGGTTGTTCCCAAGTGAGGATGCACACCATTTTTACGGTTCCAAGGGTAAAATGCAATTTGATTTTTACCACAAAACAGCAGATCTGTAGTTACTTTATAATTTAATTTAGGATTTAATAGTGAAATGTTTGAACTAAAGTTGGCTTGATGGAACACTTTTGACAGGGAATCAAGAAAAGTGTTGAAACGATCTGGTGCGTTGTACTTACAATGTATGCAACTTTCCAAATAACAATTGTTCCAGCTTCTGTGTCACACTACATAATATAATTTCATCATTTTAAGTAAATATTTTTTGGAGAAAAATGAAGTGAGTCAACTGCAACATAACATGGATGACTGCTGGCTTGCTAGAAAGGAGAAATAACCACATTTTGACAATGGTGTAACAGTAAAAATTGGTTATTATGAAATACAAAGAAAAATGTAGGTCTACTGCTTACTTTCCATCAACATTTGATATATTGTCAAAACAGTGTTGATCCAACAAAGTTTTGTTTTCTATAGTTTTGTGTGACTTATGCAAACCAAAATGACTTGCCATCCGGAAAATCATGCAAAGAATCGTATAGTCACATCGATACACTAGCTAGTCATAAGTGGAGAGCGCAACAACCGACATGCCATATCATTTCCTATTGACCAGTCAGAACTCTTGCTCTGAGTATTCCTTAAATTTCTCCATAGTCATTATATTCTGAACTGCTTGACTTCAACAAGATGTTGTAATTCGCCACTTGACATCAACAACCATATTCGTCAGTGATTTGCTGCAGTGTCTGAGGTCTGGGGCGTTTTATAATAATAATAATAATAATAGGCATTTGTATAGCGCCAATTCCAGTAAACTGCTCATTGGCGCTTGTTTAAAAATTAATTGATATTACTGTAGCATTTTGTTAAAAGATAGGTTTTTAAACGCTTCTTGAAATTTTCCAGTGTTTCTGCTTTTCGTACATTTTCCGGTAGACCATTCCAGAGTATTGGTGAAGCATAGGAGAAAGTCCTGTCCTCAAACTTATTCTGATTTTGGGAGGTGGGTACCTCTAACAGAAGCCTGCCATTGCTACGCAGGTTCAAGTCACTTTCAGGTTTAAGTCGAATGAGACTCTTGAGATACCTAGGTGCCTGATTTTTCACAACCTTCCATGTCGATGTCATAAGTTTGAATTGGATCCTTGCAGGGATAGGAAGCCAGTGTAACTCTTTTCTATAACGACTGACCTTGTCTTGTCTTTTTAGTCCTTCAATCAGACGTGCCGCGGAGTTTTGAGCCACTTTTGAAGGCCTCGGCCTCAGACTCAGTGGCTCCTGCCTCGCGTTGCTTCTCAGCTCAGCCTTGGATCTACCTACCTCCACTACATCACTGGTGTGCTGACCATTGACTCTGAAATGTTTCTCTGCTGCTTCTGAAGACATTCAGGGATCACTCAACTCGTTTCCTCTGTGAAATGACGCATAATATTTTGCTGAGAATGTGATTAACAAGGAAACATGAACACAGGGATTCCTGAGACGAACCCCGAGCTAATGTCCCTAGGACATTACAGGGCAAGCATACAAGTCCTCATTGCACCCACACCTCGAGTATGTTTCATCTGGGATCTGTAGAGACAATGCAACACTATTCCATTGAGATGGTGCAATGGAGGGTTGCCGGGTTTGTTACTAGGAATTGCATGCCGCCAAAAGCCGGGAACTGTAACAAAGATCCTCCTGAATCTAAACACTGCTAAAGTGGCAAGCGTAAGAAGATTAATTCCATTTTTCAAGGCGATGGGAGGAAGAGCTGCCATGAACATCCCACAATATGTGCAAAGTACATCGGCACCTGCTAGACAATATTGCAATGACAAGTTGTGCATCATGACAAGTACGAGTACAGCCTCATCCCCAGGACAATCCATTGACAACTGGGACTTGGTACCAATTGGTGCAATCCAAGTACCATCATTGGAAAGCTTCAATACAGCCCTACTGAAACTGCTCTGAATGTCAGGACCAGCTATTATCCCGATTCTACCATGATTTTTAAGAACTTTTAAAACCCAGATTTTACAAGGTGCATAGGTTGATGTGGGCACACTGCTGTTCAATTAGACTTCCAATGGCAAATCACCGGCATCGAATCAGAAACACCAATATAATTATGTGATGGTTTTCACATGTTTTCACATATTGCCCAGTTTGAAATTTTTTTAGGAAGTTCAGTGCAATTCAAATCACAGGGGCATAAAGTGGTGGGGCAAAATCAGGCAACAGCCTTCGTGGACCGAGGTCCTTGGATCCTCACAATTTAAAAAAATATATTTACAATCTATGCGTCTGCCAAAACGTGCTGGGACATAATGTGCTCCATCAACTGCACCAACACTGGTTGTGTTGATGGAGCAACACTGCAAATCATGCAGTGTGGAAATGATGGTTCTTCGACAGCTTGTGACCATATTCCATCTGGTAAGTATGCCTTTGTATGTTGAGAAACATACCTCCAGGTACATGTGGTCGGACAAAGGTATCTTCAGCATGGCATTCTGAATTCCTAGCCAGGTCTGGACCTGGAAGCTTCCTCATCCCTTCAGCTCTTTATTTCCATTTAGAAAATGTCTCTAAGTTTGCGATTGTAACAGTTGCTATGTGTTCCAGCAATTCAGACGCTTTTTGCAGTGTTTTCTTGATTGTGACTTCACTTGACTGCACGATGTCATTTTTTGCGTCTGCGTTCAGTGACCAGAAGAAACCCTCTGAATTGTCAAGATGCTGTTTCAATTTCCACATGCAACAGCATTTTTCTTCTCACATTTCTGGGATATTCTCTTGTAAGAATTTTTGTTGGATGCAGGATGGTTCAATGAGTATTTTACAAGCTGTGCATTTAGATAATGTCAGCTGCACATGGTTGTGTTTGGTTATCGTTCAGTAGAACTAATATTGCATTCAGAAATAAACTTCTGTAGCACCTACATGTAGCAGGTTTAGTTTTTCTATGCTTGTGTATAAATTATACTTCCACAAAATCTTACAAGACAGTTATTATGGCCCCGGGATTATGTCTTCTTTGTAGGGTAGTCACTGCAGCCTATCTGCAATATCACCCTCCTAATATTGCTGCATTGCAAAAAGTTGCAATCTTCCTGATGCAAGCTTTTTTCAGCAAAGTTAGTTTCTTGTTTGTCGTGGTATAGGGCCCTTGGTGGTGATTCTCTGTGTTGGGGTTTGCCTTGCTCCCAAAAAAATATTATGTCACTTATCGAAAAGCTCTTAAAGCAAGCACGAAGACATTTTCAAAGCAGAAACAACACCTACTGCACAAATGAAATTATGTAAATAATTAATAATGACATTACAACATCTGATTTAGAGTTCATGGTCATAAAAAACCGAGGCCTATATGTGAATGATATCGCACAATGTAGAAAATATGAAACATTGTAATTGAATAAGTTATAATTTGATAGAGAAACATGAAATCAGACATAAATGCAAGTTGTAATTGCTGGTAGGAAATGCTGTCGTGATTGTGTTGATTAGGGCGCCATTCCTATATTATGCCATAATGTATGCATGAACATTGAACTACCATATATATAGTAATTAAACCCATAAATCACCAAAATGTACTGAATAAAGAAGGATTGCATTCATCAGAGCTTCTTTTGCTAATGTGGTCAATAGTTATTCATTAAGCATCTTTTTTGCACATTTCTTATTGCAGATGCAAAATTTATGCGATTTTCGAAAAATAAGGGTAAGGGGAAGCATTTTGTCTTCTTGTGGCTACATTATTACTCAGACCTACATGTGTTATATACCACTGGATAGAGGACTAAATAAGGAAAATTTTGATGTATAATATGTTCACTTTTGATGAATAGTTCTCTGGTATTATGCAATTTAAGTGGCTCGGAAATCTGAAAATGAAATATTTTTTTGCTAATTTTTGACATTAAAACACCCCTGCTTTGTCAAATATAGAAAATATTACAATAACTAACCTATAATATACTATTCTACACCCATTGGCATCAGTTAGGACCATTTTGAAGCATTTAAGTTTCATAGGGGAGCCCAAACAGGCAGAAAAGTGATTTTTAATTTTTTTCGTTTTCGTAACTTACTTTACATCAGATATATGCTCTTTTGAACATGTCAGACGCCTTTTAAATCACTACAACCATATTTTTCAGATCCCAGACAATATTCTGCACAAGATGGTATAGGTTGTGCTTTGTTATACCTTCTGTTGGGGTTATCTCCAAAATGTGGTCCATTGCCACAGCACTAAGTAGTTTGGAGTAGATCCGAAGTACTCCAAGAAATTGGGATATCCCATGACGTATGATTGTTTACATAAATAAATGGCACTTCAGAAGCTTTGATTTGGTTGCTGATTGCTTTCTTTTGATATGGATTGCTGCAATACAATTGACTCAATTACGGCAAACAATTGAAAATGCTACCTGACGTCTTTAATTGTCATTAGCCAGGGAATCCTCACAGGAAGGGAACCCCAAAATAATGACGTTCCTAAGTACTCCTTTTCATTCGATTTGGACCCAGTTTGGAGTAGTTTACTCCCGGAGTAGAACAGTCACTTCCTGGAGTAGATAAGTCACTTCCGGAGTAGTTAGAGTAGAGCGAATCGAATGTACCCCTTAACAACATTTGCTGTGAGAGTGCAAGTGAAAAGTGAAACAAGGAGGAGATGGGAGTTGGTGGTGGTGGGTTTCTGATAGGCCTACTGGCTATGGATGCACCCCAGCATCTTTCTGTTCTATAGGGTTGTCCCTGAGGTTCACACTTTACAGAGAAGCAGACCATTTGCTTTTTAATCTGGTGTTTTGAGTTGCATCCATGTTTGTGAAGTCTTGTTACTGAGACTATTCTTTTAAAGTCAATTCCAAATATGTTTATGTGCGAATCTTAAAATTATGACAAAAGTAGTCTACTTCTTATTTTCTCCTCAATAACATACTATTCTCTGTCTTAAATTCCCGTTTCCTCAAACAAACTTTCTTTCAGTATCTCTAAACTGTTCTTGTGTGAATGAGACTATCACAAGATTATTTCTCTCACGAGCTATAGTCTTTGCTTTTTTTGCTCTATATATTTCAAGAGTGTGATTTGCCCTGTCTTCTCTTCCCAACATGCCAGTAAAGAGGTTTATGTAAATGATTTGTCTGTATGAAAAATGTGTGATGGTTCAATAAAAATACAATGTAGTTTACACACTGAATCTGCTATAGTATATGCATATTGTCCTATTTAGACTGCAATGGATTAATACAAGTTGTAATGATGTGTGTCTGAATCACAAATATTCATGTCAACAACATTTTTGTCCCAGACTGAAGGATATTTCATTAGTCATATTTCTAGCTTTTATATGTGGCATTTGGTTGCAGTGGCAGAATATAAGGCCATATTGATCAGGACGTCTGAGGTGAATGGAAGTGACCATTGCGGACATCTGCTTATTACTGCTTGCTTCTTTGGTCCAACGGACATTCCTGCAGCCTATGAACTTCATACATAGTTGCTTCTCGCAAGGGCTACTTCCATCATTAAAAAGCCTGAGATATATGGTTCTATTAAATCATTTACAGGGAGATGATGAAATTAATATGTATCCAAGTGAATTAAATAGAAGAAAACTGATAATACTATATTAAAATACTTAATATTACCAGCTAATCAAATCATGATGGGCAGATGTATGAAGTACAAGAAATTTCACTGATGATTTTTTTGTAACATTGAAGTTTTATAATCCTGATTTTATAGTTAGATATTCCCGAAGTAAGTAGTGGAAATTATGATCAATCACAGAAGAGATAGGTTACATAAACACATGACTGGGTTACATATGTATGAAATAGTGTCCCTGAGTAAAATTACAGTCGCACACTGCAAACTTAAGCATATCTCTGTTTTCAAGCTCAGGGGGCACGCAAATGTAAAACTTCAGCATGACAAAAAGTATTCATACAGCTCGAACATGCTGGGTATAAAGTGCATCAAAAGCTTGAATTTTTGTTCAAAATGATTTGTAACTTTCAGAGGCTTATTTGGATAACCTCCTTAGAAGTTCTGAGTTCTTTTTTGGGTGTTTTTATCTGTGTTGTGGGACCCATACCACCCAATATCGCTGGTATCATTCTACCTTTGATGTATATGAAACATCCAAAGAATTCAGATATTATATATTGGATATCGAGAGAAGGTCTATTTGCTTTCATCATGTGTGACATGTTCTTTATCAGTTGCAGTGGTAGAAAATGAGGCTGTATTGATCAGGACATCTGAGGTGAAAGGAAGAGACCATTGGTGACACCTGCTTATTACTGCTTCAGAGGTTCCTTCTCGGTCAGTCCATCTTAGGTGTTCCAGTGACTCTGCTTCTGCAGCAGTCTAAAATGCACTACTAGTATATGGAAGTTTTTACCCACAGGGAAGAATATTACAGGAATAGACGTCCAGCATGACAAAGGATAAGCAGATGTTTGAAGTCTGATCAATACCTCATAACAGGCAGTTTTGGATGCTGCTGGTTGGATGCTTCTGGTAATTGTGTCTGTCAATTGCAGTTTTATAATCATGATGGTGGTGTTAGATATTATGGAAGCAAGTAGTAGAAATTTTTAATGATCAATCATAGAAGAGATAGGTTCCCAAAACTCATCGCTGGGCTGTGAATTAGTGTCCCTGAAGCAGAATTAACAGAGATTTTTGAGTCATTAAGTGCTAAATGAAAACTAAATATCTATAGAGATTTTGGATGAAATGTGGTGATTGATTTTTAGGAGGAGTTTGGATTTGTCAGTTAATGGAATATTTCAAAACTGTCATAACATGAGTTTTGAAGGAAGGGGACCTACGAAATACATGCATTGCTTACAGTCTGACTTAGTTGACTAATAGCAAATTAATTCTAATTGTCATAAAGCAGCAGGAAGCACGGATATTTTTGATTACTGTGAAGTGCCAAAACTAAGGGCGGGTGTATGCTGATGCAATGTATTGGCCAGCATGGGCCCATTGGCCCATCACACATTTGCCTCAGCAACATCACATTGGAGCATCTCTGAACTGTCCACGTTCATGGAATGGAACACCCTCTCCATCCCACTCATTTCGTCAATGGCTTTTATGGCTCAGTATTGGAAACACTGGATGAAGACACATGATTCATGGTGACAAGATATTACACCCTTTTGACAAAAAAGCTGCCATTATGAAAGTGGCATGTACCATAGGACAGCTGTTTGTCATGCATTCTTTCCAAAGTAACTTTCCACCAAGTCCATGTTGATTTATGTCATTTGCGTTCATCTCTGCTCCCTGTTGTAATTTTGTAGAGCATTGCTGCATCACATTGAAAACAGGGGAGGGGTGGGGGCATTTTTCCTCTCCCAGCTTTTCAGGGACCATCCTTTGTATACTTATGAAAGGATGGCATGACAATGCAAATGACCTGATTGTATGAACAGCAAATTAATTTACCGGGAGAATAAACTTCATATTTGACCATAACTCAGCTCTGATTGATATTAAGTTGTGATGAGCAGAGACAGTTAAGAAAAATCTAGTAAATGAAAGAAGTATCAAGAATGGCACTGTCTGTCGGAGATAAGCTTTTCAAAGGTTTATAAAAATGTACATTGCGAAATCAAAAGAACAATAAATGGTGATAGGACACTACATATATACAATTTTTCCTGTAGTAGTATTAATTGAAAAGCAAAATAAAAGTAAATTACAATACCAGCCACGAGGTTGTGATAATTCGGTTGGAACTAGAATAAGTTAATAGGAGACAAGCCTGACAAGGCCACTGCTCCTCACATATGTATCCTTAAAGGCACATGTGGTATTGTAGAAATGTAACATCCTTGGCAGGGAGATTTGCTTTATACGTATGCTTAGAAAATTTACAAGGCCAGCCTGGCACTACATAACTTATATTCCTTCAAAACAAGGTCTTCTAAATATAAAGGCCTTTGAGTCACGTAGAATAGAGTGAACAGTTTGAAAAGCATGTCAATTTATCCAAGACAGTTGTACTGTTTTTGGCCTGCATGTGTCATGATGTGTGTGGGATGCAACATTAAGGTTAGAATGAGTACAAGCCCTACTGAAACTGGTAAAGCAGTTGGCTTCAAGTCTCAAATCTGATTAACCTCATGGTTTACAAAATTGCGGTATATATGATGGGTCTGATGACACTGTCTGTCCTGTAACACAACAACATGAAAACATTGATTCGAGCAGTTCTTTGCATGAAGTGTCCAACAACTTCAGAACCAACTCCATCCTCCACAAGAGTGTTCTAACTGACCATTTTAAGAAATCCAATGCCCCCTTGTGATTGACGGCCAACATGGCCTTTATCCTAGCTCCAGTTTTGATTTCAATGAAGTGCAAAAGTGCTCCAAACACAAAAATGCTTGATCAAGGCAAGAAACTAGTAATTCATGACCAGGGAATGGGAAGAATAGCCTCTTTGACTATTTTCAACAAGTTAACATTTGTCAAAAAAAGGGAAGACTTATTATAATAAATTATATTTTTGCAATGCATGTAGTGCATGGAATGATGGTTAGTTTAGGCTCTCAGTTGTTGACATTGAAAGTTTTCGCTTAGCAATACTCACCTTTGACAAATTATTTAGCTTGCACTGGAGACTAATCTCTCCGGTGACAAAGTAAGGCTGTTGAAACAGTGACAAATTCTGTTGTATTCTTCTCACGGACAGGAGAGATTTTCAGGGACTATTGGGGGCAAAGAGGAGTCATTGACTTGGGGTTATCTGAAAAGGGCTCATTACAAGTTATTAGCAAGTAAGATTTTGAGAGCAAAGGCATCGATAGGTTGGAGGACAATGGGAGTGCAAGGGAAAAGTGAAACAAGGAGGAGATGAGATAGCTGATGGTGGTTGCTGAAACTGGCAATGGATGCATATCAACATCCCTCTGCTGTGCAGGCCTCTCTTAGTGGTGCCCGGGAGAGCTGACCACTGGCTATTCACCATTGTTCCGCTGCAAGCTTTGAACTGCTTCCAGAGGATGATTTGAAGATCTCACAACCCTATCTGCCTTCTTTCAGTCAGCTTTTAATCCAAATTGAGGTTTTCTACATCTTATGTTTTATCTAAAAGCAATGGGATTATCATTGTCCTTCTCCTATATCGCAACCATTTCTTTTGAGGAGTAGACTTCAGGACTACTCCCTTTCAATATAATGAGAAATAAATCATTTATGGATGGCTCAAAAGATAGTTACAGCATCATTTACAAGACAAAACAAGTAAATAATTTCCTTTATGAAACCTTTAGCTCTAATTTTTTGTGATGAACAGTCTATATCACCATTTGATGTCTTACCAATCTTCTTAATTTTTTCTCCGACTGAGCAAGCGGAACTCACTGGTAAAGCCATGCAGATGTTGTTCTTTTCCAAAGAATTCAGATATTATATATTGGATATCTAGAGAAGGTCTATTTGCTTTCATCATGTGTGACATGTTCCTTATCAGTTGCAGTGGTAGAAAATGAGGCGGTATTGGTCAGGACATCTGAGGTGAAAGGAAATGACCATTGGTGACACCTGCTTGTTACTGCTTTAGAGGTTCCCTCTTGGACAGTCCGTCTTAGGAGTTCCAATGGCTCTGCTTCTTCAATAGGTAAAAATGGCTCAACTGTGACAGTCTAAACACAACTATACAGAAGTTTTTACCCATGGGGACAAAGGCTATAAAAACACTCAAGTAATATGAAATTGATGGAAAGGCGGTAAACTCTACAGAAATATAGCAAAGTAACAATTTCTTGACAATGATATGTCGGCAGCTTTTTGAATGTTTCAACGATGACTACCACCTTATTACATGGCAAGAGAAGAATATTACAGGAAAAGACGTACAGGATGACAAAGGATAAGCAGATGTTTCTAGTCTGATCAATAACTCATAACAGGCAGTTTGGGATATTGCTGGTTGGAAGCTTCTGGTAATTGTGTCTGTCAATTGCAGTTTTATAATCATGATGTTGGTGTTAGATATTCTAGAAGCAAGTAGTGGAAATTTTAATGATCAATCATAGAAGAGATAGGTTCCACAAACACATGGCTAGGCCGTGAATTAGTGGCCCTGAAGCAGAATTAACAGAGATTTTTGAGTCATTACGTACTAAATGAAAACTAAATATCTACGGAGATTTTGTGGTGATTGATTTTTAGGAGGAGTTTGGATTTGTCAGTTAATGGAATATTGCAAAACTATCATAACATGTGTTTCGAAGGAAGGGGACCTACAATATACATGCATTGCTTACAGTCTGACTAAGTTGACTAATAGCAAATTAATTCTAATTGTCATAAAGCAGCAGGTAGCACGGATATTTTTGATTACTGTGAAGTGCCAAAACTAAGGGCGGGTGCATGCTGATGCAATGTATTGGCCAGCATGGGCCCATGAGCTCATTAGCCCATCACACATTTGCCTCAGCAACATCACATTGGAGCATCTCTGAACTGTCCACGTTCATGGAATGGAACACCCTCTACCTCCCACTCATTTCGTCAATGGCTTTTATGGCTCAGTATCGGAAACACTGGATGAAGACACATGATTCATGGTGACAAGATATTACACCCTTTTGACAAAAAAGCTGCCATTATGAAAGTGGCATGTACCATAGGACAGCTGTTTGTCATGCATTCTTTCCAAAGTCACTTTCCACCAAGTCCCTCTTGATTAATGTCATTTTCGCTCATCTCTGCCCCCTGTTGTAATTTTGTATAGTGCAGCTGAATCATATTGAAAACAGGGGAGGGGTGGGGGCATCTTTCTCCACCCAGCTTTCCAGGGACCATCCTTTGTATACTTATGAAGGGATGGCATGACAATGCAATTGACCTGATTGTATGAACAGCAAATTAATTTACCAGGAAAATAAACTTCAAATTTGACCATAACTCAGCTCTGATTGATATTAGGTTGTGATCAGCAGAGACAGTTAAGAAAAATTTAGTAAATGAAGGTGTCAAGAATGGCACTGTCAGTTTGAGATAAGCTCAAAGGTTTATAAAAATGGACATTGCGAAATGAAAAGAACATTAAATGGAGATAGGACATTCAAGTACAATTTTTCCTGAAGAGCACAAAAATGTATATCTGACAACACGAGCCATGAGGTTGAGATAATTCGGTTGGAACAAGAATAAGTTGATAGGAGACAAGGCCATTGCTTCTAACATATATGCATCCTCAAAGGCATACTTATATGGTATTGTAGATATGTAACGTCCTTGGCAGGGACATTTGCTTTATAGCTTATACTCAGATAATTGACTAGGTCAACCTGGCACAGCAAAACATAATGTGGTCTTCTAAATATAAAGGCCTTTGAGTTGTGCAGAATACAATTTTAAACAGTTTGAAAAGCATGACAATTTATCCAAGACAGTTTTATAGTTCTTGGGTTGCATAAAAACATGTGTCATGAGGTGTATGGGATGCAACATTACAGTCTGTCACTTTGATATAGAAAAACTGAGGACAAGGTAACTGTGAAAAATTCACTTTGTGACTCATGATAGCTGATAAAGTGTTATCTTTGCTGCTTTCAACATGGGAAAAATAGAGGCTGTTCGATTAGTCATGATCAAGAGAAGGCCATTTGACTTGGCATAACTGTTTTTAGAGTGAAAATCAGATACAAAATCCTTTCGTTTGGCTGTCACCAACAAGCAGGATAAGTCTCCTTAAATCAAGTTAACATTGAAAGTATTTGGTATGATCATGACAAATCATCTGCATGATGACTCACAAAGTTCCATTTTCACAGTGCAACAGTCCACTCTTTTTCTATATCAAAGTGACAGACTGTAAGGAATGAATGAGTACAAGTCCTACTGAAACTTGTGGAGCAGTTGACTTCAGGTCTCAAATGATTAACCTCATGGTTTGCAAAAGTGTTGTTATATGATGGGTCTGATGACACGGCCTGCCCTGTAACACAACAACCTGAAAACATTGATTTGAGCAGCTCATTGCATAATATGTCTGACAACTTCAGAATCAACCCCATCCTCCACCAGAGTGTAATAACTGACCATTGTAAGAAACGCAATGCCCCCTAGTGATTTATGGCCAACATGGCCTTTATCCTTGCTTTGGTCTTGATTTCAATGAAATGCAAAAGTGCTCCAAACACAAAAATGCTTGATCAAGGCAAGAAACTAATAATTCATGACCAGGAATGAATAATAGCCTTTTTTGACAATTTTCTGCAATTTGACAATCTGTAAAAAATTAAGATTATATTATATTTTCCACTGGCATGTAGTGCATGGAATGATGGTTAGCTTAGGCTCTCGATTGTTGACATTGAAAGTTTTCACTTAGCAATACTCACCTTTGACAAATTCTTTAGCTTGCACTGCAGGCTACTCTCTGCAGTGACAAAGTAAGGCTGTTGAAACAGTGACAAATTCTGTTGTATTCTTCTCACGGATGGGAGAGATTTTCAGGGACTATTGAGGGCAAAGAGGAGTCATTGACTTGGGGTTATCTGAAAAGGGCGCCATTACAAGTTATTAGCAAGTAAGATTTTGAGAGCCAAGGCATCGATGGGGTGGAGGACAATGGGAGTGCAAGGGAAAAGTGAAACAAGGAGGAGATGGAGTTGTAGATGATGGTTGCTGATGCTGGCAATGGATGCATATCAACATCCCTCTGCCCTGCAGGCCTCTCTTAGTGGTGCCCGCGGGAGAGCTGACCACTGGCTATTCACCATTGTTCAGCAGCAAGCTTTGAACTGCTTCCAGAGGATAATTTTCAGTATCTCACAACCCTATCTGCCTTCTTTCAGTCACCTTTTACTCCAAATTGAAGTTTACTACATTTTCTGTTTTATCTAAAAGCACTTGGATTATTATTGTCCTTCTCCTATGTCGCAACCGTTTCTTTTGAGGAGACTTGAGGAATACTCCCTTTCAATATGCTGAGGAAGAAATTATCTATGGATGGCTCAAAAGATCATGACAGCATCATTTATAAGACAAAACAAGTAAATGAAACATTTAGCTCAAAGTTTTTTTTGATGAGCAGTCTATATCGCCATTTGATGTCTTGCCAATCTTCTTGATTTTTTTCTGCAACTTAGCAAGTGGAACTCACTGGTAAAGCCATGCAGAATCTGATGTTTGCTCATGTTCAAAGAATTCAGATATTATATATTGGATATCTAGAGAAGGTCTATTTGCTTTTATCATGTGTGACATGTTCCTTATCAGTTGCAGTGGTAGAAAATGGGGCCATATTGATCAAGACATCTGAGGTGAAAGGAAGAGACCATTGGTGACACCTGCTTATTACTGCTTCAGAGGTTCCCTATTGGTCAGTCCATCTTAGGTGTTCCAATGGCTCTGCTTCTTCAACAGGGCCTATCTCAAAAATGATGAAGCCAAAGTGTGACATGACCATCAAAATTTTAAAATGTATTTTTGTTTGAAATAACCTAAGCATATTATAAAGAACATATTTTAATTCCAGAAACTATATTTACCTTTGTGCTTTGATGAGTGGAAATAATTGATAACAGCTGAATAATACAGACTTTTTCAAAGTTTGTTTTTCATGCCAGTGAAACATAACTGGTCTGAATGGTAATTTGTCATAAAATTAAATCCATTTTCTTTATTTGACAACAACGGGCACATTTTTGAAGGCTTCTGGACGATTGCCATTCAAATACATCTAATATATTTTGAGAAACAGCCAATTTTTCGAATTTTTTCGGAAATTTCTTTTAAAAACTTACATATATCAACCCCAGAAGCATATGTTTTCGTTTAAAATGATTTTAACTGCCGTATGTTATGCGTCTATATGTGGGCCTCAAATTGATACCAAATAAGTGCCACCGAAGTGAATGTCTGCTCAGCAAATGATGATAGAAATGTGATTTTTGGCCCATTTTTCGACATAAATAGCTGATTTTAAGTACTGGTGTGATATGAATCTTCAAAAAATGTTCTGGTTTTGACTCAAATCGATTTTATAGTAATTATCAATCATGATTGGGGGGAAAATACAACCATTTACAGAATAAAAAGTAGTTTGTTAATGTTTATTGCCTTTTTAGACATTTTGCCCCCAAATTTTAAAAAATGCTCCATGAATGAAATTAATTGTTACTTTTCACTCCAAGTGATATTAGAATGATCGCTTCACTGTTTGTCAGAAAAAAAAAATAGAATATTATCAAAATTGTTCAGAGCGTTACGCGCACGACGAATATAACTTTTGAATTTAATCACCAGAAACCAGTAAAAAACTCGGGTTAGTTCATAGATTAATAAAGCTTCATGGATTTACTATATTGTGAGCCAATCCAGATTAAAAAAAGAGCTTTCATAGCTCTGCACCACTTGAAAGTACTATTGGCGTTACGCGTGCGACACATTCACCTTTCAAGCTATTCATTGGAATTTTTCCATGAACCAGATTTTCCACAATCATAAAAAGGACAAAAGCAACTAAGTTGATGTGATACTAGATCTCAATGGCAAGAAAATTCAAAGTTCTGAAATATGTGATAGGGAAACTAGAGCATTTCAGATCAGGAACATTCAAATTTGACTCAATTTTACAAAGTCAACCTTTGAACACAAATAACTCAATCATGTCAAAACAAGTGAATAAAAGTGCTTGTTTCAATGGATTTATGAAGCCTGGAGATGCGGAGATTCCAAAAAGTATAAGGAAATGGCAATGGAACATGTCAAAATTTGTAAAACTGAAAGAATTCATCAGGTGAAAAAGGTTATGTCACGCGAAATTAGTGAAAAAATGCATGTTTTCCAATATACTTTCAGCTCTACCTCGATAACCTTTCGACAAATTGCCATGAAATTTTCAGGATTTTGGCATAAGAATGTATTTAAGGCAAGACTGTAGTATGAAGTTGTTGCATAGAGCCGTTATCAAAATTTGTTACCATCAGTGAAAACCAGCTGTGTGGCTTCATTATTTTTGAGATAGGCCATAGGTAAAAATGGCTCGACTGAGACAGTCTAAAATACACAACTATACTGAAGTTTTTACCCACAAGGACAAAGGCATTAAAGGACTCGATGAAATTGACGGAACGGCGGTAAACTCTACAGATAATATAACAAAGTAACAATTCATGACAATGATATGTTGGCAGCTTTTTGAATGTTTCAATGATGACTACCACCTTATTACATGGCCGGAGAAGAATATTACTGGAATAGACATCCAGCATGACAAAGGATAAGCAGATGTTTGAAGTCTGATCAATACCTCATAACAGGCAGTTTTGGATATTGCTGGTTGGATGCTTCTGGTAATTGTGTCTGTCAATTGCAGTTTTATAATCATGATGTTGGTGTTAGATATTCCGGAAGCAAGTAGTGGAAATTTTAATGATCAATCATAGAAGAGATAGGTTCCCAAAACACATGGCTGGGCTGTGAATTAGTGTCCCTGAAGCAGAATTAACAGAGATTTTTGCGTCATTTAGTACTGAATGAAAACTAAATGTCTCTAGAGATTTTGGATGAATTGTGGTGATTGATTTTTAGGAGGACTTCGGATTTGTAAGTTAATGGCATATTCCAAAACTATCACAGCGTGAGTGTTGAAGGAAGGGGACCTACGATATACATTTCTTACATTCTGACTTAGTTGACTAATAGCAAATTAATTCTAATAAAGCAGCAGAAAGCACGGATATTTTTGATTACTGAAGTGCCAACACTGAGGGCTGGTGCTTGCTGATTCAAGGCATTGGCCAGCCATGGGCTCAATGGCCCATCACTCATCTGCCTCAGCAACATCACATTGAAGCATCTCTGAACTGTCCACATCCATGGAAGGAACACCCTCTCCCTCCCACTCATTTCATCGAAGGCTTTTATGGCTCAGGGTCAGATACACTGGATGAAGACACAGTCTTGATTTATTGCAGCAAGATATAACACTCTTTGACAAAAAGCAGTCACAACAAAACTGGCCTTTTTAAAATTCTCAAACGCTCTTACCACTCTGTGAGTCTTGGTCCAAAGGATGAATGGCTCTTGCAATGTCTTGCATTCATCTCTGCTGCTTCTTGTAATTTTGTATCTCAATCACATCAAGAGAAGAAACAATTTGTATACCTGAGATGGCAGTTCATGGCAATGAGAATGACCCATGCAATTACCTGAATACAAAAATAATTCAGAAAACAAACTTAAACTTTAACCTCTGTTCGGACCGTTCTGAATGTTAATAGACAGCGTAACACATATTTAAACAAACACAATTTGGAAATTGAAGTGTCATGATTGACTGTTGGTCAATTCAAGATAACCCTTTGAAATAATGTATTGCACAATTACAAGTAAAAAATGCGTCGATTTTTTCCTGATAAGTTACGGATAAAATGCGTGAAAAAGAGAGAGAATGACAAATATTGTCATACAACCACAGATATAGCCTAATAAGCGTATTATGATTATGATATAACTATCACAAAATGTATCATAACAAATTTCCACTGACAAGAACATCTGTATCACAACTAATACTCAGATATTGGACAAGGTTATCAAGGTATTGTTCCATTTACAAAGTGGTCTCCTTACTATATACATAGCACAATGCCTTTTCGATGATGTAGAATTTTTACATGTCAAAAAGTGTATGATACATACAATATATTACATTTCAAATTGCCCAAGCAGATATTGAATTTCCAATAAAAACAACTTGTGATCCATGTGAGCTGGTATGGCACTTGCTCAAACATTCAAATAGGCTATTTTTGTGTACCATGGTAGTATTGCAATTACTGCTGTCCTTCTAATAGACCCCTTCTTTCATCCAGGGTTGTTTCAGCCCATGCATGCTATACTGTTTTTGTATCTATTGCGTTGAGGAGTGGCATAAACAAGGTGACACTTTTTGCTGTGTTGGCTACACTTTGCAGGCAGTCGTGTGCAGGGCCCTTCATTAGTGGGGATAAACGGCTTGCAATGGAAGGATGGCATGATCACCAAGAGTTTTAATCAAAGCAGCTACATGTGCTGTCATCTGACCACCAGGGATTTCGCAGAATCACAGATACTATGACAATTTTATCCTCTCATTGAACCTTCTTTAATCACCGGGTCTGACTAAGCAGTCTTGCGGTGGAGGGATTTGGTGAAATTGGAACCAGTTACATGCGGCATGATGCGGCATGATACGACATGATGCGGTATGATGTGGTATGAGCTAAAAGAGCAAAGAAAAACTGCAAGAAAGTTGATCATGTGGTTCAGAAAGCTAGCAATGCACGAAAGACTAGTATTTTCATTAAAGAAGATAGAAAAAAAAAGCATCAGAAAAATGGATATGGGACACTTATGCAGAGATTGTTCCTAGGCTGCATAAATACATTGGTGAGAGGACCTGAGAGCCACAAGCTTAGGATAGGAATGAGAACAAATCCTACTTGAGCAGTTGACTCAAGGTCTCAAATAAGATTACAATGGTTGGCCTGCAAAAGAGATGTTTGAAGAACCCACATGCCATTGAATTGCCACCCAAAAAGGGCAATGGAAAGGCAAGTCACTTGGGGTGGGTGTTGTATATATGATGATGCTGTCTGTCACACTATAAAATGAGAATGTTGGTTCTAGGAGTTCTTGTTGGCGCATGGCCATGCAGGACTCAATACAGATGAGTTGCATGTTTGTTGGGAGTGGGTCCTCACTGGCTAAACTTCTCCCCAGACACCAATAATGCACACAGCACTGTGACAGCAGCTAGGATAAGGGTTTTCTTCGGTCAATATTATGCAGCTATATGAACAGACAAGCAAGCAAATGATGAAAAATGTTCTGCCATAAAGTTGATCCAACATTAAATCTACTGCATAAAAGATTGCATGACGTCATGAACTCTCCACTTATAAACAAGTAAGTGGTTTATTTTTGCATGTGAAGATTGCATGTCTTTTGCTCCTGCTGCTTTTAGTATTACTTGTATTTGAAAGGATGCACTTCCTCTAAGTGGTTCACTGCAGAATATATCTTCCCTTTTGTTCACCTAATAAGTCCTAATTATCTTCTCATACGAAATGCTATTAGCCGGCAATATTAACAGACGGAGGAGAAAATTAAAGACATCTTTCCTGCTGTGATTTCCATTTTGTGAGGTGTCCTGTGGCTTTTTCATTATTCGTGGTGAAATTAATGCAACGGACTGACAAAGCGTACATGCACATAGAACAATAGCGGGCTATCTTGGTTGACAATCGTTATTGGCTTGTGTCACGCTGCTGCAAGACAATAAGCGAAGAGTGTTCCTTGGCGGTCCAGATAAGCGGCATCTCTGCCATGGCTGAACGAACTGTCCACTGATGGAAGTTGACAATCTCTGCCAGCCATGTGCACTAATCATGCACAACTCGATTGATGCTCCTCACTTCTTCCACATTTCTCCCAGATACCAATCTTTTTCCCTGATGGGATTCGTCTACAAGTTCCAACTTGATATTAAGCATTTGCTTCTCATGAATTTTCCTTCCTCGACAAGAGATTGATGCAAAAAGCGCAGAGCTGCGAAATGTCTCCTGCCGCTCGTTCAGAATAGGCTTAATCAAGGCCATATATCCAGACTAATTGAGTGTCAATAAAGAATGCAAATAAATTAATGGTAGAATTCGTAGATATTAATTATTAATTTCCCTGATTAGATTATAACTGTCAAATTCATTTCATCGCTCAGTCCGAATATCTCCTCCAAGGTTGAAAACACTAAGACTCACAAAGAGCGGATGGTGCGAGATGGATTTCATCGACTGGTGTCTTTAAGAAGAGTAATCCCACAGATTCTCACTGAGCTTAGCGTTCCAAGTCTTAATAGAAAATCTTTGCAAGATAAACAAGCCATTACATTATCATCCGCCAAAGAATGACTGGGCTAAGCTCAGAGATGGCTCAGAGATGGGCCATCATGGAGGTGATTTGGGTAAGCAGGTTATAGGGGCTTTCATAATGCATGGCTTGGGTGCTGACCCCTCAGCTAACAAGACTAAAGCAGCAGTAAGGAAGGCAGTCAAACCATTAGTGGCAGATGAGTCTGGGATGACAGCAGTTGCTTCCAAACATTCAGGGTGTTGGGTAATCAGGCCTCCATGCTTGATGAAGTGATATCTTTAGGGGATCTGACAGATAAAGTAGCTGCTGGAATCAGTCAAGATTGGGTTATTGGTTTAGCTTAGCATGTTTAGGCTCTTAGTAAAGTTGTATTATACCATGGATATCAACTTTATCAATACTTTAATATGTAAATGGCACTGCCATGAAATCCGTTCAGCATTGTCATAGAACTACTGCATTATCTTCAACTTTCCATGCAGAAGGCCAATATATCTTTTTAAAGGACTGGGCAAATGGGCAGATAGATAGAATAGATAGATAAGACCAGATCTATAGATAAGATTAGATAGATAGATGGATAGATAGATAGATAGATGATAGACAGATAGATAGATAGATGATAGACAGATAGATAGATAGATAGATAGATATAGATAAATAGATAGATAGACAGATTGCACTGACAGCTGTGTAATTCAAATCTGTGTTAAATTCGGATCTATAAATTTTGATCTATTATGTTAAATTGTTGATGTTACATAACTGAGATCAATAAAACCATAGCTATTCAGAGATGACTGTTTACTATTAGACTGTGGCATAATTTGTTGATAGTTAATAAAGATTATGTTGCCTTAAGTGTTGTTATGATTTCTTACTTGGTTAGCCATTTAAGTCATTAACTTTTGTGTTGAGTTTTAATTTTCAGTCACTTCTTACAATCAGGGGTATGGAAATAATTATTTCCAATGTTGATACACATGTTGATTTAAATCCCTGAAATATGCCATTGGAGGTTGTTATACAACAAGACTGAAATTTTAAAGCTATTTGGAAGATATTTCGGGTATTATACTTATTTACCAGACTAAAGTCTGACTAAACTACTAGCTCCACTTTTATGGCAACTACAGGCACTTCCTGTTCAGGCAGTCACTGCAGACAGGAGCACCACAGAATGAGCTGTCCTTGTGCTAAGTGAGCTTCGCTCATGGCTGCCTTTGGCAGCCATGAGTTGCACTCATATAAATATACTATATGATTATTTTTTTATGCAAAAGAGGAATATCCTTGGACATTAGATATTGGAAGACTGGTATGTCACCAACTCACAACCACTGTTCACTATTCTTGGTTGGAAGCACTGCATGTACTTTTAAGATGCATCTTTTCGTTAAACTGGCACACCAACATGACAAGATTAACACATGTGATAACATGTAGGCTACATTAAAAGTTCATTTTGAAAGTTTTTCTCACTATAATGAATCCATTCATTCAATATCAGGTATAATGAAATACACATTATTTTTTTCTGTTGGAAGATCTACAGGTAGCTATTTAACTGCTCCCACGCTAATGTTGAATCCTGTAATGTGAAATGACTATTTGATAAATGGAATAACACATTTATTGTTATGATGATTCAAAGGTAATTATTGTACAGTTTTCTTCACCACACAGGAGACAATTTCATTAAGGTAATAGCAGGCCTATCCCCCCTGAAGCTTTTGCTTGTTGTGTCGTAACCCTATAGCAAAAGCAAACTGGACTCCAAATTTATCAAAGTCTGGTCCTTTCACTGTTACACTAAGTCACTAACTGTACTATTTAGCTTGTAATTTTGTTTTTATGGGCCAGGAAGCAACCAATAAAATATATATGAAAGGCATTTTGGCAATGTAGAATGACCCATATTACAGCCCTCAGTCGTATCAACCCCACTATAAAATCTTTGGTACCACTCAATGACCAGTGTGGCTTGCTATTGGTATAATACGACAGTCATACACATGTACAGGGGAAGCTTAGGGAGGACATTGGGCGGCAAAGCGACATTATTGAGACCAACCGGAAGGAGAAAGGACCTCAGGAGTCATGCAAAAGTCCCATTGCTCGCTGGCTGCTGCTGGCATTGAAGGCTGAAGGGGCCATCGCGGGGTATCATGTCCTCTTGCTACTTTAACTGGTCAGTTTAATGTCCCTCTTGACCTAATTACGAGACGCTGGATACTACACATCATCAGTCACGTGACCAGAGTCAAATCAGTCCACTAGATGGCGTCCTTCAGGGTTGGGCTGATAGAGAAGAGATTCAATAGAGCTGAATGGAGGGCCTTAGGGTTAAGCACTTGGCTAAATGCGCAGCTGAATTGCGTTAAATGAAGCAAACCAAGCGGCTTGAACAGACTGGATCTGGCCCTAAATGCGGATGTCGCATCATGCTCGTGTTCCCATGAGATGCGGCGACTCCGCGGTGACTCTATTACTTTTAATGACTGTCTCCATGTTATTGGCAGGAGGTTAAAATTCAATATATATGCAGTTGCAGATGTGTGGAGAACATGTAAGCCGCATCTCATTCATGGAAATATCATCTTGCGCCCAACTTATTGGCTGTGGCATCAACTGCTGTCTTCTCCCTTCCTTTGTCGCGAAATATTTTACAGCCTGCAATAATTTCCCAAAAGAGCAACATGCGAAAATTCTCATATATTATTCAGTGATCGGTTTTCCTGCAATTGCCTCAATAATGAATACTTGACATGTTGCATTTCTCTTCTTTAATTAGACTGACGCGGCCTGGCAATAAAATTCAGATGTCATGCAATTCTCCAGATAAAATAAAACACCAAGACAATCACTTTATTGTTTATTTTTTACAATGAACTCCTCCAGTCTCATCAAATATCTCCTTACAAAAACTGCCAACATCCACTCTCCTTACTCTCAATAACATAACTTTGGCAAAAACAGACTCCTTGCAGAGTCGTATTTGAACAACTTGGGTAACTACAACATCACCATTCTCATGAGTAACTGCAAAATCTCATTGACAACCATGCTGTCAACTACAGTTTCTACATACAAATATGCTGTTGAAAATACAATGCATACAAGATAATAATGTAACCTTCTCTGCCAAGCACATGCATTGCAATCAAAATCAACACTGTCTATATATTTCACATATATATATATGGAACTTAATTTGTACTATTCATGTCATAATGTAAGCTCAACTGGCATCTTGCATGCACGTCATGTAAAATTCTCCTCTAAATATAATATCCCTACTTATCCTCTCGGCTCACTTCTAAAAGCGATAATTCAAAATAATTTCCATTTGATCTGGGTTCAATGCTGATGTAATTCACGAAGTCATGACACAGATTACGTTTTTAATGCACATGAAACAAATGAGGGATTGAAACTACCATCATAGTGTTTTGTAGTCCAGTAGTTCACAACGTGATGATGATTATAGTCCATATCTTTGTACAAATATAGGCGTCTTTCCAAATATCAGCCACACATCGATAATTCTCCATAACCGGATGTAAAAATTTCTCTTGTCCCACGTAAGATCCTGTTTAATTACTGTCTGCATGTCGATACAACACCGTAGAATAAATATCCACTTTCAATAAAATTGATCTTTTACGTGTTAGTGAGGCTGGGGATGCCGTAAACCGGCCAGCAACTTGCAGATTAAGAGGAGCAGGAAGGACGCGCACAATTGCTGGGCGGCGTTACTGGCACTGACATTGGAATGCACCGGGTCAGGGCGGGTGCAGACGATGCTGTATGTTGTTTGGTTTCGATCACAGTCTTTGTAAGCAATGGCATGGTAAGCCTTGGGGATGTAGCCATTGCTAGTGTCAAAAGATATCCCCCTATAGCGGTTCGGGTGACGGCACTTGCCATGCACGTTGTAGTAGCCCGTTCTGATGACATTGTAGACGTCACACGTGCAGTTGATGAGGTTGCCCTGCACGTCAATATGGCCGTCACCGCGGAAGGCCAGCGAGCAGGGGTCGGACAGAAAGGCCAGGTCTGTCAGTTTGTTTGTATTTAAGTTGAGATCATACAGGCTGAAGTAGGCCTTATGGAAGGCATTCTCCGCTATAAAGTTGATCAAGTTGTTCTGGATAGAAAGGCTGAAGGCGCTGGTCGTGGTGCGGAAGCCGCGGAATAATCTTGGCGGCAGGTTGGTTATTCGGTTGTTGTCCAACTCAAGCCGACGGAGGCGCCGAAGGGGTTGTAGGGCCTCGGAAGGGAAGTCGGATAAGTTCATGTCATTTAAGTAAAGGACCTCCAGAGTGTTCTCCAGCCCCATGAAGGCTGTCCTGGAAAAGTATTCTATTTTATTACCACTTAGATTTATAGCAGATAATTTTGGGAAGGGCTTAAAATAGAACTCAGGCAGGGCACTGAGATGGTTGTCCATGAAATGCAAGAAAGTCAAGTTGACGAGTCCACCCTTAGAGAGGTCAGGAAAAGCCCTCAGGGTGGAATTCATCATGACCAGACTGATCTCCTCGGCCTTGATGTGGCGGAAGGCACCGGACGCAATGGACTTGACGGGGTTATAGCTGATGTCAATGCGGGGGTAGGGGTACATGGGAAGTTTGATGAACTCAAGGGCTGTAAAGGACTCATCCTGCAAATAGGCTATGTAGTTTTCTGAAAGGTCCACTTGATAAACAGGTTTTCCCTCTAGTTCAGAGAAATCGGGGACTTGGGTTAAATTCCTGCGCCGGCAGTCCAGCTCAACTGCCTTGACAGCAGTGATACCAAGCACACGACAGTCACAGGGGGAGTCCCATAGAGGGGGGCAGGTCAGCGGGGTCACTAGGGGAGCCAGGGTGACCAGCAAGAGCAGGGCCAAGGGGATCCATCTTGAAAGGGGGGTCCATCTTGGGATGCCATGCATCGACAACGTCCGTCCATTCATCATGGAATGGCATCGATAAGTTGGGCAGTGGCCCTCGCCTGCTAATCTGGTTAGGGCCCCCATGCACTTCGATCAGCAGTCTCAGCAGTCGAGTGGTATTGGAGCGTGGAGAGGGCAGCAGTCAAACCAATGTCCTTGCACTTACACATCATCGACAGGGCCTCCTCGGTCCTCCATGAATCCTCTCGCTTGGGCCACCGCATCTGCAAAAACACCCAGAAGCATTTGTTAGAAGCATTCGGTCAGACAATACTCTGCTCACTGACTCACGGCCACTAAGGACATTGTCTTGCACAAAAACACCAAAGATTGCCTCCCAAGGCATTCACTTCATTATGTGTACACAAGCTGGCTCACACAAGTACACATCCTGGCCACCAGAAATGCCAGCCTCTGCTAATCTGAATTAAACCCTGGAGGGCCCGTTTAGGATCTACTATAGTGTACAACCCCTTCGCGTATAATATCAAAGCTAAAATCACTTTGTCAGAAACTATGACAACCCTTGGCTGCCCATGGTAATGTGGTAAACATTGTTCTTGTGTTTGGCGGGTGTGGCAAACATTGCGCATTGGATGTCCGCCGGAGAGCAAACATGGCCCCTGCCCTCCTGCTGGGCTGTTCCTTTGGACCTGCAACATGATAGCACATGTGGTGAATGCTTGTTACTAGGAACATTGTCAACTGTTTTGATAAGGACAGCAAAGAGAACACAGAAGAGAAAGAATAGTAGCTTGGTTGGAAATGATTACCCTTCCTGCTTTGCCATAGACCATCAAGTGAGCAGCGGTGTAATTCGAACAAGGAAGACATTGACAGCCATGTTGGAACACCGCGTGCTGAGCACGTGCGAGGCAGTGTAATTGGCGCGCTCTGTCTACGGGGGCTTATTACGACCCTTTTCACCCCACGGGGTTATCATTTTCCTGGCAAGTGCCCCAGCACGATCTCTTGCACCCCACATGTCAGGTGATAAGTACTAACATGCAAGCCCAATTGAAAGGAGCCATTTCTCAGAAGATCCACAAAATTATGGCAAATGAAAGCGACCGAAAAGAAGAGTAATTGCACATGAACAATGACAGGGCCATTCTAATAAGGCATCATGCGTCAGGCTTACCATCCAACCTCCTTACGCTTGACATTAATGGCAACCATCTCACCCTGCGTGCTCCTGTTTCTACGGTTTAATAATGCATCTGTTATTTTCTGAATAACTTCACATTAGACATTTATCTCTACATGCAATCTCAATTCCATAGAATGGACAGCCCATTTCTATTCAGAATTCTCCATAAAAAAGAATTGCTCAAAGGAAAAATCTCCAAAAAGGCAGACAAATTGTAAGAACGACCTTTAGGGATACCGATAGAAAAAGTGTGTAGCAATTGCTTCAAATGTCACTGAGAGTACATTGTATTGTATATATTTTGTGGTATAAGAAAATAAAGCAATTGTTATTCTGTGAAACTGGAGTGGTCATAACTCTGCAAACTGTATATCTGGAAGCTTCCATTTTGTGTGTTTGCTGTAGCGTTACCACCAGACTTTACAAGCGCAACAGTTCCATCTCACTTCGCCATATATTCTTTTCCTGTCTGATATGAACATGGCCCTCCCAGCCTGAGTTATGGAAGTCCCTTATGGTTCAGCCACGAGGTTCATAGGCTATGGGGGTCCCACGTGACCGGAATCATTTGCATTCAGGGGGTGCCATCTGGTGGAGTAAGTAACCATCGATTGTTCAATAACAAGCTAAGGCATGACGATTGTTCCCTCACCTGCCGACAAGAGACCGTCGACCAGAGACTGTCGTCCAGAGGCTTACAAAGTGAGATTGATGAGATGGCCCAAGGAGACGGTTAGCAGCGAAATGAGATCAGAGACAGCATCGGACCCACTGGACGGCCTGTTAATGATCATGCACAAGTGGCTGAGGGGAGCGGGCCAAGAGACTGGGACAAACTGTCGCTGAGGGAGACATGCACAAGTCACTCACGTCACGAGCAGATCTATTGCTCGGTCGAGGTTAATGCTGAGGTGCTTCACGCCCTCCCCTGCCACTCCCCCAATTTACTTGCCTCTCACAAACTGTTTAGCAAACATCCCTATCCAGATGCATGACTCAGGTTTCTCTTAAATTTAACGTGACGTATTCGGGGTTGCTTCAATTACCAACTTCGAATACTTTTTGCCGTGCTCTTCCATCTACGTGCCACAGTTTAAGCACTCCATTTGAGGCACATCAACCATGTTTCTCAATTTACTAGCTACATATATTGACTTTATTAGCTTGGTTAGAATGGCAATGTCATGAAAGAATGGAAAGATATATATATTATTACATTTAAAATCAGAGGCTAAAAGAGGGTCTTCAAAGCGCAACTTGCATTTGGAACGCCTAAATACTCATCTTTGAAAAAGATCACCGGCAGGCATTTACCGTATGTCAGGAAGAATCAAAATTTGAAGTACAAACATCCCCGAATACCCTTTGTCTTGCACTTTTTAACACCTGCAGGCTCGAGCTGAACGACAGAAAGCAACTGCAACTCATGAAAAATATCTCCTCTAGGACAAAGGATACCCCAATGCGTATACTGTGCACCAGGAATGCTTATCAATAGTTTATCATCAAATAATAGCATGCACAAATGCAGATGAAATAGCCTCCTACTTCACTACATCACTGCTTTTGTCATAGGGAGCTGGGATGCCTCCGAAACGGCAAGTTCTGTGCTGTATTCATAGGATTGCAGATCACCCACACGCTTGTCAGACATTTTGTTTCTGTTCATTTATTCCAGGCACGTTATCTCCTATAAACTACTGCTTTAGTGAAGTACAACCACATATCTCTGATCTCTGAAAGTCTCAATGTACTATGAACAGCAAAAGTTTGCTTGGGTGCCATCTGTGTTCAGACACAAAGGAGAATAGTGTGAGGAAGCAGACGTATATCTTTGTATTGATGTTCATTCAATGTGTTTTATGACAAGGAAGAGCATTATGCAGGCCAAGTGCCTCCTCAGTTCGCAGAAGAGTTGTTTCTGTCATTGGAAACTGCCTCCAAAGTTCTGTTGCTATCAATGCAAGCTGTAGGACTAACTATGAATCGGACCCTCCATCACCCAGTGCAAGACAAAAAGTTCAAACAAATTAGTTCAGAAATCCAACAGGCTGAGCAGAGGATGCAGTGCATCAGCCTATAGTCTCACTGCTTACACTTGTGCGATGGTTTTGCACAACAGTGCATTGCGATGCTATAGATTGCTGACACCATGGGACAAGTACATAGAGCCCAGGCTTAGACATTTCTATTCTGGAATCTTAACTGACCGCATCTTCAACCAGCAAGGCTCCTAAACAATCCTGCCAATCGATAGCTTGTACAACTGCTGGTTCATGTATTTGGCTTTAACACTCCTCCATGAAAGTGTACTCCTTCATTCTCAGAGTATATATATTGTGAGGTTGAATAGAACTTGATTTTAGAGCAGACTTGAATGATGGTTAATCCCCTTTTGTGGTGAACTGCACTTCAATAGCCACATATTGGTGCAGTCTTTCATAGACTTCACTTTTTTCCAATAAAGCTGCTCAAATGCAAAATGTGGCTAAACGCTTGTTTGCTGATAAGCTATTCTGTGCTCCACCAACACCAGCATTTAGTTGACCTGCAACGAAGACCGATATTTTGAGCACGAAGAGATGGCAACTTTGGCCAGACTTATTATGCTTCTTCCACTTATCTTTCCAAGAAACTTGAACAGGAAAAATGGGGACAACTGCATGGGCCAGGGCTGTCAAGGGCTGTTTCCATGTTGTCTCTAGACCACTAGAAAGGCTTCCTGTTTATCTGCTGGAGGAAGATCGAAAGAGAAAACGTCGGCCAAGATTCTTTGGACAGCTCTCACGATGGAGTTTGTCATGCTGTGGAAATATACGAGGCAGACTGAAAACCTTGTAGTTTGTATGTTAGCAGCAAGACATAAAATAATGGTACCACAACTTTATATAGTAGCTGGACAATGCTTGTCATCATTCTTGAAAATTAGTAGGTGTCTCGATCTGAAGTAAGGCTGACTAAAATAAACTCTGCCAGGACTAGGAGAACAGAGCAGTGCATGAATTGAAATTTTGAATTATGTATAATGTACCACAGGAGCTGGACAAGACTGAATATGAATATGAATGTGTCTAATGGGTCCAAACATCTAGTCCAGTGGAGTGGCCTGTAACCTTGTATCTGCAGCATAAGGCAGGGGATTTTCTGTGCGCGCTATGGCTGAGCACTTTGGTAATACTGTTGTCATAATAAGCTCTGGGACCCCTAAGCCTTGGGACCCCCATTGGATATGATGCACAGCTGCAAGTGGCGAAGAGGAAGCACCGGGAGGGCCAGGGTGCAACTGGGGTTAAGGCAGCAGTCAATACTTGGCTAGCATCTCATGGCATCTCATGGCATTTCAGCATCTGACGGCCTGCCATCCAATCCAACATGATGACTGAGTTGGAGGCATAACTGGCCATATAGAGCATGGACAGCAGCATCAGAAGCCATGCACTTGAGCATGTTCAGCAAGCTACTGTGAGGCCCTCGGAGCATTGGCAAAGAAGGAAGGAACTGCCCTCCATTCATAAATACGTCAATATTGTGTAATTGTGAATGAGCACGGGAGCAAGATGCAGGGTGCATGGCTTAGCTTTGAAGTCACATCACATCCAGAAAGGAGACAAAAGATGCCCTTCTAACACTGCATGGCCTGGCTTAGAAGTCTTAGAAATTGGCCAACATAAATACATTTCAGTGAATCAGCTGTGGCATTAGCAATGGAGGGGCCTAAGAGGGGCCTATATGACTACATCTTCATTTCAATCTTCTGCCTAAATACTCACACAGCATGCTTGTTATCAGGGCCAACCAGAAGTTTTACATATTGTCAAGACAAATCCCTCCTCCCTCCAAGAGCTGATTACGTCTTTGTTGAGAATATGGAGCATCAGATGCTTAAGTGTCGCATTATAGCCCTGTCAGTGGAGATCATGACAAGCTCGTGATATTTCCATATCCAAAGACAGCCCACGAACAATGTCGACCTTAATGGAAATTGGCTGGTGATTAAAAAGAAAGATTATGAAGTGAAAGATCATATCAACATATCTCTTTCAACTTATGAAGCCTTTATTACCATGATATGGAAGTCAGTGTAGTAATTTGATGCATTATGAATCCCCATCTCTCTTTATGTCAGATATTCCATGATGCCATATCATAATTTGCTGCATTTTGTCACAAAACTTTTTAGTCCAACTCTGGCTACTCATATCAGTAACTCTTCATTCACAACTTCAAAATCCACAATTTCATGTTTATGCAAGTAGCATAGATATATTTAATCTACTTGCCATAGACTTCATGGAGCCCAAGGCTTGTGAGGTTCGAATATAGCCTATGGGAAAGATGATCGGTGATTAATGATTAAACTGATTGAAGACACCTAGGACGTCACTACAGGTCCTATCTTTTACACTGAAATGTGTTGTCAATTTGCTGATATCATGGCACACATACAATACATGTACTTTATGACCTCACATAGGGCTATATTGAATATGACATATATGAGGCATCATGCAAGTATAACATGCAAGTCTCGGAATATGATAGATTGATCGATAGATAGATATGGTAAGTGCAGTCCTTTATAATGTAAGCCCAGTTCTGGACACTCACAATGGTTGATTGATGAGATGGGAGAGTACAGGTGTCCTCAACATGTTACCGATTTACCGATGTTAAGGATCGTTTATACTTGCCCATACAGACACTGATACAATGAGCAACCAATTTAACGTCGCATCCAAACAACATCCAGCTGGGATTTTGCTCATGAAGGTCCACTGAAAATTTCAGGTTCCCCAACCAGGGTTCGAATAGGCCTATTGCCTCGGCTGTAAAAGGACAGGCAGAGACGCTCCTGGCACAGGATGAATCATTTGTCTACCAAGGGTTTGTGAACCAAGAACCAAATCCAGGTCATTTGGGTTAGATGTAACTGCCAAATCAAACTGAGTGCCGAGGCAGTTGGGTATATCATGCATTGTAAATTTATTTGGCAGATATCAAAGATGGTGGCAAAAACATTCATGGAATCTTGTGAACAAATGTAGCCCAGGGCACTTGACAGTTACATCACATGCATGACAGGTTCGGGGCCAGCCTCGTATTAACTTTGGCCAATCCATCGTGATGCTGCAATATGACGTCAAGAATTGTCCTCGGAGGTCTGCCTCTTCCTTGGGGACCCATTTATAGTCAGCTTGACCATTGGCCAATCAGAGTTTGCAACACAGATGGAAAAACCTGCGAGTCTCATTGCTCTGCCTTTTATTGAACTGTCCCAGTGCTCTGGAGCCTCAAATGACTTTGTGCCCCAATGCTCATGAAAATTACATAGAGAGGGAGAACCACGAGGGAATTACAAGGACAGCAAGGCACCCTCATTGGACCATGTCATTATTTGGGGGTTTCTAAGGGGTCGTTCATAGTAACCTGGCCAGAAAAGGTCATGATTTGCATAACGCCCCATTAGGGTAACTCAGCACTGACATGTGTTATCGCACAACAAGGAAATCTGCTTTATTCATTGACATTCATGCAATAAATGGTTTCATAAATAGTACTTTTATAAAAGGCGCTGCTATGGCCATAAGAGTAAGCTGTAACCAAGAATCATTTGATTATATGGCTGTGAAAATCCTTTCTTACATTATAAGGCAGCTGGGGTGACTAAGTGCTTCTAAAAGGTGCCCGTCTGACCTGCTCTGCTGAAGGTCTTTGCCTGCACGGGTTTGAACCCCGGGTGTGGAACCCAACATTTTCAGTGAACCTTCATGAGCAAAATTCCAGCTGAATGTCGTTCGGACGAGATGTTAAATTCGTGGCGCTTTGTCTCAGTGTCTGTGCTGTAAAGGATCCTTCACTTGGGATAAATGTGTAACATGTTGAGGACTGCACCTCTCTCTCTCCCATCTAATCAACCAACCCTCCTGACCGCCCAGAACTGGGCTTAGAGGGATGCACTTACCAAAACTATCTACACTGTATACATATCTATCTAGAAGCACTGCGTGTTGCTCTCTACTGGCAGGTTGAAAGCACTGCTCGATATGGTTTTCTGATTCCCACCTTTATTAATTTGCTGGTTAGGCTACAGTTTGTTACAAGAAATCAACACAAACTCCTCAAATTGCATAAACATACTTGGTTCACTGGTATCACAGTAGGAAGAATGTTCTCACAACATACACATGCATTTATTTGTTGTATATCACAGTTGATACTAAAATTAAGGCTTAAAAATTATAATCTGACTCCTCATTTTATGGATAGTATTTGTAGAAATGATTTTTGTGGATCTTAAATATATTTCTGAAATAAAACCAAAAACAAACCGAAAAATAAAGATAACAAAGCATATAACGAGAATGTGTTCAAAGTCAATTAAATGGAATCTATTCTATCAGCCACACGAAACCAGTGTTTGACAGTCACAGTATAAATTATATTCGCGCAGCGAAACGACCGAAGGCCTTTTCGCGAAGCGAAATTTAGCACAAGAAAGGTTTCAAAATCTTTGCAGTGATGGTCTCAACATCAATGGTCGACAGCAGGAAATTAGGTCAAGTGGGACCAGCTTCTTATCAATGATTTAGCTTTCGAATTTAACGAAACATGACATATTCATATTCAAAAGTGTCTTAAAAATTCAATTTTCTCCATTAATAATCCCTGTTTCTTTTATTTTTATGGAATAGTTCATTATTAGCCTTGACAAGCTAAATTAAATTATTAACATGTGATTCATTTCATTTCAAAACAGACAACAAGAAAACATTATAAAATTAAGGTTACATAATCTTTGTCAACTGATGATTATGTAACAGTGGCAATTAATGCAGATCTGTTTTTGTTATCACTATTATGTAATATCAACAATCTAGCACAGACTTAAATTTGGCAGCTTTCAGTGTAGTCTTCCTTTTTACTATTTAGCTGATTATCTATCAATTCTATTCATTCTTAATCCTATTTATTTGCTTTCCTATCTATCTATCTATCTATCTATCTATCTATCTATCTATCTATCTATCTATCTATCTATCTATCTATCTATCTATTATATTTTTGATCTATTTTATTTTTCTTATTTAGCTGATTATCTATCAATGCTATTCATTCTTAATCCTATTTATTTGCTATCCTATCTATCTGTCTATCTATCTATCTATCTATCTATCTATCTATCTATCTATCTATCTATCTATCTATCTATCTATCTATATATATATTATACTTTTGATCTATTTTATTTTTCTTATAGTTTCTAGTCTAAATTTCTCTCTATTTTTCTATATATCCGTCTTTCAATTTCTTTGAAATAGTAACATAACTGCCTTTCATACATTGAATATGAAATAAATTTAATGAAAGTTATGGTATAAAACCATAAATCCTAAAAAAACTTTTTAAGAGCTGCGCGAATTTCATGGCTGTGCCATTTACATATTATTGATACATTACCTATGATTCAGTTAATGACAAGCTTGACAACATAAACCAAGTTATGTTAGAAGCTGCTGTCAAAGGGAAGAAGATTTAATACAAAGTTTTGCATTTCTTTTCTCTAATTATAGGAGGCTCCTCAGAGGGTGTCAGACAGATCGGCAAATATGTCATTTTAATAAGCTGCTATCTGGTTGCTCCTCTCAATTTAGACATTGAACTGCAAGTTCCATATTCATGCAGATCTGTACTTATGGATTTTGTGAGTATTATGTATCCTTGGTAGACATTTGTGAATATTGAATTGTATGGACACCTGCTGGGCTGAGGGCCATTCCACATGTACATTGAGTGTAACTGAATTAGCAGAAACTTTCAGACCAAAGTTTGAAACAACTATTAAAGTATCGTTTGTGAAACTCCCTGGGAAGTTCACAAAAGTCCACAAAAGTCCACACAAAGGTTTATTATCGGTGGTCCCCTGAACCTTGAACTTGGGGCCAGGCTGTCTATAATTGACGAATCAATTAAACTGGATCAATGGCAAGGTCCAAGAGAAAGGCAGAGGCTAATGACACACAGTGTCAGCGACTGACGTTATTTGTTGACAGTGACATGACGAACCCCTCATCGACCCATTGAGAGCCAACAACACCCTCATCAGACCATGGCCCGATGGAAATTGCTGCTTTTTGCAGAGTAACGCGACACTTGAATGAGTGGCCATTGCGCTTTTGCATGCACTGCCAACATGCCTCACCTTGCGTCAGTTTGCCATCAGACCTGTGCATTATGCTTGTTTGGAAACTGTTTTATTGCCCTTTATATGAGGGATGATTCAAAAGCCAAGAGCAAACTGCAAACTGTGATGATGAAAGAGAGCCCAGCCAACCAGGGACTCTTTTGGGGACTTAAACACCCCAGGAGCAAAAGCCAGTCTCCCAAGTGCCCGGGGTCAATGCGAGAATTACAGGCCTTGATCAATGCTTATTGCATTACTCATCTTTTTTCAAAAGAAAGCCCATTTACTGTGCCAACTCAGCTTGGAAAACATTCTAATGATGCTTGAATTATATCATTTAGAGTCAGACTTCCTTTTTCCATAGAAAAACATGAATGCTTGGAGGAACCAATTTATTTCATCAAGGAAGACTATGTAACCCTCAAACAGAAGTTGATCGCATAATCAGATTTCAAGTCCCACATGCATGGACGAACTCACATAGCTCTCATAGCCTTTGTTGGTCTAAACTTGTCAATATCCTGCCTCATATTGAAATGAAACAAAAACTCGTAATATTTCATTGCTCATATTTCCTCCCGAATCAATTACTGGAGAGCATTTTGCATATTTCACAAAGACCAGGAAGAAACAAATCAAAAATTGATAACTTGGTATTGACAACCGAAAGCATGAATATGGACAATCATGTGGGCTGGCAATGTCTTCAATGGAGACTAAAATGCTTTTAAAAGTAACTAGATGAGCGCTCGGAGATCGCATACCTCAGCCTGCCTTCAAAGGAAGACTCAGACTGAACAGAACTTTCTAATTCTTGATATCTGTTATCGATCAATAATCAAGTAATTTATACAACATTAAAATGTGTTTTGTAATTCAGAATACATATTTGTTAAAGTATGATAAAGTAAAATGAACTAGCAGCCCAAGTGAGTGTACATCTCTACATTCTGTTGAGCAGTGCTTGCAGCACGGTAGAGGCCCAATTTTGACTTTCTTTTACTGCAGTGCCAAAAAAGCTCCAATATTCACCAAAATTTAATCAGGTATTGTGAAGTACAAATGACCGCATCGTGCCAAAGGAAATCTAAATCCATTGAGAATTGTTGGCAGGAGTCGATTAACAAACACACAAACCCACAAGCATAGATTCAAGAAAGAGGCCACCCTCACAATACTCCGCCGCAGGCTGAGTAATAAACCCAATAAATAGTGATTATTTGAGAAATCATTACACATTCAATGTCATTCATGTATCAGTTGTCATGCTGGAATTGTCGGAGCAAATTGCTAAATTGATATGGAGAGCTCTTGTAGTTGTATTAATTGTATGGAAGTTTGATGAAACATTGAAAATCGATGATTAACTGACTGGTGGTCAACATTAGACGAAGTTGAAGGTTATTAGAATCTTGCTCTTGGAGTGACGGGATCAATATTGACAACAAATTCAGCATGTTGTTTCAATGGGGTCAACTTGAGACCACTGGAGAGTGAATAAAAACAGCAGAGGAGCCAACAATAACAGAGCAACTAACAGTCAAACAGCAGCCAGTCAACAGTCAGCCAAGCACGACCTTTGTGTAGCCAGTAATGACACGAACGACCATCAATTAAGGAAAGTGACCAAGAGTAGCCCTTGACTGACCACATAAACAAGCCTGACCACTGCCCCAACATTATGTTTGACCACTGTTCTCAGTGCAGCTGACCAGCCCCATCCAGGCAACGTCTGACCAAATATGCCATTGTTGATATTACGAACAATGCAGATGCCAGACAATTAACACTATAGCCAGGCCAGCCCACTCTATAAATCATGGTCTGGAGTTCAATGAACAGCCAAATGGGCCCCAGAACATGCCTGGCTTTTTCACAAAGCTAGAACGGCCACAAAACAAAGCACCTCTCGCTTGAAACAAGGAGAAAAAAGTGCTTTGTGCAAGCTACAAAAGCATGTCTGCAGGCAGAACTACTCAAACCAGTTTCTTTTCCCTCATATCACTGCTTGCAGTATTATTACAAAGTTAATTGGGAAACGACACCAGCGTCTGTTTCATGTGAACATGTGTCAAGATAGGAGTTGCTGTTATGAAGCGATAACACATATAGTACTGCAGAACAGTGAACAGGATGATCATTAGTTTTCCCATTGTGGGCAAATTAAAGCAAAACTGAAATGAAGTTAATCACGTCCCACGCGGCCCCTCGAGAAATATCATTAGCAAGACTTCCGAACGTGCAAAAAAATGTTTACATCTTCCCATCTGGAAATGAGGAGGGAGCAAAAATGAAGAATGAAAAAGCAATCTGAAGGCACGGATCTTATTCAGGGCAGCACGCCCCGAATTATGTTCAATCCCAAGGAGTTTAATCCGGATATGGAAGCGAAATACGTAGGCCCGGGGCTTAATCAGCACTTCCGCGAAGATTATACAAATGTTCGAAGTTGAAATCTCCAGTGCTTCTAATTTAAGAAAACAAATTGCACAAGATTGAGACGTGAAATGCATCATTAAACGCCATGTTGATCCTTTTTATCATTTCTGTGGGGGCAAACCAGCCTGAGGCTTGCAGGTATAAATGACATTGCAGTATTTCATGGTGAAATTGAGTGCACGAGGGGAGTCGGGAAATGAATCCTTCAAAAGGGAAAACCTCACTACCACTTCTTGTTTCTGTGGTAAATCAATCATGCACTGCAGTTAGAGATTAGTAACCTTTTGACAGTAAAATGGATCTAATTTAACAAGCTGTATCATTATCCTTCTTTACTGGTTGGTGGGAAACATTCGCCTGAGGGCCTATTCATCACAGGCCTTTGAAAAGCAGAAATCCTTGCTTGTTGGCAACTTGCAGCAAGAACTGTTTGCCAATCGCCTGCAGAGGAGGCCAAACGGGCGACGCGGCTGCCTTAAGTGGATTGACGCCGTTTACTCGCCCAGTTAACGAGCGACAGTAGCGTCATTGCGTCTTTAGCCGCGTGATTTCCCGATAGGCCTTAAGTGCGGGTGTCGGCGCCCACAAAGGTCCCGCTTGCCTTCGATCGACGACCCTATGAACTGATAGGCGTGACCGGAAGGACCGCTAAGTCGTCCGTCACCCTGCTAACGCTGCTTAGGTCATAGAGGGCGACAAACAATGACACTAGCCATGCAGTGGCGACACCTGGGCCCTAGGAGGTCATAGGTTGCTACTAAATACTGAGCAGTTCACTCCCCATCCACTTCTGGTGGTCACGTAACACATTTGTAACACTCTGAGGGGCTGGGCCATGCAATGGACCCACAGCGGACCCACAACAGAGTGCAATGGGCTAGCATTTATGAATGACATGCAGAATACATGCAGGACACTTAGCAAAGTAAAGTTTCCATGCATGCAGAAACGAGGCTATATCATCAATCTGCAAGCTTCATCATGAATTTCCTGTGTTTCATTATTGGACGATGAGGAGACTGTGTGGCCTATGTGTTCAGAACAGTGTCCTTCGGCTTCTATTGCTTCATGTTTTAAAGTCATTTTGACCTTTTTGATATTACTATCGTCAAAACAGTTTCTCAAAGATTAAATAGTTCAAAAGATCATTTTACTATATCGAAAGCGTAATAACTTAAAATTGTCTGGTATTCACAAAAAAAAAGCAGATATATTGGTATGACTTTTTTCAATCTATGCTGTGTATGTGGTTACATTCATTCGCCATAGTCATAATCTATAGGTCGTATATATTTTTGAAAGATGAAAGTTGTGCTGTGGTTAAATTGAAAAAAAAAATCTCTTAAACTTTACTTTCCAAGTTAGTATACATATTGTATACATTTTCTTCTCCATCACTTGCATTCAAATCAGTGTGAAAAGAAGCTGAAGGAGGCAATCGCTACAACAAAAGAGCAAAAAATGGCATCTAGAATGGCAGTAAAAATGGCAGCGAGAATGGCAGCAAGAAGGCTGAATCATGGCAGAATGTTTCAAGGGAGGCACTCATGATTTATGAAAGGTGGCGTATGTATACTCTGACACTGCTTGAGTGATGAGGTTGTCCTGTCATTTCTTTTTGCTATTTCGCAACTTTTCCTCCAGTCCACAGAGACTGTCAAGTCAATAGCAAAGAATAGAAGAGTAACAGAGAAAAGCAGAAATGCTGAAGAACTATATATATACACCATATATATAGTAAGAGAAAAGCAGAGGAGAAAAGCCAACAGAGCCACACTTTCTACAGACCTCGACTTTACAATTCCATGAATTATAAAAGCAGGGTTGTCAGGGGTTGCAGGGCTGTCACTTGGATAATAAACTAATCCAAAGTTTCCAAGCCCCCCCCCCACTCAGCCACAAAGCCACACATATAGTGTACAAATGCCTCAGAAAACCAAATGCAAGTGAATTGGCTGGTTGCTGCATGGGGGGGGGGGTGTATGTGTTTATTAAGGCAGGTAATTGCTCATCACCTTATCACAGCAGTGGATATATGAATATGGTGAATATAGTGTAAAAGGGCAAGGCAACAGGTACGGCGTTGTCTGACACAATATTTGTTAATAAAGAGCCATTAATAGACAGGCTTATTAATAGACACGCAACCTGCTGGGGCTAATAAAGGTGCATGTTTAGACGGAGTGTTGGCATCAAGTATACACAAGTAATAAAAGAACAAGTTAAGTTGCATGATTGCCAACTTGCATCCAAAAACTCAATTCTCAATCAACTAAAAAGAGCAACTGTTGAACAGCATTTGAAGCCTATTCTGTTCCAGAAACATTCTGTTGTTTTTACGCAACTATTATGCAAGAGTAAATGTGTCATTCCTATATCCAATTCAAATTGCTCACGCTGCACAACACACCCGAAAGGTCCAGCAAGTCATGACATTAAATAAAAGAAGCTGACCATGGTTGCGCAGTATGACTTCCTGAGATCTTACATGTAACAAAAATACATGTTGTACTGTAATATGACGTTTTGCGACGACCATGCCATTTGATATCTAGTAAATGCCATTTGAAACTGCGTTTGCTTCTGACTTGAACTGTGGTATACAACGACAACCTACAAGCATTGTCGTTTTTCTGTGGTTTCACGCCATAGAAAAACCAGCAAAAATAAATTGGATAGCCACCAAACTGTGAAGACAAAACAAAACAACTGATATAGGGCTTATAGTGTACTCGTGATACAAAACTTTAACAAGGCATGCAGAGTCAGGAATTTTGAAAGGGGACGATCATCATTACCAAGTCCCTGGAAATAGAAATGTGAAATCTCAAATAAACACGTGATAAACTGGGAAAACGTGGCCAGTGTGTCCATGGTGTGCTTCCTGAACTCTCCTAATTTATAAGACAGACTCATTTCAATGAGGATGGTAGTGAATGCTCACTGAATCATTATGCATGCAGGCCTCTATGTATATTACTTGGCCTTTATATCTAGAAAATGTGTTGCCTTTCTCTGCAGTTTATTCTATATACAATAACTATATCATATTGGACCAGAGATAGATAACTGCCTTAAATTTGCTTGTATATATGGCTATGGTGGAAAATGTAAGGCTAATGATGATACATGTACATGTTCATCATCCTCATATATACATGTGTGCAATGGTTAATCTTCTTGTTCGACAAATTTATTGCAACAGTAATATGCATTGATGATGCTATGAATGGGATCTGTGTGTCTCTGTAAGCCATAGAAGCTCGTAGATAGCCCTAGTACAAAATGCAAGCAGGCTTCCCTGGTCATTTGAGCTGTAAATGATGGGTGCTGTGCACACAGACTATTTCATAATTGAATAGTGCTGGGTTATGGGTGAGTGGTGGCAAGACCTTTCGTCCAATACTGTCATCTTCGGTGGCCTGTTTTCTGTCAGCTTTTGTACATTTCGCTGACAGGGGAAATGCCTAGTAACATTAGCGCGTATGGAACGGGCGCCTGGCTGCCTTGATCTATCATTAATCCATAAACTCCTGCTCATCCATCATTGTTAGGCTGATTGGGGCGGACAAGAAGCACTGGCAGCCAGGCAGCAGGAGGCAGCATGAGCCAACTCAAGAGCCAACTCACAATCAACTCAGAATCAACACTTGATAAAAGGCTGGGTGACAAGCAGAGAACCATGGGATGACCCAATCAAATTGTTGCAATCAGCAGTACTTCACTTTCCCACAAAACAAACAAGAGCCCTGCGTGAAACATGACACAAGAAAACACTCTGGTGTCATGTCACCCCAGGCTAATTCATTGAGGATCATAACACATGACAATAACATGTTTCGGATCTGCATGATGTTACCATGCACTCCATCCACCATATCATGTAATTCAACAATGTTCAACTCAAGCTCATTTACCTCGTCACAACTTTTCCATTAACTACAATTACGAGCGACATGCTTTCCTTCTAGCAACATCATTCTCCTCAAGATTCTCCGTTTCTGCAAAGTTTTCCTGGAAAACAAGTTTAGCATGCAGGAATCTCACCTGTCAATTTGTGAAATGTTAATTCCTACATTTGTCATGGCACAGGGATACTATTGACAAGGATGTATAATTCCTGCATATATTGAAGATTACATATATTTTCCTTGGCAGAAAGTTTGGCAGAGCAGAAGTCTCAACTGTGATATGGTCAAATGTTAATGATCAATACAAACTAGTCTTCATGAATATATATTTGATCAGGAGTAATAAACAGTAATAGTGTTGTTATGTAATTCATATGTATACAGCTCTCTCCGTTATCTTGTTGCTAACATACAAAGTATTCAGACTGCCTCTTATCTCTTCAGTCATGACAAACTCTATCGCGAGAGCTGTCCAAAGAATCTTGGCTGACGTTTTCTCTTTCGATCTTCCTGCAGCAGATAAACAGGAAGCCTTTCTAGTGGTCTAGAGACAACATGGAAACAGCACTTGACAGCCCTGGCCCAGTTGTCCCCATTTTTCCTGTTCAAGTTTCTTGGAAAGATAAGTGGAAGAAGCATAATAAGTCTGGCCAAAGTTGCCATCTCTTCGTGCTCAAAATATTGGTCTTGGT
This sequence comes from Platynereis dumerilii, assembly GCA_026936325.1. Lineage (NCBI taxonomy): Eukaryota > Metazoa > Annelida > Polychaeta > Phyllodocida > Nereididae > Platynereis > Platynereis dumerilii. The sequence continues at coordinate 148,991,126 of JAPTHN010000001.1, read as the reverse complement.
TGCAGGTCAACTAAATGCTGGTGTTGGTGGAGCACAGAATAGCTTATCAGCAAACAGGCGTTTAGCCACATTTTGCATTTGAGCTGCTTTATTGGAAAAAAGTGAAGTATATGAAAGACTGCACCAATATGTGGCTATTGAAGTGCAGTTCACCACAAAAGAGGATTAACCATCATTCAAGTCTGCTCTAAAATCAAGTTCCATTCAACCTCACAATATATATACTCCGAGGATGAAGGAGTACACTTTCATGGAGGAGTGTTAAAGCCAAATACATGAACCAGCAGTAGTACAAGCTATCGATTGGCAAGATTGTTTAGGAGCCTTGCTGGTTGAAGATGCAGTCAGTTAAGATTCCAGAATAGAAATGTCTAAGCCCTGGGCTCTATGTACTTGTCCCATGATGTCAGCAATCTATAACATCGCAATGCACTGTTGTGCAAAACCATCGCACAAGTGTAAGCAGTGAGACTATAGGTTGATGCACTGCTTCCTCTGCTCAGCCTGTTGGATTTCTGAACTAATTTGTTTCAACTTTTTGTCTCGCACTGAATGATGGAGGGTCCTATTCATTATTAGCCCAACAGCTTGCATCGATAGCAACAGAAGTTGGAAAACAGTTCCGAATGGAGGAAGCAGCTCTTAGGTTAACTGAGGAGAAATCTGACCAGCATTTAATGAATGTTTTTTTTTTCTCGAACCGGTATAAACATCTTGCAGTACAGAGTATCACAAATTGATCATTGATAGATCTAAATTTTAACTCTGTATGTAAGGCACTTTAAGTGCCATGCAACTATTTTGTTGTAGAGTCCATACAGCCTAGAAATCAGAAATATGTGGTTGTACTTCGCTAAAACAGTAGTTCATGTGAGATAACGTGCCTTGAATAAATGGACAGACGCGAAATGTCCGACAGGCGTGTGGCGGTCTGCAATCCAATGAATACCTCTCTTGAAGGCAAATTCATAAGCAGGGGAGGGATGATGTTTCCCAACAGAGGCTTTTAGGTAATCTGCCAGCTGTGGCCACACGGACGCACCAGTTACCCGCTCTTACCCACTCATACACTTTTCCTTTATCGACTTGACTTGTACTCTTTTGCCAATAACGCTTTGCTACCAAGTTACCAACAAACTACTACAATCGTCAATGTGACCCTGGGCACATATAAACACAAAATATAGGCCCTATAAGCAAAGCAGCAATATATGCTGTTCCTTTCAATTGGGGAAAAATGATGTACAGTGTAATTTTATGTTAAAATAAGGTACTCTGGAAGGACGTTTTACAATGTTAAACAATAGATAAGAAATTCAGGAGTCATCAAATAGTCTACCTCTCAGGACAAATGGAGTAGAAGTTCCAGAAAGAAGTCTTATAGATAGATAAAAAATGAGAAAGACAGATATTAATGTAGAGTAGAAAGATAAAATAAGTATAGATATATAATAGATAGACAGATAGATAGATAGATAGATAGATAGATAGATAGATAGATAGATAGATAGATAGATAGATAGATAGATAGATAGATAGATGGCTCAGTTCCGGGTGCTCACGAGAGTTGATTGATGACATGCATGGGAGAGAGAGCCTCATCATGTTACACATTTACCCCATATTTTACTTTTACTTGGCTAGCAGAGACACTGATACAAGGGATCACCAATTTAATAAATGAATGGCATACAGCTGGGATTTTGCTCATGAAGGTCAACTGAAAATTTCAGGTTCTCCAACCAAGGTTCGGACCCATGCAGACAAAAACTACTCTGCCACCCAGCTGCCTGCATATCATCATTCTACCTCTATCTTGGTCAAATAAGCAGACTATAAACTTTAGATCAAGTACATAGCTTTGGCTCAAAATCATGTTACATTGTACTTGCACATCCAGTATACTGCTGCAGTACATGGTGCCCGGTACATGTAGTGCGAATGGATTTTCCTATTATACGCTGTGTTATAGTGTCTATGCATTCATCTGAAATTCACCTTGGTTATTAGGCAGTCGTTTAAAGCAAGGTCAACAGGTGTTGATAGTAGCTGGAACACAAATTAGTGAGTAGCATCAAACGTTACCTGGCAACAGGCCAATAAAGTCAGAAATTGCTACAGGGACACAAATTGTAAAGTACAATGCTACTCCACTTCACTATGACAACAGAAATGTCCCTTCTGTATGAGTATCTCTTTCCTGTTGGCACGCTCAGCTTTATTGTTGAGTCAGGTATATTAGCCTACCTTCCTAATTTGTGAACAACCTACTATCATCATAAACCAACTTAACTACCCTCTTTGGTACACTAATAATGATAGACCATTATAAAAGAATGTATATGAGGATTGAGGACAGGCCATGCAGAAATTAGTAAGCCCTCGTTCCGGTCCACTGAAATTGATGCTTTTTGTGTGATAGAAATATCTTAATGTCAAATTATAAATGATCATATATGCCTGAATGCAATAAAATAAGTTTCTTATAGCACAAAATCACGACTTGGTATAAGACAGAAGTGTCAATACAACAACTGAAGATTTTCACAAAGTGACACTGAGAGATCCCCTTCTCTTAACAATGTACACACCACACAGTTTCCTTTGTTTTTGGCTGCATCTTTTTGCTGGAGGCAGTTGATATGCCACTCAAGAATATTGACAAAACATCATGTCAGCCTGCACACTGTGAACTGCTCCTGTGTCAGCCTGGGGCTAAGAAAGACTCAGTCTGCATGGGAGTCTCTTATGAGATGCTCTTGAGGTTTCAATTCTTATTCATGACACGAAGTGCAAAAATACAGTGAGTCCTCCTCCACTTGTTTTGCCAGTAAATAAACACAATGAAGAATGCTGATTGATGGAGGACACTTTGACAATTGACATCAGAAACTATCACTTTCCAGACGAACCTGCCTGGCATGTGCATGTACAAAGTACTCTGGGAGCTTCGGGGAGGACTGTCACGCAAAATGACGTCTCTGGAACAAAGACAAACTGCATCATGTCACAAGGACGCTGCCTCCATTAACCCCAGGACTTATCAATACTCCTCTCCTAACTCATCCCCAGCTCATTCCAAACTCACACCCTTCATTACCAGTGGCGGATCCAGGCGGAGCCCCCCCCCCCCCCCAGACCACTGAGATGGAAATAACATTTTAAAGAAAAAATGGACAACATGTGCAGGTGAATACTGGAATGCCCACGTGGGTCCAGAAATGCCGAAACGACGCCCACGTGGGCCCGCGAATGCCGAAACGACGCCCGGGACCCCCCTAAACTACCCGGTCTGGATCCGCCACTGATTACATCACACCAAATTGGATAAAGTCACCAGAAGTATATGCAGTGTATTGTGGGCAGGTCGTTTTGAATGCTTGGTGTTATATTATTCGTACAGTGAATACGTATAGTTCATGCGTTGAAGCCTCAAATTGGGTGATGGAGGAAAATAACTGCGTTATAGGCCTTGTGTACATCCATTAGATAATTGAAATTTGTGAGCCCAGCAACGCCTACATACGCATCCAATAAAGGTTAAAACGCTAATCTTTTTAGTTCAGCCACAAAATTACTTTGAAATAAGACTTATACAATAGTCATATTAAGCCTATACAATCTCCATATTGTACCTCAACTCTTTTATTTGTTCAAATCATGAAATTTTCCAAATGAGAGTTTGCGGAGGCATTTTTGCACAGTGAATCGTCATGGCACAAAAAAGAAAGCATGAAATTGAACGTGTGTTGATAACAAAAACGTGTCACATTTCCAATGCCACGTGGAACATGTCATGTTATGTAAAAATGAAAAACAAAAGTGAAGGGAAAAAATAGCTTATTCCCATTATGCTGAAAACGTACAAACGCCCGAGGCAAGCTGCATAATGTTTTTCTAATGGCTTGACAAACCCAGTCTCCGGTTTATGGTGCTGTAACAGATATTCTCTTTCATCTTGGTTACAAATGGTCTGACTTTTTCAACCAATTAGTTTGCTTGTGATCAGCCCTAAACTGCAGCCATTTTAATCAAGCCTGCATGGAACAGATGTTGGATTAGAAGTTAATAAAACGCAGTAAGGTTGCTAAAGATGTTGAGCCTCAAAGCAATCAAATGAGACAATGACAAGGATTTTCTCTCCACGACACAATTCCCTTCTTTGGCCATTTTCAAATTGATGGGATCAGCGAGACAACATGTCTCCTTGTGCGAAACAGCCTCCAACTGCATCGTGGATATTGTCAAGGCAATGAGGATCTAGAATGCTAAGGCTAACCCGATGCAGCAGCCATTGCGGATGATTTAATTCAAATTACACACACCAATTTGGACCAGGCCTAGGTTTTCATTGACAATTTTAACATCCGAAGTTATTTGCAAAAGTATTTGCACTAGAAACATTTAATCATGTCGTTATTCGTTACGGTACATATGCAGTTATTTGCATTATGAGACGGCATAGAGACGGTAGCTTCAATTGATCATTCGCGTGCCACTTAGACGGTACAAAGAAAGCCAAAAATCTCAATCAAGATTAAACTTCACATTCCATGCAGATAACCCAAGGTTAACATGCATAACAGCTGTGTTGACTTGGCACCGCTGCATGATACACTCTCTATGACTCCTGAAATCTGAATATTTGTATAGCTCCTGCCATGCTCTGACCAGAGAGATTTTATTATGCTGTATAAGTCCATGTTCTGACATTGTATCACATTTCTGCAACCATTAGGACCAACCCTGACTGCATGAGTCTCGAATGCCAGTGATCAAAGTGAAATACAGCACTGGGACAGGGCAGGTTAAAGAGCAGACCGTTTTGCAGCATCATATCGCAGTGTCTGGGCCCCTGGGCTTTTAAATTCATGATTTGTGGCACCCCAGCCAACAAATCTGATTTCACATCCAGAAACATTAGAGTCACCAGCACACCACAGAGGAGGAAAAGTCCCACTGTTTGAACCATGTGCAAAAACACACACTGGCTTATGCAATATTACCTTCCAGTAAACAAAGATCGATTCCTAACAATCTGTCATCAAAATACCATCTATCTGGTGTCAGTTGAATAATATATGGCTCTATGGATAGTGCCAAAGCAGTGGCTTGCATTAAACAGAAGCATGGCTAAATTTCAGGTTATTTCACACACTTTTGGGTCTAAAATTTGCTTGCTACACGACCATTAAGCATTCTATCTTCATAATTAAAATGCATCAGATAACAATTAAAATGTATTTGCGATTAAACGGTGTGATAAACATTAATGAATGCAAAAGTGTTGCTAGTCAGACATAAACAGGCCAAGGCGAGTAATCTCATCGTCTGGCATAGATACCTCTTAATTAGCATTATTGACACCAAGTCATCAGCATAATTGCACAACTTACAGAGGCATTAGATGTTAATTTCATCTACTCTCCGTAAGTCACAAAGAGGCCATACTATATTTGAAATATTTTCTAAATGCTCTGTGAGTGTTTTTCACACCTGACTTTTCAAAAACGGTTATTTTTTTCCTATGGAAAGCAGTAAATCATTGACACTGATAATATTAGCTCATAATTCATAAGTTTTCTTTTTTGCTTGTCCCAATGGTTGGATAACACGACATAGTCATAAATATTGTATTTTCTCTGATTCTGGCGTGCGTGACCGTGTGACCATGCTATTATTTGTGATTAATATAGAATACATTGATGATGACACATCAGCTATCATGACTTAAAAGGGACAAATTTTATAGAGAAATGGAGATCGATTTCTCACGGACAATGAAATTACTGTAGGCCTAATGAGTAATGACCACTGTTGACTTCAACGATGTAACTCCAACCATGCATGCCCTTTCAGAAGGCCTAGACGATAGCCAAATTGTTGTACATGTATTATATGCCTATAATATTTAGCTTATTGCACATTAGAAATCGATCTTATCTCCTAGGCCTCATGACAGGATACACCCCACACCCTAACATAAACTCAGTACCCTAAACTGAATCCATTTTATACCCTCCGAGTACCCCCTTTCAATTTTTAACCTATATGCCATGCTCAACTAACCTCATCTGTCCTCACCTAGTCAATTTCCTCAACTATGTTCCCTCTGCTAAACTCGCTTTCCCTCAATCAAAATTGGCTTTCCTCAACCTCAACCAACCCTCGGCTTACCTCAACTAAACTCACCTTCCCTCAACCAACCTCTGCTTCCCTCAACTATATTGAGCTTATAAGTTCACCTTCCCTAAACTAAACTCGCATCCCCCCAACTAAACTCGCCTTCCCTCAACTACCCTCAGTTACCCCTATCATAAAACAGCCGTTAACCCGTGGAGGTGAGGGTGAATCCTGCCATGAGCCTTTTTCTCATGGTCAGATTCCACTTGCAGATTTGGACTGTTTCTTTTTTAAAATTAAAAGCGTTTGCTCGTTAGAAATGATGAATCGAGGAGCTTAGCAATTAGAAGTCCTCACTCAGGTGTGCAGAGTGGATCCGCTGGGAGCAAATGTCTGAGCTTTAATGGGGAAACTGTTGACAATCAAGGCAGCTCCAAGGCCCCGTGCAAGCACCAGGACTTTGCTAAATGGAAGATCCGTGCTACTTCATTCATTTGGGACGATTCAAGCCCATCTTAGAGTAGCATCGCATCTCTTAATCAAATACACTCACTGGTTTCCACAGCCTTGCATACTTTCTCTTGTTTGCAATAGGAACCGCATTCCCCCCAACACACAAGCAATCAGAGGTACAAGACTGTGACTTGTCCATCGGACTGCGACTGTATATACTGAACTGAGAGTCAACAATAAGCATTGTCAACCAAACCGAACAAACTTCCAAACTTTTTATATATTTATTGCATTGGCACAGATAGATGACACGGCCCTTGACGCTGTATGCTCAAATTACAAATGAACAGCAATCGTCCAAAATACAAATTAAGCTCATGTGTGATCATAGAGCACAAAAAAGGGTCATGGAATTTATATTGCTGTTCATTTGTGGATGTATGTTACAGACAAATGTGAACATTGCATGTTATCAGCTTGCTATGATGTTACATACAATGTAAGCTTACTGCTTGCAATCAATCGAAAATTAACCAATCATATATGCCTGAGTCCTATATTTATGGGTCCTCAAATCCATACATGCATAGTAAGTGCAGGGATACAAAGTCGCAGTCTATTGTAAAGAAGTGATCACTTCATCCGCTTTGACCGTAACCATGGATTTTAACTAGACCATAGCTGTGCTGCAACCAAATATGACGAAGCTCTGAGTCATTTTTCACATGGAACACAATCCTCTGGAATTCTCAATTCAATTAGGGTAAATGTGGGTATTATCACGCACCTTGTGCATGGTATTACACAGCAGTGTTTCTATATGGGTACCAGGCCTGAAGTATAATAACTATCATGACCAAAAGTAAAGCTTTTGATTGATATAGAACTCTGGGGTCAAGAAAATATCAAATTCCATTGACCGACAGCTTCTTACACCACTTGGCACATAGTTAAAGCAACTAGGATCATTTAGCCTTTTCTGTGGGTAATATCACGCACTTCTGTTTAATATCACGCAGAAGTAGGTGTTATATGACGCAATTTGAGGCTATATGACTCAGGTTGATTGCCTGACTAACTATTCATCTATCCAACATCAATAAATTGTTTATCTGTCAGTTTGTGTTCCTGACTACAGCTATCTCTCTATCTCTCTATCTATCTATCTCTGTGTCTATCTATCTATCTATCTATCTATCTATCTATCTATCTATCTATCTATCTATCTAGTGAAATATGGGATAAGTTTATATTGTTTTTCGGAGTTTACGCTCTGCATGCACGGGGATATGAGTATTGATATCACATGAAAAAACTCTCCAGCAGTAAAATGAAATCTTAATCTTATAAAGTTGTGGAACTATTGTTGGAGAAATATTAAAAGCAAAAAGTTTGTAGACCTAGTACTTCTAAATAGGGCTGCAGGTTGAGCAGAACCCTGGCCATTCCTAGGTGGGGGGGGGGGGGGTGATCCGGAGGCATCCTCTCCCTGTAATATAAAAGCATTGTAAAATTCGAAAGCTTTATTAATGCATTTTTTGCCAAACTCTAGAGGGGGTGCAACATTTTAGGAACTTATAACAGATTTAGGGCAAATTGATTGTAATAATCAATTCAGGTTTTGTTTTAGATTATATAAGGAATTCCAGAAAAGGGGGGGGGTGGTAGTTTTCGGTAGAGAATCAGGGAAAATACATTCACTTCTACAACACAATACAAAATTTCCCTAAAATTTGAAAATAAATTGTCTCTCATTCTTAAGGGAGGTGTTTCCTTGTCAGACACTTTAAATAGCGATCAGTTACTGACAGTTAGCCATATTATTAACCAAGTATCAATGTATTTGTTACCCATGAATGATTATAATTATAGCTGAAGACTTTAATCATCTAATAATTATTAAACTCATGAGAGTTGATTGAATACAGCGAGTTTTCTGTAGTCATGAAGATCAGGTAAAAATCCAGTATTTCCATAAATTTTCGTAAGAAATTTAAGATTTTAAATAATTTTGGAATCAATAAAATGTAGTGTCTGCAGCTTATCATATACCATAAATCCATGCAACAAATGAATAACAGTGGCGTAACTGGGGTTCTTGAGCGGGGGGGGGGGCACCTGGGGGGGCAAGTGACTCTCTGGGGGGCACCCTTAATACCAACTGTATATTTTAGCCAGAGTTGGAAAGTTCATATGGGGGGGGGCACCTGGGAGGCACAGGTCCATTATGGGGAGGCACATGCCCCCCCAATAGGGACTCCACTGACGAATAACGAGGTGCAGTGGGTAGGAGTATGCAACTAAAATGAAGGTTGGAAGTATTTTTAAACTTTGGCTGAAGAGATTTGAATAAAGATGCGTGATATTACCCCCAATGTGCGTGATATTAGCCCAAAAATGCGTCATATTAGCCCAAAAATGCGTCATATTACCCCCTGAACATGAGTGATATTACCCCTGGTCTTTACCCGTTACATTTTAATGCACACCGGTGACATAATCAATGCCAACATTCTGTGTAATAATTTTTTAAAATCCTTTGTCATGCCTTTCTTACATCTTCAGTCCACGTAAAGCATATCACTTAAACATCAGCCACTATTATATATCATTTAGATTCAGGAAATTGTATCAAAACGGCATAGATATTGAATGAAAACAACTAAAATGCTTGAAACAAATCTGCAATATTTTCAGCGGCATAGACAAGCATAAGAGGTTATCAGGTGAAGTGACCTGATTCATTTGCACAGTTTTTCACCTAAAACATTGGTGATTTCTTCCATATCTGTTCTTTAAATAGCCATTAAGTTAGGTGCGTGATATTACCCACATGCGTGATATTACCCACTTTTACCCTAGTCCACAAAACACTGCAAATGTCATTTTCAAACATTTCTCAGACATCCTGGATCTTGCAAAATGTTCGGATCATCATCAGAAAACCAGAATAATTGAAAGGTTTTTGTAACATTTGAAACTTCTTTGAGTAGGAGGGTCTCTGACCAATGGAAAATGCTTTCAATATCAAATGCCAGCTCTAATTCTTCTGATGCTACAATTTGCTCAAGCTCCAAATGTCACATTCGAGCAGTTTTCTGTAAAATATTTCAAAGGTAACAAACTATGGACATGATTCCACCAGTCACTACATATATTGCGTGCCTCTGTAACAACTCAAGGAGCAGGATTCGAACCCGGTGCCCTTGTGCTGGAGGCAGGAGCATTATCCATAACCCAAAAGAGTCACTAATTGGTCTGAAGCTATAACAGCAAATGCATATGTAGTATCGCCATTCCCATGTAACTTACTCTTAGTAACTTGTTCTTCTTTCTGCAACATTGTCTTTTCTAGTTTCTGTCACTCTAGGCAACTTATTCTTCTTTCTGCAACATTGCCTTTTCTAATTTCTGTCACTCTTGGCAACTTATTCTTCTTTCTGCAACATTGTCTTTTCTAATTTCTGTCACTCTTGGCAACTTATTCTTCTTTCTGAAACATTGTCTTTTCTAATTTCTGTCACACTCTCTCCTGCTTTCTTAGTTTATGTCTCTTATTCTTAGAGCTTCTTATTAGCCAATAAACTACACCACTCCAAGAAAAAAATGAACGCAGTTTACAGGAAACTCACTCAATTCCAGTAATGGAATACGTCGTATGCATTAGTGACAGGTTCAACTGTCTCAAACCAGCAGAAAGTCAAATAGACCAAGTCTTGAATGGTGAAAGCTTTTAAAATATCAATTCTTGAAGACCTCACTAGCATGTCATTAAAAGTCTTCTTGTGCTTTTCAACTTGCAGTATACATGTATTCAAAGACAACATCCCATACCTAATGGTTATCAGTGGAAGTCAGTCCATATCAAAGGAACTTGATGAAAGGCAAAAGGGACAAGACAAGGGCCCGAAAATCATCACTTTTATCTGTTAAAAGTGATGACTCTGATGGGAGCGAGACCTATAAGATTTTTTGTATAATTTGAAAGGCACAGTCACAGATACTGTGTACACCAAATGTCATGTCTCTGTCAGCAACACGTTGGAGTATACATGACATTTGTAGGAAATGGAGACTGTTGGCACAATATATATATATATGAATTCTAAATTCTAAATGAATTCTAAATTTCATATCTGTGTGAATTTATAAGAAAGGTACAGATGTTATGAGAAATAGCATAAACTGACTGACTAATGAAGATACTATATAGTTAATGTATCGACCTTTAGACATAATATGCGTCATAAGAGCTTACGATGCTCCCTGTATAATTCGACCTGTCAGTAGCAGACTAGTGGCATTTAGAAGATATTAATTAACAAGTGGCATGATGAGAGACTGGCAGGATAGGATTGCGAGATCAGAGAGATTTCATCCTATAGGTCCATGGTGAGATCATGGTGAAGAGTGGAAACATATACATTGTGATATTATGCTAAGGATCAGCTGAAGCATTAAGTATCTAGTCTGTAACTGAATCAGTAACAAAAAACTAACCATTACATCAATGCATTCACCTCAACAGTATACTAATTGGTTTAACCTGCAAAAGAACGCAATACAATGAATACAGCCTCCTAGGCCACCCAGGAGGCTGTTGCCTGTCATGTTCAACTCACCTTAGAAAGCCAGGAACAAGGTCATTCTCCTTTGACCAGAGCAGTTCTGCCAACTTCAAGAGTGACCCTCAGTAAAGCCTGGGTTTCCTCCAACCCTGTCCACCCCCAGCTATTCACTGGAACGTGCTAAAAGCCAGAGCTTCCCTTAGCCATAGATTCCAATCCGTACTCCACAAAGCTCTGTGAAAACTGCTGCCCGCGACAAGTAAAACGCTCATTTGTCACAAGGGAAAAACACTTGAGAAAAGCACGGGCTTTAGTCCTGTCCGAGAGAGAACAGCTCGGGAGACAGCTTGCCTATCAGTGCAGAAGTTAATAGCAAGAGCCTTCCAGCTGACTGGCTCCCATTATAAAGATGCAGGGAGGCACAAGCGCCCTGTCATTTATCCACGTTATTTATCCTGTTCCTAAAGTGTACATGAAAGACACCCACCATGCACACACAGGGCCAGCCAACAGGGCCAACCAGCAGAGATAACCAACAGGGCCAGCCAGTCGGTTAGTACAGTAGCTAGCAGTTCTGCTTTCTTTCCAGTAAAGCTTTCCAGAGAGTGAAACGCGTTCTGCTCCTCCCCCCTCAGACTACCCAGTCGTGCTGCAGGAGCAGGGGCGTGTCAGGCTGCATCCCGCGCCACAATGATGCCAGCCATCGCCCGCACAGGCCACGACAGATGCACTCCTCTCCTCGGCTCTCCTCTCCTCTTCTCTGATCAGCTGCCTTTGCTGTGCACACTCGCCAACGCATACTCCCAACAACTCATCCCCCTCTCAAATCTCAAATGCATGCAATGCGAAAGGAGCTTCAAACGAGAGCAGGAAAGAGGCTGAAGAGGGCATTGCACTCCATTCCAGCAGAAAACATTGTAAGTGCCATGACACCCACAAATAAATTAATTTAAAAGTTGAAAGAACAAGAGAAACAGAACAAAAACTTCATGACCATCAAAGCAACAGTAATTTTACAAGTTTGCCTTTGTCTAAACGAGTGATTCCATGTAATCAAATTCCTGTCTAATACCTCACTCCATTCATGTTGCAGTAAATCGAGGACTAAGTTATTGTTTGAGCTAACAATACCTCCATATTTCACTTTGGCTGGTAGCTGGGAGGTCTTTTATTTATTCCGCAACTACATCAAACCAGCCTCATTGATGTGAGCTTCATGGTCATAATCTAGAATTTATCCAGAGGGCAATCAAGCTTCTGTAGGAAGCTCCTGCTTCTTAGACTGATATCATATCAAGCTGCTAACAATTTATGGCAGTTGGGAAACACTAACTAACCTGAGAAGGACATGCTTGGTTGTTCCAGCAAATCAGACTGCTTCATCCAATTGCTTAGCAATCTGGAGCCTTTTGAGCCACACGGGGGACAAGAAACAAGTGCATCAGGCCTTAGATAGACCCAATTACAAGAGATAGGCCGGAATCATGCCATGCTCTCTCAGATGCTCTCAGATGCTCTCAGATGCTCTCCCAGGTCCAGCTGCTGGCAGAGCATCCTAGGGAGTGCTTCTGCATTTGCCTACAGCTCCACATTTGCTTCAGCAACCTCCGCATCAAGTGCAATAGCATCTCAGCTGGCAGCCCCCGGTCAGTGAAGTCTCCTGCTGCAGATGGGCAGTTCCCTGCTGACCACCGTCCAGACTGCAGCTTGCTACTCCGGGTCAGACTGACCGTCCAATTAACTGCATCCACTTGTTTGTGTACAGCAATACTCAGCTCACAGAATATACGATGTCAGTATAAGCTTATAAGCTTACTATATATCGATATATTCATGCAAACAGGATTCGTATTTTAAATTGCAATTTATGTCAAGGAATTTTTCCAATTCATCCGATATCACATTGACAATACATTATTTATTTAATCTCTTTTTTCAAATATTCAATCTCCTTTCTTTCATGCCACATAAAATTTCTTAATATGTAAATGGCACAGCCATGAAATTCGCGCAGCTCTTAAAAAGTTTTTTAGGACTTATGGTTTTACCATAACTTTCATTAAATTTATTTCATATTCAATGTATGAAAGGCAGTTATGTTACTGTTTCAAAGAAATTGAAAGACGGATATATAGAAAAATAGAGAGAAATTTAGACTAGAAACTAAAAGAAAAATAAAATTGATCAAAAATAGAATATATAGATAGATAGATAGATAGATAGATAGATAGATAGATAGATAGATAGATAGATAGATAGATAGATAGATAGATAGATGGATAGATAGGATATTATAATAAATAGGATTAAGAATGAATAGAATTGATAGATAATCAGCTAAATAGTAGGGCTCTCACGATTAACCGATTAATCGCCGCCGATTAGATTTTAGTTAAAAATCGATTCCAGTTTTCAAAATCGATTAATCTTTTATTTGTAGCCTATATTTGTACCTGTAAGACACTGTATGGCATTCAAATTCAAAGTGTCAAGAGTGAATTGCAACTGGATTGGTCAAGTGGATTGGGTAATTGGATTGGTATTACCTGATTGAAGCAGATTGGAGTGAATGAAGTGTGAAGTCCTAATTGCAATTAATATTTTCAATGGAATATCAAAGTCTCTTGGCTCTGCTTCAAGACAATGATATAAAAAGACACAGATCTTCACTTGCTCTCTAGAATGGCGGGAAAACGGCGATTAATCGATTACGATTCGATTTTAGGCTATAGATTAATCGATTTTGAAATTCTGTAATCGTGATAGCCCTACTAAATAGTAAAAAGGAAGACTACACTAATAGTTGCCAAATTAAAGTCTATGCTAAATTGTTGATATTACATAATAGTGATAACAAAAACAATAACATAATCTGCAAGTAGATTAATTGCTCACTGTTACATAATCATCAGTTTACAAAGATTATGTAACCTTAATTTTGTTATGTTTTCTTGTTTGTTTTGAAATGAAATGAATCACATGTTAATAATTTAATTTAGCTTGTCAAGGCTTATAATGAACTATTCCATAAAAATAATAGAAACAGGGAATATTAATGGAGAAAATTGAATTTTTAAGACACTTTTGAATATGAATATGTCATGTTTTGTTAAATTCGAAACTAATTCATTGATAAGAAGCTGGTCCCATTTGACCTAATTTCCTGCTGTCGACCATTGATGTTGAGACCATCACTGCACAAATTTTTGAAACCTTTCTTGTGCTAAATTTCGCTTCGCGAAACGGCCTTCGGCCGTTTCGCTGCGCGAATATAACTTTACACAGAGCGAGTCAATGACATTCAATGCTTTCTCTGCACTGTTACTGAGTGTTAGTCTGGATGCGGATCGGATAAAACGACGTCACAATCAGATGGTGCACTGCGCACTCCATAACTGCTTTTGGGTTTCCATCTGCATAAAGCGCTCTGTGGCCTCTGCCCATGAGCCCGAAATACTTGACATTTGTGACCCGGAAATCTCAGGAAGATCTGTTTTTGTCTGCAATGAGGTGAGAGGCGAACCGGCATCGCAACAGCCGCCACTGGCACCTCATATTATCCGTGGCCTTTTGGGATTTGGCCTTATTCTCATTCATGAGTTCTGCCTAAATGTCTCTGGATAATCTCATTCACAGTGGCAGGGCCAATGAGAGTTATGGCTTGACGAAACAATCATGGATATCATCTGCTTACAAAACAAAGGCATAACATGTCATAATTAATTTTTTGAAACTTTCGTTTTTATATTACTGGAAATAATAGATCGGTAAAACTAAAATAGCGATTGCTACCAATCCTTCCCACACTGCCACGATTATCATGTCTGTCCGAAAAATCATTGTATGATAGTGATCTATGTAGATGCATCAAGCAGCAGCTTTGGCAATGCGAGTGCCCCTTTTGTCGGATTGGGATACTCTTTCTCTGGGAAAATTTGAGTTCATTCATGTCTAACATAAGTGGGTGAGCACCCCTAGTAACAGAGGGTCTAAGTATGTGCAAACAAAAAGACTATCGGCTCATTATGCCGTTTACCACATGAATCTCACCCAAAATCTAGAACCAGTTCTTCGTTTTGGTGTATCGAAAAATCATGGTAAGTTTCAGTTAAATCCGTTTGGTGGCTTTTCCACAATCGGAATGACAGACAGACTGATGGACACTGGACAGACAGACTCATACAAATGCGAACGTTAGTCCCTTCCCATAGAGGACCTAAATATAATTATATGAATTTAAACAAAGCATTTCTCAGTTAGGGGGAACCGGGGCACATTGGGACACTTGTAATGTCTACCAATTTTGCTTAATGCTGAAAGCACTGAGCAACTCAGAAGTTTGCATGAATATCGCCAATACCATTCAGCTTAAATCCAAGGCATAACAGATTAGACTGCACATGCCCTTTTGCAGCCAGATAGCAAAATGTGAGTTGTGATCATGACTGTTGGGGCACATTGGGATATCAATTAAAAAATAATTTTAACACTCCATGTGCACTAGATATTACATATAAATAGTGCGTAAGACTATATACACAGTGCATTATCTATGTAAGTAACACACGGTGCTTTGTTATAAATTTGTTCACAGAGCATGGTAATCCACTATGCCTCTATTTACTGTGACCTCAATACCTATTTTGTGCTGTTCTAGGTCATTCAGTTGACTTGGACACTTACATTCTACCATATAAAGTGCGTCCTAATGTGCCCTGTGTTCAATGTCCCAATGAGCCCCAAGCCCCCGATATGACTTTTACACCAAAATGCTAATTTCTCATGCACCATGCTGCCACTCTGCCACATAGGCCAGTCCGCTCCTGATCAAATTCATATAAGCATGGAGAAAGCCTCATTGTTCATAGTTTGTCCACAGAATGGTTTGAATTGAACCTCTCAATTTATTTAGTAGTGGGAAAGCAAACTTTTCCTTATGTGACTGTAATTTGTCAATAAAACGATAGAAAAATCAGGACATAAAATTACAAGATATGACTACCATATCATAAAACTTGCCAGAAACCAAGAAACCACCACAGTCTCCCGGTGCCTATGTCCCAATGTGCCCCGGTTCCCCCTACTTACTTATCTCTAGAAAGTCATCGACCTAATTATTGAATGTAATCATGAAACAAACCTGAAACCAGAACAAAATTCCTATAAGAGCGATTTTGGCCATTAAGTTAAAGCTTGGGCCACATTACATGGTATGTGATTCTTCATTTTCACTGTTTTTGCTGGCCAAATATATATGAAACAATTTTGGAGACTTTTGTTCTCTGTTGAATAGTGATCACATGTGCTTGTAAAGCTAACACAGAGTTGACCTTTCCGAATCACAATTGCAAATGTCAATTTATAGATATTCACATCTGTGTTAAGAATCACATTGACAACTGATATATAAATTCATCTGTCACGTGTATGACGACTATGACGTTATATAGGCCTATATACATAAAAGATGTCACTCTTAAAATTTAGGATAGCATGGTTTTTTCAAACATCCAAAGACATTGTGATTTTATTCCAGTAAGTGTTAATGCGTTCTTCCTTGGAAAGTGGTGTACATTTATGAAATAGTGATGAATAGTTAGTCGAAATCGATCTTTATGGTAGTGACAATGAAGCCATTAGCATTGTATGAAGTGACACATCTAATTGGCTTTCTCATATCATTATTAGTATGTGCAATCATCTGAGAAAAAACAATATTAGGGTTTTAACCACAAACATGTATCTACCAGGTACATGAATTCCGTTTCCTGTGACTGGAATATTATGGTTATAAACCACAGCTGCATTGTTTTGCTCTTTCCATATTACCACTCTTAGCACCCGTTAGATTGCTAATTGATAGTGATACTATTCTATGAAGTTACGTAATTACCCAGTAGAATGACTAAGTTCATCAACACCAAGAAAGACCCTCCCCCCAGAAACAGCCATTTTTGCCGGCTTCAGCCAGAGAAAAGAGGTGGCATAGTTGGCGTAAGAAGAAGGAAATGAAGGCAAAATGGAGGCTGACAGGACTTCCGCTGGACATTGTGAGCCTGAAATTAACTTAATCTAAGACACCTCACTGTCTGACAGAAGAAAAGAAAAATTGTCATTTTACGTAAGATGCAGGTCTGCTCATAGCACAGCAAGACATTGAGAAGTTCAGAGATTTTGTATGAGCAATGTTTGGAGAGTCACCTGCTTTTGTTAAGCAAGCAAGAAAAGAAGCATAAAGGATGAGATAGTGTCATCAGCAAAATAGTCTGCTCCACTCATGGCATACTGATGTCTACATAAGCAGGCACTATGGTATAGTGACTATACCACAAATGACAAATGAAGACAAGGAAATATCTACAAAGATACCATCATGCTTGCAAATTGCTCTAATATAAATTATCCATTTCTCACACAAAAAACATTTTCTTGGCCAGTGACCTCTCTTGAAATTGTTCTTGCCCTAATTAGCCCTTTGTATTATAGTTTTCTTGACTGGGAGATAATTATCAAGCTTATGAAATTCAATGTCTAATTTTGCATTTTTCGTTCAGTTCATATTTTTGAATTCCAACCATATTCCACAAAACAATGAAATTTGAACATTGAACAACTAATTTATGATAGCACAAACAGTTGATTTCAGACTGAGGACAAAGTCTGTCAAGGACTATGACTTTTAAATGAGTGGACACGTTGAATTGTTGATCTTGGGGTGTGAGGGTCATGTGGCCAACATCCAGACTGATGTGGAGAAGGAAATACCTGGGGATGCTGAGTCAAGACCTGGACACAACCAGGTTAGGAGTCAAAGGGCTGGGTCATGACAGATATGGCCTTTGTGATGTGTTACATGTAACCTTTGATGAGTGAAATGATGGGTAGTCTAAAGGCAAAATTGTGTGATTATAGTCAAAGGGCCATCAAAGGGGAGGCATAAGGAATTTAGGGCATTTCTCTGAGCCATCTGACATGATCTGACATGAAGTAGCTACACACTACATGTCAAACATACATGCTCAAATCTCAATGATAAATGTTGTTTTAAGATCCACTGACATATTGTGATTGTGTGACATACGCAGTATACTATGTATGGACTTTACCAAATCACTCACAGGACATGTGAGAAACAGACAAACACCACATCTATGACTGTAAAGGGAATCTCTGACATTAAAGCATTGAAGTTACATTAAAATGCACTAAAAATACTCCAGCTTTGAGACACCTTGGCTGGACCAATCAGAGGCAAGGGCGGGAAACCTAGCTATTTGCCAATGTGATTTCAGTATTCACCACTTTTCTCCTAGCCTGGTATTAACTTGGAGAACCATCAGAGTGATTTTTGCCATTAAATTAAAGCTTGGGCCACATTGCATGGTATGTGATGCTTCAGTTTCACAGTTTTTGCTGGTAAAATAATATTATTATATGAAGCAATTTTGGAGACTATTGCTCTCTGTTGAATAGTGATCACATGTGCTTGTAAAACTGACACAGAGTTGACCTTTCCGAATCACAATTGCAAATGTTAATTTGTAGAAATTCACATCTGTGTTAAGAATCACATTGACAACTGCTATAATAAATTCATCTGACTTATATATGATGGTTATATATATATGTAAATGATCTCCCACTTTCATCGAAATGTAGGAGAGCATGATTTTTTCAAACAACCGAAAACATTGTGATTTTATTCCTGTTAGTGTTAATGGAAATGTGCGTTCTTCCTTGGAAAGTGGTGCACATTTTTGAAATAGTGATAAATGGAGAAAATCAATCTTTATGGCAGTGACAATGAAGCCATTAGCATTGTGTGAAGTGACACATCCAATTGGCCTTCCAATATCATTATTAGTTGCCGCAATCAGCTGAGAAAAAACAATATTAGGGTTTTAACCACACTTATCTACCAAGTAATTAATGTACTTAATTTCCAGTAACTGGAATATAATGGTTCTACAAGATACAGCTATAACATTTTGCTCTTTCCATATTACCACTCTTTTTCCCTGTTAGATTGCTAATTGACAGTGATACTATTCTATGAAGTTACATAATTATCCAGTAGAATGACAAAGTTTATCAACTCTAAGAAAGACCCCAAGAAAGACCCCAAGAAAAACCCCAAGAAAGACCCTAAGAAAGACCCTAGAAAGACCCTAAGAAAGACCCTAAGACAGACCCTAAGAAAGACCCAAAGAAACAGCCATTTTTGCCGGCTTCAGCCAGAGAAAAGCGGTTGCATAGTTGGCGTAAGAAGAAGGAAATGAAAGCAAAATGGAGGCTGACAGGACTTCCGCTGGACATTGCGAGCCTGAAATTAACTTAGTCTCTGAGACACCTCACTGTCTGACAGAAGAAAAGAAAATTGTCATTTTATGTAAGATGCAGATCTGGTCATAGCACAGCTAGAAATTGAGAAATTCAGAGATTTTGTATGCTCTAATACAGTGAGCACTGTTTCGAGTGTCGCCTGCTTTTGTTAAGTAGCAAAAAAAGAAGCACAAAGGATGAGATAGTGTCATTAGCAAAATAGTCTGCTCCGCTCATGGCATAAGTCTTCATAATCAGGCACTATAGCTTAGTGACTATAATGAAGACAAGGAAATATCTACAAAGATGTTATGTAATAATGTTTGCAAATTGCTCTAAATATTCTGTTTCTCACACAAAAAGCATTTTCTTGGCGCCAGATTGTTGGCCAGTGATGTGTATGCCTAAAGTTCAGATAGTCACTCACAAATATCCACAAAAGCTTTCAAAAGACTTTGTTGGATATTGGCATAGTCTTTTGACTCTGCCCAAAGACCCAATAATTCCCTTAACCTGATTGGTCAATGTCTCTCAACTAGCAAACTGATTGGCTATAGAAATAGTTAATGAACTTTCAGTAGCCAATCGAAGATGAGGAACCAAGTTCAAGGTCAGCTCTTTGTTTCCTCAGCTTTCATTGGCTACTGGAGCTGACCCTGAAACTTTGGTATCTCGATTCTGATTCGTCAGCTCATGACCTATTTTTAGAATTGACTGACCTGCCCCCATTCATCAGGTCATGTGACCTGCTGGATCACGTGACATGTCCAAAATGGCTTCATCCACTTTCTGGAAGAATGTTTCTCATTTTGCAATCTGATTTCAACAACTGCATGGACATTTGTAGTGTCATTTGATGGTGTGCTGATGAAAATGAGTGAGCTGGTGAGTATACTATCAAATTGCTTATAGTTTGAGACTTTCTTGTTGATTTGTTTTGGGACAAAATGACTTCGCCGCAATATTTTAAAGCACTATACTGCATCGAAGGTTACAGAAACTGAAAGACAAGCTCTAGACAATTCTATTGCACTTTAAATCAGTTCTCTACGATGATTTTTGGCCGAGAAATTAGGCAGAGAAGTTTCTTTTTATGTAATAGCTGTTAGATCGTCCTGACTTGAGAATGGGCGCACGCTCTGGAGGCGTTAATATCGGGCGCAGCACCTTCTAAGTGGTACCAATGTTTAGAAAATTTAATTTCCTACATGCTGAGCTAAGTTTGGTTCCTGTACGACCATTCTTTCTATATAAAAATCGCGTCCGAAGCACTCGAGGTTGACGTCCGAAATTTTGTTGACACGTTCTTATTCCTGTCATTTCTCAAAAAATCGCCTGATAAAAATATTTCAAGTATTCAGCATGTTTTCTTGTGGTAAAATCTAGATGTTTCCATTTTTTTTTCGATTTTTCAAAGCCACAAATCACCCCAGAACCATGCCCTGAAGATTCTGTTATTTCACCCAAGGAAAGATGGCGATGGCCCAGACCTGAGTATCCAGACCTAATCCATAGGGCACAGTGGGCACAGTGCCATAGGGCACAGTGGGCACAGTGCCCAGGGCACAGTGCCCATGGCCTCAAAATTTCCGTAGGCGTATTTCGCAGGGGGTCGGGGGGGGGGGCTGCAGCCCCCCTCCTGGCATCAGGGCAAATGGCCCATCAGGGCAAATCATGACCAATATCAGGGCAGTCTGACTGCCCTGGTCCCATTTTTTGCATGTTAAAATAAAATTTCAGGGCAAAATAATTGCAACCCCCCCCCCAACGAAACGGCCGTCCCGTACACCTATGCCTCAAATGGCAAGGGGGCCTCACAAAATTTGAAAAGGAGGATCAAAGGCAAAGGCTCCTCGTTCTCCTCCCCACTTTTACAAGGACAAACAACATCCAACGTCAACTGTCCTATAGGTTATACGGTCAACTTGGGCCTCAGAGGCCCCTTGAACTTAAAAGCTCTGTCAAACACCAACCGACTGTCAAGTAATCAGGAATAATATTCCACGTAATCCTTCCCTGGTTGAGAGGAATTGGATAATACAGGCTATTTATTCACAACCTTTGATATAATTCACCCAATAGTCAACTGAATGAATAGATGATATCTGTCAAGTGCAACTACTTCTTGCACATTGAGAAATTAAGAATTTGTCTGATTTTATTTTTTCTAATTGCAGACTTGCTTGAGAAACTTGGCCTCTTCCAGAGAAGAAGATACTTAAATTGTAGACAACAACTGTGAAGGTCTACTTTACAGGCAGAAAGAAAGGCGAAATCGTCAAGTTCAACAAATTGAAGCTGATGGTGATAGTGAATTCTATGCAGCCTCTCAGAGGATATGGGATTTAAAAAAATATATTTTAGCGTTCCCTTGCGATGATAATCTCGTTCTCTTGTGATCTTTCATGTTCTCCCTTGATCATTTGTGTTCCCTCAAGATGTTTTCGATCATTGCATTCCCTCACAATCTTTCACTTTCCCTGGCAAATATTATCGCATTCCTTCGCAAAGATTATCATGTTCCTTTTCGAAGATAACCATTATTCCCTTGCGAAGATTATCGCATTCCCTTGCGAACTTTCATGTTCTCTCGCGATTGTCTCTGTTATGCTCCAACCAGGCAGATGTTTCAGATGACAGTATGGCAGTACTACTGTATTCCAGGAGCTGTACTTATCCAAAAGGATACAGGACAGCCTGTCTTGAACATCTGTCTGGTTATAGCATCACAGAAATGGTCACAAGAGAATGCGATCATCGCCAGAATATGAACGGGTGCGAGGGATGGCGATAATCTTTGTGAGGGAAGGTGATAATCTTCGTGAAGGAAAGCGATATTCTTTGTGAGGGAATGCTTTATTCTTTGCAAGGGAAGGCGACATTCTTCATGGGGTAACGGGTTATTCCTCGCAAGGAACACGATATTCTTCGCAAAGAACGTAATAATCTTGGCGATTGAATGCGATAATCGATATTTTTTAGTTACATGTCGTCTCGGTGGCTCCATAGAATTGTCTGTTATTTTCAAAGTAGCACCAGCTGCTCGGAAATATAATGAATTTATATTTTTTAACTATTATCATTTTCCAGACTTATTATGGACTAACATGCAATATGGGGCAAGACATTCCAGAGTTTGAGGACAGTTTACGCCCTGGTCCTGCCATTTCCAGGGACAAATCTAAAAAAGGTGTTTTTAACAAGATGTTATCCTGAAATTTGATTGTCGTGCATGATATGTAAAATCTGTTAACCTGAAAACAGTTATAGTAAATTGCACGACATGTGCCTATAATTAAAAGATCTCATAAAAAAAACAATCCAAACAAATTCATTGATTCACTGTGGATTCACTGTGCTCCTGATTCCTCCTACTTAAATTGTAAATCAAGTTTTTTATTCACATTTTATTCAGATCTATGGATTTTATTACTTTATTTCAGGGCATCAAGTAGCAAGTGAACCTACTATGACTATCATCTTCTTTGGCTTTCTGAAAAGGCTACTTCAACTTGAACTTAAACTCCTCAAGTCTCCTTTATTTCAATTTTCATTGATGATTCCTCTTCTCAGATTAAGTGCTTACAAATATCAGGTATGCAAAAACAATTAAAAAAATAATCCATCTGTTTCCTCTGTATTTTCACAAGAATACTATCATTCGTTTTTAATGAAGTGAGTTCAAGCTCTAGGATACAAGCAATGCTCCAGTTTATTCTAAGATTTGTAAGAAGTTCAAATGATGACCTTATTAATGACTTGTACGGTTAATTTCTGAAATTGAAATTGCGCTGCTAGTCACTTAGACTAATACACTTAACACAAAATTTTTTCAGTTCCATATATATATACATGTAGTATTTCGATGCATGGTTATTCAAGCAACATACTACTGTATTTGTGCAATTTATTTGTTTCAAGGTACATATAGTCTAGTAACTATCTCCTCCTGATGACGCCTTCCTTCTCCATCTTGAAGATTAAAATCCCATTAATTATGGTAAAAAATGATGTTGTCCACACACATTTCATATTTTTATATTTTCCCCACAAAAATATTAATTATTTTATTATCCACATACTGACTTACTGCATGGAGTGTTGTTCAGTGTTTATAAAAGCTTCTGGCAGTGAAAAAATGTTATATTCAGCTTGTATAGACCTTCATTACAAATTTAGGATATGCTTAAGCAATATAAACAAATATTAACAGCTTCCTGTATCAATTACTTCCATATTGCCCAAGTGGGGGGAAGGTTGGTCTAGTGGTATCGTGCTGGACTGCCAATCGCTGGGTCCAGGGTTCGAATCCAGCTCTTGCCAGGTCACCTGGGCCTATGTTGGACGGCTGTTTCAATCATCCTTCACCTCATTGCCGTGTCCTCCTCCTGTCCTTATTAGCCTACCAAGTGCATAAATACAGGACGTAAAGCCGAACATTGACAGCTTGATGCGAGAAGTATGCTGTGAGATGTTGAATGTGACACACCTACTCATCCTGATATTAACACAAGAATTTCTGACAGGAAGTGTGTCCTGTTAAACTTCTCAGAGTACAATTCTCACAATCAGTTGTAACGCAAATTTATTGGCGATATTTTTGTTCAAAGTTATTAGTGAGATTGTAATCTTTTTACTGGTGAAGGAAAGTGTAACCAGGAAGAAGGTAGCCACATATCCAGGAAGAAATTAATTGCACTAATCACAATATCATGTTGTTGAGTAACCATGGATTGAGTTTTGCCCTAAAAATTGTTAGCGTCATGTTTTCAGGTTAAGGAAGACACCTGAATGATGAGCCACCCTGACTTTGAAAAGGAAGGAACAACAAACAATTTTCGGTAGGGTATCATTTTGAGAAACAAACAAGGTTATATCATTCATGTATAACAAAATTTCAATATTTAGAAAGTAACTTTCTTTTGGCAAAACTGCCTCAAAAACTGTGTTTTTTAAACAAATTTTTGAAGGCGGAACTCTTTACAGATGATGAGTTGAAATCTGAGATATTTTTCAGACATATCGGAGGAGGTCGAGTAGAAATGTTTTCTAAAATTTGTTGAAAATTTTAACGTTGAGTGACCGTTATAGTAAATTGGATAACATGATTCATAGTGCCGTTTTTAATTTTGAAAGCTTATCCATTGATTCTAAGTAAAATGCAACTTGTAGTTTTTGTCATAAACTGATGCATTTTATTGATATTATATATTAGTGTCCAATTAACAGAATCGCGTGTTGTTTTTCACTGTGCATCTAAAATCTTTTGTTAAATTTTTTTATGAAGTTCATCTTCATATATATCTCACGCTTACCATGGCGTTTAGGTAAATTTGACAGTTAGAATTTGTTAGCTTCTTTTAAGAAAGGATAAAATTGACAGACAGAAAGTTTTACTATTGGGGGAAATATTATGATATTTTGGGAGTCAGGCTCATGGACAGTAGGCATTAATGATAAATGGGGGCTATGATAAATGGGGGCTAACAGCCGAGCCTGCTGTCCTTGACTGGAGAGTGAACTTTTTCAGTTTTCATCATTAATTGGTGGAGTGTTAGCTCAGTTGGTAGCACATTAGGCTGCTGTAGGTAGGTCAACCCCCAGTCGTAAAAGAACGGGCCACTACTGTAACCAGCCTTCCTCCTGTCCTAATTAGCCTACCAATGCCCTAATCCTACTGACCATGTGCATAAATACTGGAGGTATAACCAAATCATCCATCCATTCAAAAATAGTGGCTCAGGTATGGGACCGATTTGAGCATCTGACTGTCCACCTAGAATTGTACGAAGTGCTCCCACTTATATTTGACAGTTATTGAAGTTTTAATTTATTGTTATGAAACCTAGGATGAAAGTCATCTGGCTTTAGCAGTTTATTTTAAATTAAGAACACGTTATAACTTACTTAAAATGATTCAATTAGAATATGCTACTCACTGATCCTGTCACTGTGTGATGGATCAAAAAAGTGCAAATAATTTGTTCATTGTAATGCAGCTTTATATATTTCACCTCTTTATTTCAGGGCTTCAGACTTGGGTAGCAACTATGACTCAACCTGAAAACCTACTGTCACAGTGGACTCCAACCCAGACTACAGTCAAAAAGGAAGTTATGATATGTATTCTTTTTTAAATATAGTAAAGAAATTCTGAGGATGATGAAAGTAAATTTCCATTATTATTTAAGATTATCCAATCATTCGTGTTACTGTTAATGTTTCTTTGAAGATTTTAATGATAATATTAATTTATGATATTGATAATAAACTGTGCGGCACTAACTGCTGAATTTTTTAATTTAAAACTTTTCTGGCATAGTTAAAACAACATATTGTAATTACTGCAATTGATTTGCTTACAGGAAACCTGGCTATCTTCTCCTGATGACCCCTGCCTTCTCCATTTTGAAGATTAAAACCCTAAATAAAAGGTAAAGAAGTGTGTAAAGTTCACATTTTGGTGAAGCTGCATATGGTGCAACTATCCCACATTTTAGGGGGGGGGGGTGGTTGTTCTAGTGGTAGCGTGCTGGGCTGCCGATCGCTGGGTCCAGGGATAGAATCCAGCTCTTACCGGGTCACCTGGGCCTATGTTGGACGACTGTTTCAATCATCCTTTGTCTCATTGCCTGTCCTCCCCCTGTCCTAATTGGCCTACCAAGTACCTAAATACAGGACGTAAAACCCCAATCATCCATCCATCCCAAATTTTAATTTTTTCACAGCAAAATTATTGTTATCATTATAATTTTTCAATTATTGTGCAGTTCATTTGTGGTATCCAACAAGTTGTGACCTCTTGACTGAATTTACGGATTTACTTTCTTCGCGCCTTGTCAGCCAATTCTGCCATTTATTCTGCCAGGGAGGTTATTCTCAAGTTATAAACTACAATTAGGCAGAAAAAAATTCTGAAATATTTTAGTATAATTTAGAAATTAAAGTCCGAAATTTACTTGATGGTTTACTATAAACGGCATGAGAGCCAATCTTGGATTCCTAATCAATCAAAATTAGTTCTTATGGTAATAATGTTAAACTTGTTCTTGTTCTTGTAGTTCGTTGAGCTGCTTTTTCATCAGCAAATGGTCTCTGGTAGTTTGCTCTGGTAGATCTGCTCGCGGTAACTTGGCACTTGGTGGCTGGCTAGAGTTTGGTCCCAGTGGCTCGGATGTACCTGACCACTGCGAGTCGAAGCTGGGGAATTAAGTCTGCGCTTATTGTACTTGGCCTTCCCATCAGCATAGACAGGTCCAGGTTCCAGTTTTTAAAGCGACAATTGTTGTAGAGGATTGCATCTAGTTCATCAAGAAGACTCTGGCGATGGACTGAGTGTAACGGGCACCTGTAAAAGTAATGTTCAATATCAGCCCTTTCAGTTTCACATTCACAATTAGGACTTTCATACACCAATGGAAAAACCTTATGCATGTGTTCGTTTAATAGCGTGGTGCCTAATTGGAGTCTTAACAGTTTTGTCTCTGTGACCCGTTCACATAAGCTTTTAAAACCTCCTACATCATCCTTGGGAAAGAGGCTGTAGGTATGTCTCGAGTCTCTAGCAGTCTCCCATCGTTTTTGCCATCTTTTAACAAGAGTTTTCCTGAAGTGGTTTTTCACCTCAGAGATGGAATTGTAGGTTGGGAGGTTGTTACTCATTGAAGCGTCTTTTGCTGCCTCTTTGGCAAGGCTGTCAGCAAGGTCATTGCCTTCGAGGTTCACATGTCCTGCTGTCCAGTAGATTTGTGTTTTAACCTGTCTATTGTTTAGAAGGGAGATATTGTCCTGAATACTGTCTATTAGGAATCCAAAGTTTTTGGTGCGGTTTGCATTTACTACGGAATGAAGGGCCGATTGACAGTCTGTAATTATGTGGATGATTGTGTCTTTTACAGGTGGTTGTTTAATTTCTATTTTATGTAGGGCTAAGTCTATTGCTTGAAGTTCGCCGTGGTAACTGCTGGACAGCAGTGACACAGGTCTTTTGTAGAGGCTGGGCTGGCTTCCCATGCCATTCCAGAAAATGGCTGTGCCCGCTCCACAAGGTCCTGGGTTAGTAAGCGCCGAACCATCGGTGTAGGCAACGATGTTATTTCCAGTTCGAGCTAGGTACTTACTGGCAGCACTAAGAGCCTCTCTTGCTTGGGTCGCAGTACGGTTGTTGCTGCTTCCAAACTGTCCCACCGCAAGTTCTGCAAGATGGGCCTTAGGTGCCAAGCAGTCCTTTAGACTAGGAAGGAGTAAAGGCTCAGTTCGGTTTATATCCAATTTATTAGGAAGTTTCCTTCTGGCCATGTCAAATTTGTGAAGTGTTGTTAAGACCTTATGATCCATGAAGACATGGTCTGAGAGGAGATCATTCATTTTAACCTTCAGATGATCATTCTCTCTCTTTCTGGAGATCTTCAAAAAGCTATTGAGGAGAACTTCATCCAGCCTTAAATCTAATGGCATGGTTTTGGTAATAACGTCAATTGTTAAACAAGAACTATGTAGCACAAATGTTGATAATATGTATTTAGAAAATCAGACTTATTGATATAGGTACATTCCATGGCTTTTTCCATTTTGAATAGTTTGCTTTACTTCCAATTATTAATATTTTTGCATTTTTCATATAATAATATGTTAAAACTTTTTCTAAGTGATTTGATCCAGCTTCATGATATGAAGATCTTATAGTGACATTGTACAATCGAAAATGAGCAATTTAATATAAATTTAGTTATTAATCAGAAATTATATATTTCCAGACTGCCCAAAAAGAAGATTAAATGGTGAAAAATAATTTGAAGGCGTTTCAGAAGTCTTTTGAAAACTATTTTGAAATAAAGTGGTGACTGATCAAATTCAATACATATTCTTCATCCTTTATTACTCCTTGTAGTAATATTGATGTGACTAAATCTGGAACATTGCTGACAGCTGAATGCTCATCACAACTACTTTGCTCTTTCAGAATGACAAGACCTTCACAAATGGGACTTTTGACGGAAATCACAATTTTACTGCAAAAATGGAAAAAATCATTTCAGGCCTTCCATGGTAAGATATCAGGGAATTCAAATGATTGGGATGAAAAACAAAAGTATGTGAGCGAACACAATGATCTATTTATTTTAATTCCATGCATACTGCATAGGCGTATGGGAGGTGGGGGCTCGGGGGTCAAAAAGGCTAAACTATATGGGCAGATGATTAAATGAACATTATTGAAAAATAATGATTTCCAGCCAATTTCATTTCATTTGAATTAGTTATTTAGTATAGACCTTGTAATACGGGCAAATGTAGCCTCCCCTCCAGCCCCAAAAAAAATCGCACACGTGGTACGCCCAGGATTCCATGTCCTCTTTGGGGCTCAGTAAGTTTTAGCTTGGCAATTTTTTCTTTGTGAAAACAGTGTCAAAGTCAGTGACGCAAAAGTTTTAGACACTCATGGATGACCTATTAAAAATAAGGCATAAACAAATGTATTTTATTTTAAAAAAAAGGAATTAAAAAGCAATGACTCAAAGTGTAGTTTCTCATCATCACTGTTTTTTCAAATATTTCTCTAACCTTATCGAAAAGTCATTTAGCATTTTGTTGTAATGTATATAGATAGATTTTCAACCCTTGCGTTATTGTGTAAATAGTGCTTCTTGTTCTTTAGGTTGGAGAACTTGACTGTGGCTTGTCGAAGACCCCGAAGAGCTGCCGGAAACCCTCACATTTCAAAACAGTAAGTGGCTTTTTGCTTTACATTCTATCAGCGGCTTGAATCTGATTTCTCATAACATTTCGAAGTAATAGTTCTGAATTCTGCAATAATTGCTGTGTCCTTACACCTGTCTCTCCAGTTCCTTGCCTTCTTGGGAGTGGCACGCTTTATATTCAGTGCTAATTTAGTTTTTTTCCTCAGTTTTAATTTGTTCATTTTATGTGATCATTTATATTGTTTAATTTACAGCCTGGCTTGATGGAGACAATTAAACTCAATGACTTTCCGAGTTGGAAAACTGATTGCACGGTAAAAAGAAATGGAGGTTGTTAAAATATGTTCGATGTAATTAAATCGGGCAATAGACAAACTATGTTTTAAATCTGTTGACAGCCTCGTTCAAGATCCAAGTTCTAGAAATGAATTAACTTTTTATCTTGAACTAAACAAGTAAAGTGATTAGCCTACTTCTGCTCCAGTAGCGCCTGGTACTTGGCATATCCAATATTTTGAATATTCAAGTGATTCCACCATGCTTGAATATCTACTATTAAGAGGATAGAAAAGTAGAGAGAAACAAGAGTAGACAATCGTGCAAAATAAATACAGTGCTCTCTAAAAACAGGCTTATACATTTGTGATATGGTGGCTATGGATTAAATTTGGTATTAATGTCACTGCTATTTTGCAATGTTTTAAGAACTGTACAGCATTGAAAAGTGGAGCTCTGAAGAAGTTTTAAAGTGAAAATATAATCAAGACTCATTTTTGAAATTAATCTATGCAAGGTAAAATACCTTAAGAATAAGTTCACTTTTCAAATTAATTCCATGAAATATTGGAAAATTTCCTTTGGGACAATTCAGCTTCCCAGGTGGTTCTGGCATAATATTTGCGTCATTTATTGTCCAGGAAATGGGATAAAATTTGAAAGAGAAATTGTACCATTGTTACTTTATTTCAGAGCATCGGAGTCAGGGAGCAAGCGAACCTACTTTGACTGTGGACTCTTTTGGCTTTCTTAGAGGCTACTGCAACCACACCCCTGAAGTCTCCTTAATCACGACTCCCGCTTATGACGCGGACTAAGTGCACACAAATATAATAAGGTAAGCAAACCAAAAATTGCAATCTGTTTCAACAGGATTTTCACAAGGAAGTATTGTGTGAAATTGTTCATTTCAAATTGTTGCAACTATGTTTTGTGTAAATGATATAAATCTCATCTTCAGCAGTCAGGAGTCGCAAATTAATTTTTGACTCCAACTTCACTTTTGACACTGACTCCGATTCCAGTAAAAAGCCTCCAAGTCTCTGACTCTTTGCAAGATTTATTAGATGTGGAAACAATGATAAGTGTTCTTTATTTTATGAAGTGACTTCAAGTTTTGAGATGAAAGTAAAGCTAGAGTATTAAATTATTAAGCAAATGATGGCTTATTGAATTTGTACTGTAATAACGAGAACCAGTGTAGAAAATGGGCACCGGCGCTGAAAATGGGCATCAGTGCTGAAAATTGCCCATTTTAAGCACCAATGCCGATTTTTCAGCAACAATGTCGATTTTTGGCACCTATGCCCGTTTTCATCACCGGTGCTTGTTTTTGCATGGCATCATGGAAATTAAGCATGTTAAGTATTGTCGAAAATGTCTGTGCATGATTTCCCCTACCCATAATCCTAACCTTTATCCAAGAATTTCTGGAAATATTAAGAATTAGTTGTTCTTTCAGCCTCTGACCACAAGCAGAGCATCTGTATGGCAGACAATGTGTCATTCTTTTTACTGAATATTTCACCACAAACAGAACATCTATATGGCTTCTCTCCAGTGTGAAGGCCCCTGACATTTTTCCTATTGATTTACTGAATATTTCACCACAAACAGAACATCTATATGGCTTCTCTCCAGTGTGAAGGCCCCTGAAATTTTTCCTATTGATTTACTGAACATTTCACCACAAACAGAACATCCATATGGCTTCTCTCCAGTGTGAATGCCCCTGACATTTTTCCTATTGATTTACTGAACATTTCACCACAAACAGAACATCCATATGGCTTCTCTCCAGTGTGAATTCTCCTAACATATTTCGCATCAATTTTCTGAACATTTCACCACCAACAGAACATCCATATTGCTTCTCTCCACTGTGAAGTTGCATTTGTCCATGATCTACATTGCAATTTATATCCTACCAAAAAAACAGAACATAGATATATATATATATGACTCACAGAGTGTTCTGTTTTAATATTTATTTCAGTCAGCAAACTTTGCAAAATTAATGATGACGGCTGGAATGGTTCCTTACTATTTCCCTCTGCCTTTTGCCTCATGAAATAGTTGACCATTACACACCCTCGAAGAAAATAGATTTGACCTCTGCCCCCAAAGTCACTCAATATTTGTTGCTGTATTAAAAATTATATGAGTATTTTGTTTACATTAAATAATTAGATATATCACTAAATCTTTTCAGGTTAAAGAAGATACCTGAACAATGAGCCACTCCGAAATTTTAAAAGGAAGGAACGAAGAACTGATTGGGAATTCAGAATAAGTTTAGAGTGTTTCAATTATGTCTATTTTGTAAGTTTCAAGAATTCGCTTTGAGAGTTTTGCATATTTACAAATGTCTAAAATCTAAAAAAAATGTCACCTTTTGTGGAAATAATTTTTGATACCTGAAGTTGTCAGTTGACAATTAGCAGAGAGTCAGAAGCAGCCTTCAGAAACATATTGTTATTTTAGTAATGACTTGTGAACATCTTTTTTTTTGTGTGTAAATCTGTCATGGCTTCTCTCAGAAATTTAATAGCAAAGAGTTCAATTAGTATTCGAAAAGTTCCTTCTAAAAGTTCAATGTAAAATTCAACTTGCTGTTAACAATGGTTAAAAACGATGATCTGATACATTTTCGGTATACTACAACTTCCAATTAGTGAGATCAGTTGATTTTATTACTTTAGTAGAGCCCTGAAATACTTGCTGTAAACAAAATTTTGGTTTTTGAAGGCGACAAATAATTTTAAATATTTTTTTTGTTACGAAACATCTGCTGCCTGATATGTTACTTCATAGAATACTTATTAGTTAATCTTCTGGCCAAAACTAGTGTAATATGGCTGAATTGTACCGAATGACCGTGTTTTAAATTAGCAGACCTAAAAGGACTCTTGCTTGTAAATGTACTTATGTTTAAATGTTACATTTTCAGCTTTCCTGGTGAAGACCAAAAAACAGAATCATGTCCCTGCCAATATTCTCCCAGAAAAATATATAAACCTTCGGTTCAGATAGGAGATTGAACAGGTAATATAAAATGCTTTGTGCTTACACACACACACATTTAAGGTCAATGTACAGGCCTACATGTATAATTCAGCCAACTTTCTTAAAAATCAGAGAATGATCTTTGAGATATTTGAGTTTATTAATTTAAAGTGGTACTTATTTTATTCACTACTTAGCACCTTCAAAAAGAAAAGAATTAATTAAAAAAATTAATTGTATCTCTGTTTTAGAGGGCAAAAAATCCTTTATCCTTTATTAGAAATAATTTGGCGTGGCCCTGAATAGAATTTTTTCCTTATCCTTTCAAATGCTTTTGTCTTTTTGTAGTTGGAGCAGTAGGTGTCATCAGGCTGTTTCTAAACTCTGTACAAGTCCATGAAAATTCTGACATGACTGCCTTCCGTAACTTCTACCCTGAGAGATACAACAGTGATATTACCATTGAATGAAGGCAAGTATCTGGGATTACAGATGTAACATTAAAAGTCAGGTTTTTGTTTGAAAAGACTAATCTCTTGAAATACGGTTTCAAAGTTTAATAAACTAGATAGGAATGTTTTCTAAAATGAATCCTAGGGGGGCGAAGTCCAGTACCGAAGCATACTACGTCCCGAAAGAACCCCGAAAATTTGAAATTTTTAAATGTTAAACATACTACTTTTTAAAATTATTGGGGGGGGGGGCAGCTGCCCCCCCCCTGCCCCCCGGCAGGCTACGGCCCTGATGTCATAAAGGGGGATATTTCGGGTGATGAGGTCAGGTGTGAAAAATCAAAATATTTTCTTTCGTCATTGTTTCCAGATTGGCTACCTTCCATTGGTAGCTCAGAGACCGACAAAATGTAGGTTAGGGTGGGACTGTACATTTGGGAAATCTTTGGCGGATCAAATCTAACTTTTTTTTGCAGATGAGGTTGGTATATGGGAGTATGTGTGTAATATTCCAGCTCATTGTAGAGGTGGCACATTCACTTGCAGTTTATAATGTAAATTCCCATTGGCGAGCCCCAAAAAAAGCACGATTTTCCAAAAATCCGACTTAGAATCAATATTTTTCAACCATTCAAAAACCATTGGGGAGGGTTTTGGGAGGGCAGTTCAGAACTGGCATCCATTTTGCTATAACGCATTTGAAGGCCATTATAAGGAGCTAAAATCTCAAAATGTAGGCGTTTGAGTCATTTTCGTCATATTGGGCGTTAAATTGTGCAGAGATAATAAGTGGAAAATGCAAATTATGCCGGAATTCAACTGCCCTTCCTAGATCCTCCCCCATGGTTTTTGAATGGTCGAAAAAATATTGATTCTAAGTCTCATTTTTGGAAAATCATGCTTTTTTCAGGGCTCGCCGATGAGGATTTACATTATAAACCTCAAGTGAAATGTGCCACCCCTAAATATGAATAGAATGAGCTGAAATTTTGCACACATACTCTCATATATCAACCTCACCTGCAAAAAAAGTTAGTTTGATCTGCAAACATTGGAGCGCCAGTCCCACCCTAATGTAACGTAGGTAGGTCAAGTCAAGTTTGTAGGCACAGAGTTACCAACACTGTCACTTTCTCACACATCTGTGGTCTGAGCCTTCTAAACTTTGGTTGCCGATTCCAAAAGTTTGATCGGTGACCTACATAACTTTATGATTGACCTGTAGAGCTTTAGTCCCATGACCTACCATCCTGAAACACACATTGGCTTCGCGCTGCCTGACCAAAATCTGTAGGCCCCCCTAATAAATGTCTTCGCAAGTTTGAATGTGTCAATATGCTGCATTACACACTTTGCAATTTCCTAAAAATCTGGGCCCCTAGTCGTGTCTACTTAGTGTGAAAGTGCTATGGTCGTATGTCATGAGGTGGGCACCTAGAAAGGGTGGTTTTGTGACATTCTGCAAAGAAATTTGTCATTCAACTGTCCATTTCTATAGAAATAAAAGGTCTATCAAGTAAATAAGAATCTTTATCGAATGCCAGTAACCTGGATTTTTCAATATTATAGTCTCATAATTTAAAATTAAAACTAAAAAAAAAAAAATGTTTATTTCACTACATTGAGCTCTACATTGCAAAACAAATTTCTGCCGGGATCATAAAGACTTATCTGTCTATCTGTATATCAAGATGGTACAAAGAACAGGAGAGCGAGTAATTTTTCTTGTTGATGACATGAAATTTCCCAATTTACATAATTCTTTCATAGTTTTAATTTTACATTTCAGAGATGCAGCTATGCCTTGGACCGGCCTTGCGCTTAGTCACTGGACTTTCCGACATCTGGGAGAAGAGCCAGTATACAGATTTAATGGTCTCAAAAGAAGGAATTGTGCCAGCTATAGACACTTTGAGAACATTTTAAACACTAGCTACATTGCCCTTCAAAATCTATGTATAGGGTAAGGTACCTTGAATCGGACACTTTGGATTCTGGACATTTTAGAAAGTGTACCCTGTTTGGCTTGTGGATTATCAGTGGTGGGCATTTATAACTTGTTAATACGTTAATAGTTAATAACGAAGCTAACAAATTGAGTAACTATTAGCTAAGTTATCGTTTTTCACGTCAACAGTAAGTATGGTTTTTCACATCAACAGTGGTTTATAACTTCTGTTAATTGATTAGAAAATCAGTCAATTATAAAGTCTGTTAAATTTAGTTTAAAAGTTGTAAAAAAGACACACTTTTGCACAACAATTACTTAAGTAGACAAATAGATATAGCTAAATAGTGAAACCCAGACAGACATTGTGTGAGTTTTCAAGACTGGAAATTTAACCTGTGTCTCTTTTTGAGACAAATAAGCCTCATTCTGGTAGTTGTAAAAAATATTTTCACACAGATATTTCTGATATTTTTATCGAATTGAAAAAGAATTAACTTAACTTTTTAACTTTAACTTCAATATCAAAGCTGATGTCTCTGAACAGATAGATAGATAGATAGATAGATATGGTAAGCGCAGCCCTCTAAGCCCAGTTCTGGGCATTCAGGAGGGTTGATTGATGAGATGAGAGAGAGAGCGGGTGTCCTCAACATGTTACACATTTACCCCATGTGAGGGATCTTTTACTTGCCCAGCATAGACACTGATAAAAGGGGCCGCCAATTTAACGTCTCATCCGAACGACATCCAGCTGAGATTTTGCTCATGAAGGTACACTGAAAATTATGGGTTCCCCATCCCTGGTTCGACCCCATGCAGGCAAAGACCTTCAGCGGAGCAGGCGGGAACCTTAACCACAACACCACCCAGCTGCCAAGAACAGACGGAGAGAGTCAGAATTTGAGGATTGTTACCTAATAATTGTAAATTAGTCAGTGCAATGCTATACAGTGTCCAACAAACACCCCCAAAGTGTCAAACTCAAGGAGTCTTTCCCCAATAAAATTTTATTATTCAGTCTTTTTGTGCCCCGTATATAATGTCTCTCTCACATCAGATTTATATTTATATATTAGATTTATATTTATATATATTGTAATAATTGAAAAACCTGTCCATTTTTGAATAGTTTCTCTACTTGACGATAATGAATATTTTTGTGTTTTAATATATTTTACAAGTCCAAGTCCCAGCTTCATGGTGCGGAGCTCCTGTAATATCATTGTATAATCATAATTAAATAATTTAATATAAATTTGTAATATAATCCCATAAATTCTGAGATACCAAAAATTATTCTGAATATGGTCAACTGTTTTTTCATAATTATTAACCATTTTCTCAATCTTGTAAAAAAAATTACAATTTTCAGGCAAATCCTACAATTAACTGCTTCTAAGCAGTTAAAGGAAGAGGCACTATATAAATTACTATTCTTATCATTATTTAGGTTTTCAAAATTGCCTTTGAATCAGGTGAATTTCCTTTAACTAAGTAGGCTAAACAGATTACCAATTAGGTAATTGTACGGCTTATGTAGTAAGGTTTCTTGTGGTGTTGTGTTATAATAAAACTTAATTTATTATATCTTTTTCTGTTCAGTTGTTATTCCTTCTCTTTTGCACTCGATATGGCATAGGCGTACGGCGCGCGTGATTTTTTGGGGGGGGGGCGAGTGACATTTGCATATCAAGATCTAGTTTTAGTACCATTTCAAATGAAATTGGCTAGAAATCATTAATTTTCAATAGTGTTTATTTAATCATCTCCCCAAATTGTTCAGCCTTTTTGCCCGAATCTTACTGTTTCCCAAACTTTTGGGGGGGGGGGCCATCACCCCCCCCCCCTGCCCCCCGCTCCGATACGCCTATGCGATATGGTTTACAATTGGTGTTGTAAATTCAGCTTGAAGACTCCTTCAGCATATTGAACTTTATATTAGCTGTTTAGCCAAATTTAGCCATCTGCCTTGATTTTATGAAGGGGCCATGTTACGATGATACCTCTGAACTTCTCAATTAAGTTAGTATTTAACTGTTGTGGTCGAGGCTGAGGCATCAATGACCTCGACATGAACCATCGAGGTTTAGGACGATGCCGGCCTAGAGGACGAGGCCGGTCTCAAGGCCTCCTAGAATGGCCGAAAGACTACCAAGACCAAGCCGTTGTCAAGGATTGGATATCCGAGACTGAGGCCAGGGCGGTTGCCATGACAATAAGGTCCCGAGGCTGGCCTTGAAGACCAGGGCTCACAGTTTCAACCAGCCAGGGCCTATAGGCTGGGCTAAATCCCCGGGGAGGGGGGTGGGTAGAGACTGCCCGTATGCATACGCACAAGGGAAACCCTCGGAAAATTAGGACATTAATATGTAAGGTGGGATAGTTGGGGGGCTATGGATTTAACCCCCGGGACAAACTTTTTTTTCGTTCGCGAAGCATGGACGAAGAATTTTTTCGCATGCGGATGAGAGACACACTTTTTTCTCACAATTTAGCATATTACGGTACCCTAGCTAGCGGTTTGTTTTTTTGGTGTCAAGTGGGAAACAATCTTTTTTCTTTTTTTTTTTTTTCACCAAGAATCCATCTGGTCTGCCCCAATAAGGTCAAATTCTGAGGGGCATTCAACTAGTAGGCCTAACCAGGGCCGTAGCCTGCTCTGAATCCTAGGAGGGGGGGGGCAGAGTGACCCACAGGCATGTGTACCCCAGAAAATTGCAGAATTCTAGAGGGGGGGGGGCAGCTGTCATTACCATCCAATTTTTGCCAATAACGAAGTCGTTATCGCGCGCCGTTAATATGAGGCGCATCAACTTCTAACTGGCAGCATTGTTTCTGAAATTTAATTTCCTACATTTTGATATAAATTTTGACCCTGTAGGACCATTATTTCTATGTAAATTATGCCGAGTAGCATGCAAGATGGTTCAAAATGAGGGTGAGCGATAATATGGCATTTAGGCACAAAATATCTTGTGCCAAATTCACTCATTATTGCTCACAACAATGAGCGATAATATGGCATTTAGGCACAAAATATCCTCTGCCCACCTCACTCATTATCACTCACTAGGCTAAAAATAGCTAAAATCCAACAGTTTGATCTTTGCCAATATCCACTATAGTTTAAGTGAATGATAATGAATGATTTGGGCATATTCCCAAAGGACAGGATCTTTGTCAAAATCCACTATAATTCGAGTGAGTGATAATGTGTGGTTTAGGCATGTGCCAAAAGCACCTATATTTTGCCAAAATGCCCCGCGGATATTTTAGAGGATGCCGAAAGGCACTATAGTTTGCCAAAAGACCCAATAATTTGCCAAAAGACCCAATAATTTGCCAAAAGACCCTATATTTTGCCAAAAAGCAAAATAGCCTTGCCCAATAGGCCTATTGGGCGCAATAGTGGATATTGGCTGCAACAAGTGACCTCTTTTGAGAATGTTCTTGCCCTAGTTGACCTTTGCATTATAGCCTTCTTGACTGGGAGACAATTATCAAGCTCATGAAGTTCAATGTCTGATTTGCATTTTTCATTCAGTTCATATTTTCGAATTTCAAACCACATTCTATAAAACTATAAAATCTGAACAGTGAACAACTAATTTATGATAGCGCAAATAGTTGATTTAAGACTGAGGACAAAGTCTGTCAAGGACTATGACTTAAATGAGTGGACATGTTAAATTGTTGATCTTGGGGTGTGAGGGTCATCTGGCCAACATCCAGGCTGATGTGGAGAAGGAAATACCTGGGGATGCTGAGTCAAGACCTGGACACAACCAGGTCAGGAGTTAAAGGGCTGGGTCATGACAGATGTGGCCTTTGTGATGTGTTACATGTAACCTTTGATGAGTGAAATGATGGGTAGTCTAAAGGCAAAATCGTGCGATTATAGTCAAAGGGTCATCAAAGGAGAGGCAATAGGAATATATCAAGGCATTTCTCTGAGCCATCTGACATGATCTGACATGAAGTAGCTACACACTACATGTCAAACATACATGCTCAAATCTCAATGATAAATGTTGTTTTAAGATCCACTGACATATTCTGATTGTGTGACATACGCAGTCACTTGTATACTATGTATAGACTCTTTACCAAATCACAACTCAACTGCAGGCTATGTGGCCCCAAGACTCCTAACATGTCATTCACTTCTAACAACACTTCCTCATAATTCATACGTTACCATGACACTGCATGAATAATAAGCACTTGACTTCGCCACTGAAGCTCCACCTTTTATCTTTGAAACAATAACTCACTTTTCTCTACATAACTGTTGCTCTGCTGCCTTTCAATCTGTTTTAGTTTTGCATGTTGCAGGGAGCTTTGCTCACTTGCAGGACATGTAAGAAACAGACGAACACCACATCTATGACTGTAAAGGGAATCTCTGACATTAAAGCATTGAAGTTACATTAAAATGCACTAAAAATACTCCAGCTTGGAGACACCTTGGCTGGACCAATCAGAGGCAAGGGCGGGAAACCTAGCTATTTGCCAATGGGATTTCAGTATTCACCACTTTTCTCCTAGCCATAAGAGCGATTTTTGCCATTAAATTAAAGCTTGGGCCACATTGCATGGTACATGATGCTTCAGTTTCACAGTTTTTGCTGATAAAATATATGAAGAAATTTTGGAGACTATTGCTCTCTGTTGAATAGTGATCACATGTGCTTGTAAAGCTAACACAAAGTTGACATTTCCGAATCACAATTGCAAATGTTAATTTGTAGAAATTCACATCTGTGTTAAGAATCACATTGACAACTGCTATAATAAATTCATCTGACTTATATATGATGGTTATATATATATGTAAATGATCTCCCACTTTCATCGAAATGTAGGAGAGCATGATTTTTTCAAACAACCGAAAACATTGTGATTTTATTCCTGTTAGTGTTAATGGAAATGTGCGTTCTTCCTTGGAAAGTGGTGCACATTTTTGAAATAGTGATAAATAGTGAAAATCAATCTTTATGGCAGTGACAATGAAGCCATTAGCATTGTGTGAAGTGACACATCCAATTGGCCTTCTAACATCATTATTAGTTTGTGCAATCATCTGAGAAAAAAACCATATGAGGGTTTTAACCACATGTACCTATGTACTTAATTTCCTGTGACGTTATGGTTCTAAAAATACAGGTCTAACATTTTGCTCTTTCCATATTACCACTCTTATCACCCTGTCAGATTGCTAATTGATAATGATACTATTCTATGAAGTTACATAATTACCCAGTAAATGACAAAGTTCATCAACACCAAGAAAGACCTCCAGAAACAGCCATTTTTGCCGGCTTCAGCTAGAGAAAAGAGGTGGCATAGTTGGCGTAAGAAGAAGGAAATGAAGGCAAAATGGAGGCTGACAAGACTTCCGTGGACTTTGTGAGCCTGAAATTAACTTAATCTGAGACACCTCACTGTCTGACAGAAGCAAAGAAAAACGGTCATTTTACGTAAGATGCAGATCTGGTCATAGCACAGCAAGAAATTGAGAAGTTCTGAGATCTTTTATTCTCTAATACAGTGAGC
Organism: Platynereis dumerilii; assembly: GCA_026936325.1. Taxonomy (NCBI): domain Eukaryota; kingdom Metazoa; phylum Annelida; class Polychaeta; order Phyllodocida; family Nereididae; genus Platynereis; species Platynereis dumerilii. The sequence goes on along the minus strand of JAPTHN010000001.1, from coordinate 148,950,718 downwards.
AATGTTTGGAGAGTCACCTGCTTTTGCTAAGTAAGCAAGAAAAGAAGCATAAAGGATGAGATAGTGTCATCAGCAAAATAGTCTGCTCCGCTCACGGCATTCTGATGTCTTCATAATCAGCACTATAGTAAAATTATACCACAAAATGACAAATGAAGACATAGAAATATCTAAAAAGATGTCATTATGCTTGCAGATTGCTCTAAATATTCCATTTCTCACACAAAGAGCATTTTCTTGGTGCCAGATCGTTGGCCAGTGACCTCTTTTGAGGTTGTTCTTGCCCTAATTGCCCTTTGCATTATAGTCTTCTTGACTGTCAGATGATTATCAAGCTCATGAAATTCAATGTCTAATTTTTAATTTTTCATTCAGTTCATATTTTTTAATTCCAACCATATTCTAAAAAACATTGAAATTTGAACATTGAACAACTAATTTATGATAGCGCAAACAGTTGATTTCAGACTGAGGACAAAGTCTGTCAAGGACTATGACTTTTAAATGAGTGGACACGTTGAATTGTTGATCTTGGGGTGTGAGGGTCATGTGGCCAACATCCAGACTGATGTGGAGAAGGAAATACCTGGGGATGCTGAGTCAAGACCTTGATACAACCAGGTCAGGAGTCAAAGGGCTGGGTCATGACAGATATGGCCTTTGTGATGTGTTACATGTAGCCTTTGATGAGTGAAATGATGGGTAGTCTAAAGGCGAAATTGTGTGATTATAGTCAAAGGGCTATCAAAGGGGAGGCTGAGGAATATAGGGCATTTCTCTGAGCCATCTGACATGATCTGACATGAAGCAGTTACACACTACATGTCCAACATGCATGCTCAAATCTCAATGATAAATGCTGTTTTAAGATCCACTGACATATTGTGATTGTGTGACATACGCAGTCACTTGTATACTATGTATAGTCTTTACCAAATCACAACTCAACTGCAGGCTATGTGGCCCCAAGACTCCTGACATGTCATTCGCTTCTAACAACACTCCCTCATAATTCATACGTTACCATGACACTGCTGGAATAATAAGCACTTGACTTCCCCACTGAAGCTCCACCTTTTATCTTTGAAACAATAACTCACTTTTCTCAACATAACTGTTGCTCTGCTGTCTTTCCATCTGTTTTAGTTTTGCATGTTGAAGGGAGCTTCGCTCACTCTCAGGACATGTAAGAAACAGACGAACACCACATCTATGACTGTAAAGGGAATCTCTGACATAAATTAAATATATATTTACAGGAATGTACCATAGCAGGAAATAATTTTTATGATTTTAACATGCGAGGGGTTTTCCATAAGTTCTGTCCAACTTGCCTTAACTTTTGCAATATTTAATACAGAAACCTGATTTTTGGGTCAGATAATATTGACGTAATTTGCGAATGATTCTCTAAAAATCAGATTATAGAAACAAAAATAAAAGGTTAATTTGTTGCCATGGAAACCAAAAGTCATGAAATGCAGCCCAGGGCACTTTTAGAGACACAGATTCATTATATCTTGTCAAAAATTCAATTTTTACCGGTGATACAGGACAGGAAACGTGTTAAAAATAATCCCTAACATTTCTCAAATTCTTAAAATAATGAACTTGATGCTGAGTACATTTCGTCTTACCTTATATATCCAATGCCTCGTAGTCCTTATATTTTATACAGATAAATGATATTTGGGTCAGTTGATATTGAGGTAATTTTCAAATGATCCCCAAAAAATCAGATCGTAGAAGTAAAAAGTAATTGTTGATCTGTTGCTATGGAAACCAAAAGTCATGAAATGCTGCTGAGACACATCTGTTATATATCTCGTCAAAATATGTAATTATTACAAGAAATATAGCACAGAATATGTTCAAAACATTCATAGCCATTTCACAACTTCACAAACTAATGAATGGGAAATTTAGTACAGTTTCTCATACTTTCTAACCATGTCTAAATACCTCAGTGGGCATGTCTAGGTCTGTATTCACATTGTGCAGTCTTCTTTTCTTGGATTTTCCAATGTGTGTTCTCTTTTTTCAGAAAAAGTTTGAACAACCTTCATTTGGTTTCATTACTCATGTTGTCTTCCTTGTATGTATGATAAAGAAGGTTCTTACTCACTCTGCTAGTTTTTATCAAATACAATTAAAGAAAGATATTGGGTATATATAATGTCATCCTTATTTACAAAATGTACATCATAAAAAACTGAGTGACTGCATGAGTGATGGTAAAGTATCTGAGATATGAGAATAACACCAATTTCCTCTATTATTAATGATGTTGCAATTAACCGATTGTGTTTAATGAAAAAAAAAATGAATATGCTTCAATTCAATAAGTCAAGACACATATAATGCAGGCAGGTTTTAAATTCATTTTAAGAGCACAACAAAATCTGGGCCGCATTTCATGACTTACGGTTTCCATGGCAACAGATTAAGCATTTATTTTTATTTCTGTGATCTGATTTTTTGGGATTTATTTCCATATCACGTCAATATTGTCTTGCCCAAATATGATGTTTCTACATCAAATCTTGCAAAAGTTATGAATAGTTGGACAGAACTTTTGGAAAACCCCTCGTATGACTATGATCTGTGTGTGTTGTTTTTCTTCATTGAAATTCAAGATGGACAAAAGCACTAATTCAAGAAAAGAAATGGTTCTGGGTGGACCTTTTCTTTGAGAGACAGAGACGTTATATGATGTGGGTGGACCCCCTTGCTACTTATATTGATGCCCTGCCCTGGGTCTCATAAGGTGGACACATTCCAGACACAAAAACAGCTTAACACGAATTATCTGCTATCCAAAATCCCCAGAGGTCAAGCTGCCTCTTCAACACAATTATGATTGCCAACTTCGCACTAGGTCTTTTGCCAAAGAAAGAAACAAAAACAAAATGAGACGAAAGTTAGAGATGATTTCAAACTGTATGTGGACACAGGACATGTATTATATTGGGAAGAGTGACATAATAGATAGATGGATACTGGATGGTTATATGACATAAAAAAGCATGCGACATCACTTTTCCTCATAGAATAACATATCCTGGAAAAATAATTTACATTCAGTATCAGTGTCTACAAATATGAAATAATCTGCATGTAAAAAAAATTTGACAAATCATTTAGCATATGAAACACATACTATATTTGGGTAAATGCAGATATATTTACAATGACCAAAATAGAGACAGATAAAGAAAACAAGGCTATATCAGTGGAGAGAAAGTGAGCCAGAAGGGCAAAGGGCATAAAAGTTAGCTGGAGGCAAACACTGATATGGTGAGAAACAATCGGTCAAAGCAAAAGACAGTCAGAGAGAGAAAATGGCCGAACAGAAGGAGAGGGATAGACAGAGAGAAAAGAAAAGGAGGCAGACCCAAAGACAAAGGACAAACTTTAGTAAGAGCAGACAAAGGGACACATCAGAAAGACTGATTGTAGTGTAAAGATAGCTGACAGACATTTTAGTAACCATGCCTGTTCCTCTGATTGGAAGTGGGTTTGTTCCCGAGTCTAGGTATATCGTTATGTTTGTCATTCCAAACGATTGTTCCTTAATTGAATATGTCCAAAGGCTAGTCCTTCAATCCAATGCTTAATTGCTTATGCTGAGATAATAATAAAAAAACTTAACTAAAGAAAATGATAATATAGATGGTTAATTTGAAAACGTACAATCAATCACACTGAACGGTACACTGCAAAAAATTCTCGTTAAATTTTACAGTTAAATTAACTGGCAACTTTGTTCCAGGTCTAAGAACTGTAAAAGTACTAATAAACCTGAACAGGACAATGAACCGTAAAATGCAGATTGGTACATTGAACTGTAATTTTGCGGATTCAACAAAGTGATATTACGGTATAATGTAAATATATAAAACTGTTTATTTAAAGTATATTTTAAAGTTATATCATCTGTCAAAGATAGAATGTAAAGAATGCAAGGGGCTGTAGAATCTACAGTACAACCCAAAATAAAGTACGATTCCCCCAGCAGGAAGGAAGAATCAGCCACTACTTTACCCTTTCACACCTTTTGACTACCTCTGAATCACTTCCTACTTTTACCTACTTGAAACTACCTTTTAAAATTACATTAAAATCACATTTAAACAACACCTATATGAACTCAATCACCCCCATTAATTTTTATTTACTTGATATTTTGCACCTCTGCTAATTGCAGCTACATTGGTAGCTGTCTAAATAGAGTTCTTAATGTAGGCTAAGGTTGTTGTAAGGAGTCTAAGGGAGTTGTAAGGAGATTTGGGGTGGAGAGGAGAAAAGAGGGCAAAATAGGTAAACAGTGGACTTCTGATAGAAAATTTTCTTACTTTATTTTGGGTTGTACTGCACTGTAAAAATACGGATAGTATTTGATTTAACTGTCGCATAGCTCTACATCGTAGCTGGAGAGCTGAGAGAGTGAGAGAGCCAGTGACTCAAGGCTCGCCCTTGCTCATCTCTTGCTAGACAGCAGGGAAGTAAGCCCATCAATTAGTTTGCTCACAAACCATAAAATGGATGGATATTTTCCAAGAGAACCAGGTGTCAAGTTTATCGAAGTATGTTCTATTGATGCAGACTGCGCTTGGGTTATTTTGGTTTTAATAGTGTCATTCTTTAGATCACATCATAAGACTCACACAAATGTCAATGTCACATATAGACATTACAACTTTTGCGTAATGACAGCATCTTTAAGATCGTATGAATGAGGATGTTCCCTTACCTTCAGATAAGTTATAAATTAAGTTTGATTAACAGCTGTGTAAAGCATATGTTATAGATGGCACCACATGTTCTGTGGTTGAAGTCCATGCAATCTCTTGTTTATAGTTCCTAATCTGACCAGGTGTATTGATTGTTTGGCCAATTCAAATGTTTTGTCTGCATATTACAAGTTGCCAGTAAATTAACGGTTGAAGTAATTGTTCATTAACGTGAACTGAATGTTGAATGACATGTCGCAGTAAATTTATCTTGCAGCCATTTTGTAACTGACAAAGAACTGTAAATTCCCGGACAAAGTCTGTATTAAAAAAATACTGGTAAAATAACAATAAATTTACGGTTCTTTTAGTCAGAAAAACACGGTCATTTCTTACAGTGTATTGTTTGCTGAATGTGAAATATGATGGCCTTGTGTTGACTCGGATACCCGTCAAATCTGAGTACAGTATCATTCGCGTGATCACTATAAAACCAGCACATGAAACATTGCATGCACACATTGCACAGTCAGCAGAGGAATGTATTGAAATTTGGCAAAAATTACTTTCAGTTCAAGTTGCTTCAAGCCACCTCCTGACGATTACGTGCAATTTTTAATCAAATGATGTACTATCCTTTGGTTAGCTTTTATGATTAATTGAATATGTTCTCAAGTGTACACTGTACTCCGAGTGTACTGCTGTAGGGGAGACCTCAATAAGTTGTGCCGCGGGGTAAGTTGTGCCGCCCTCTGTTGGGGTGAAATGAATAACTGGGCACAGAAGGCAATGCTACCCATATATACCCACTTGGTCAACATCATTAGGCACCAAGAAAAAAACTAACAAATATAATTGTATGAAAAGCTGCACTCGTAAATCCAATTTTGTTGCTGAAAACTTGTGCCGAGGACTGACATTCTTGCTTCTCAGTCATTTGGTATTTGTATATGATGATGTCCCTCTGGTAGGATGGAGTTAGGAGGTATATCTAGACATTTGTATTGTAAGATTTCATCTCGCATTCTTTGTTTATTTTTGATGACCAGTTTTATCCAGAAAATCAATTGGTCTATTTATACAGGGTGGTAAAAAAAAAAAACTTTGGACATATGAATAATTTTTTGGATGACGCTCATGTAAAAACTACTTATTTTTCAATACAAAAACAATTTATTTATTCAGAGGTCCTTTTGGACTGATGACTTTTCTTCAGTGGGCCTAAATGATGTAGAGGTGTCAAAAATGTAATTTTTTGTCCGTTTTTCCCATACAAATTTAATGGAAGCCTTCATTGAGCAACTGAGGTCTGTGGTGTCTTGCAGGGATCTGCCTCTAAATTTGCCCACCCGTAATAATCACATTGATTGAGGTCTTACGATAATAGGGGCCATATTGTCCTGCCGAGAAACTTGACAGAGCGAACCTTGATCCAGTTCTGGGCTTTCCATGGGAGTGTGGCTGATGCCCCATCTTGTTTGAAGATCAAATTATCTGTAGCACTGTATGTCCTATCTATCCAGGGCTTCAGAACCTAATTTAAGATGTTAATACGTACTTTTCCTGTGATTTTAACACCCTGATTGTCAACCTTCATGCAGAAGACTTTGTTTTTAAATCTTATAATGGCCGCGGTGCAGGCTGAACTTTGTCTAGCACCTTCTGGCTTGCGCTAAATTGTACCTCTGTCTTCTCATATTCATTTTATGTTGTATTTATTTTGTCTTGTGAAGCTCAGTTGCTTCAAAATTGCTGATGGGCCATGATCAACCCTGAGCAGTAAAAACGCAGGCTCATTCCTGGCTTCCGTTTTGTTGACTATCAAAAAATAAATGAACCGTTTTAATCATTAACCAATTTTCCAAAGATCTAACATACTTGGCTTGTATGCACAATAAGTACCCAGGCACTGACTCGGTCATGGCAGCCTGGAAAATGACATATCAACTGTAAAGTTTTTTTGTGGCCACCCTGTACAAGTAGAAAGTCTAATCTATGTTGAGAATTCCATTGACATCAGATACAATCAATCTCCAGAAGTGGAACAACCATCGTTGTTGCAAAGTAGTTAATGCAGATTACCTTGAAGAGACAACATCATGATTTCACCTAATTTCATTTAAGAAATGACAATGGAAGCCTACCTTCGAAAGTGATGAGGATTTCCAGGTTCCTGATAAAAAGTGAGTGAAAATAAGATGTATTGGAACTGACAATGAAGCCATTAGCATTGTGTGAAGTGACACATCCAATTGGCCTTCTAATGTCATTGCTCTACCTTGTATTTGTCCTCGAAAAATAAATACATGTAAGGGTTCTCAACACATCATACTATTCATAATCTTGCCGAAGTGTGATCCACTGTTTCCATTTTACCGCCAACTGCTGTGTTAGTGATTGGAATGCCCATAAATTAACTTGGTCTCTGAGACCTCACTGTCTGATAGTTCTAAGGGAAGAAAATGATAATTTTTATGTAACATTAAAATTTTTTTTTCTTGATAGAAAGGAATAGAAAAGTAGACACTTCCATCCTCAAACAGTTTCTAATATTCCCACAATCTTCTGCTTTTGTTTGGCAAGCAAGAAAATGAAGCACAAAGAATGGAATAGTGCCGCCAGGGAAACTGTCTGCTTCACTCACACCATACTATGTCTTCATAAGTTAGGTACTGTGCCACCAATAAGACAAGGAAATATCTGCAACAATGTGATGTGATATGCTTCTAAATTGCTGTGAATGTTCTATATCTCGAAGGAAGAGCATCGACTTGGTGCTAGGTTGCTTATCAATGTCCTGTTTACTGACATGCTTTACCCATTTTGAAATGATGAGCAAACATTTTCAATGTCCTTTCCTACATTATGTACTCAATTCAAATTTTTCTACCTGATCCTGAAGACAAGTTATAATCCACACGTTGTTGAGCAACTATCTATATATGATGGTGCACCTATACTGGATTTCAGTCTTATTCCGAAGTCTGCCAAGTGGACTGTGACATATGACTACAAAGACCTGGTGATCTGTGGTCTTTCCGGAGGTGTGATGGTAACCTGGCTAACATCCAGACTGATGAGGAGAAGGAAATACCTGGGGATGCTGAGTCAAGACCTGGACACAACCAGGTCAGGAGTTAAAGGGCTGGGTCATGACAGATATGGCCTTTGTGACGTTTTGCATTTGACCTTTGATGAGTGAACTGACAAGTGGTCTGAAGGACCAATCATGCAGTTATGGTCAGATGAAAATAAAAGGAGAGTCAAAGGGAGCAGACATTAATTTCTCTAAGCCATTTAACATGATCTAACATGAAGCAGCAATATGCTACATGTCCAACATACATACCCAAATCACAATGATGAATGTTCATTTTTTAGATCCACTGACATATTGCCACATATAGTCACTTGTCATGGTTGAATAGTGAACATGATCTTGCCATTTCTTCAACTGTAGGCTATGTGTCTCCAGAACTCCTGACATGTCATTCATTTCCAACAACACTTCCCAATAATTCATAAGTTATCACGATGCTGCATGAATAATAAGCACTTGACTTTGCAGCTGATGTTCCTCCTTTTATCTTTTTTTATCTTTGAAACAATAACTCACTTTTCTCTCAATGGCTGTTGCTCTTCTGCCTTTAAACCTGTTTAGCTCTTGTAGTATTCGAGTTGAAGGGAGATTTGCTCACTTGCAGGAAAGCGACTGGCACACCACACCATCATTGACTGTCAAAGGGTAAATCTGTCATGAATTAAACATAAATTTTGTATTTATTTCAGGAGTATGCCACAGAAGGCAATAATAAATTATTAAAGGTGGTACAAGACTACTATGTCTGTAATCTGTTTGTATTGATTAACTTCATTTGAAAGTCTGGAAGAAAGCACTAATTCAAAAAAATTTTTTGCAGAACTTTTTCTCTTGAGACAAGCAAATATAATATAATGTGGGTGGACCCCTTTGCCACTGATAGTTCATAGGGAAGGATTATTAGATTGTTTCAAGCAAACAATTAAAATTAAGTTTTCTTTTGTGCAGATATTGTTAAATGTACATCACAGTTGGTGCTATTACTTATTAAAGCATTAACGGACCAGACTTGCCTCAAGAATTTACAAGGGGTCACACACCCTACATGTATACTAGACAGACAGAAAAAGGTTGCTTGAAGAATATGATAGAAATTATCTTGTTTTGCCAGCTTTCTTGGTTCTTGAGAATTAAATGTGCTCATAATTTGCTATATGTCACCTTTTTGAACAGAATCCTGCATTTGCTTTGCCTGACTTCAACCATGCTATTTCAGGGTGGACTGATAAAGTATTACACACAAAACGATTATAGTAAATGCAGATTTATATATACAATGACAAAAAAAGAGACAGATAAAGAAAACAAAGATCAAAAGTAGAGAGAAATTTAGTGAGAAGAGCAAAGGGCATAAAAGTTAGCTGGAGGCAAACACTGATATGGGTAGAGCTAATCGGTCAAGACAAAAGACAGTCGGACTGAGAAGAAAGCAGAACGGAAAGAGAGGGACAAAGAAAGAGGAGAAGAGAAGGTAGACTATAGAAGCCAAAGGACAAAAAAAAACGAGCAGACAAAGAGTCACACATGAAAGACGTATTGCTGTGTAAAGATGGCTGACAGATGTTGAGTAACGTTGCTTGCTTCTCTGATTGGGAGTGGGTTTGATCCCCAGCCAAGGTATATCTTAATGGTTGTTATCCCTAATGACTGTTACTTGAAAGTGTTCAACTGCTATAGGCCTTCTGTCAAGTGCCTGTACAACCTAGTCATTTAGTATTTTAGTGGCTAGTCGTGAATACTTTTGGACCTAGCTTGAGATGAACAGTAGCAAAATGAAGCAACATTGATATTCTTCTGAATCTCAGAATCATATTTTCTGCCTTATTCTCCCACATGTAAAGAAGAATGCCAACTGGTGAAATTCAGACTGTGGAGTCTGTCAAATAAATTTTGGCATATGACTGATACATATTTTGTTCTTACGTCATAAATTTTGAATTATGATTCATGCAAGCAACAAAACATGACAAAATTCCACAAACACCAAAATGTACAAGAGTACTCAAGGGTGTCATTGTGGATGTGCAACTGTGCTAATTTTCATCAAGACCAGTTAATCTGAAAAATCAATTCTGTGTTTCAAATATGTATATCTCCTGTTGGCTTGGTCACCCATAGAGTTGATTTGAGTAAAGTAAAATTCACGTGATCAGCACATTCTGCATTGTCCAAACATTTTAGCAGGAGACGTTACAAATGAACAGCACTCTTACCACTCCACGGCAGGTGTGTCACCAATAAAGTTTAGCAGCCAAGGTTATTTTATAACACAGCAAGATTGTCATTTTCATCATGCAATCTACAGGTGTCTCAACTGTTCTTCCACCAATTATATGCAAAGATTAAATAATTTGAATGTCATTTCTTTCTGTTATTGACACATTTTCTGTAGACACAAATTGGTTTAATCCTGCTTGTAAAAATAACATGATGAGTCACAATTGCAAAATGTCAATTCATACAAAATGAAAATTCAAATCTGTGTGAATTGCAATGAAATCTGATACAAACAATCTCCAAAAGTAGAGCTACCATCATGCATGGTTGCAAGGTGAAAGCAAGATTACCTTGAAAAGACAGCATCATGATTTCACCTAATTTTATGTCAGAAATGTGGATGCCGTGGCCTAATGGATAAGGTGCTCGACTCACGGGCGCAAGGTCGTGGGTTCGAATCCCAGCCATGGCATGGAGGAGATGGGCAGATCCTCCTGAAACCACTGCCTCACCCCACCTAGGTGCAATGGGTACTTGGCAATAAGGCAACCACAGTGATGGTGCTGGTATGAGCTCTTAAGCCCCTGCGGTTAACCGCGTGTTCAAGGCTGAATACTCCCCAGGGAGTTGAGAAAGACTCTGGATTGGCCTGCCTAGGATATAATTGTAAAGTCGGCAGAATATGTCTATAAGACGTAGATGAAGACTGTAAACCCACTACATTACAAAAGTCAATGGAAACCTCTGTTCTTCCTTGGAAAGTGATGTGGAATCCCAAGCTCGTGAAAAAGAGTTAGTGAAGAGAAAATTCTTTGGAAGTGACAATGAAGTCTTTAGCGTTTTGTGAAGTGACACATCCAATTGGCCTTCTCATGCATTACTGGCCCTTGTATTTTGTATATATACTATCAGTCATGCACTGCAATGCAGGCACGAAATTCGTACTGGTCCTAGAAAAATAAATAAGGGCGTCAATAGTCGACTTATACTACTATTCCAGTGAGTCTAATCTATAGAGTCAGTGTGATCCATTCTACCATGTTAGTGATAATGATACATTTATATAAGGTTTAGTGATTAGAATGACAAAGTTTGTTGGCAGCAAGAAGGAATGTAGAAATAACCATTGCTTGCAATCTTCACTGGCCTCAGCAAAAGAATAGAGCCAGCATAGTTGGCGTAAGAAGAAGGAAATGAAGCCAAAATAGAGGCTGGCTGGACTTCCGATGGATATAGTGAGCCAGAAATTAACTTAGTCCCCGAGACCTCACTGTTTGAGAGAAGCAATACAAAGAAAAATGGTCATTTCATGTGTCATCCAAGTCTTCGTTTTTGGCAACAAGAAATGGAAAAGCAAACTCACGGAACTACAAACATTGAGCAATATTCCAAAATTCTCATTTTGTGAGTCAAGGAAGAAAAGAAATCATTTTGGGCAGAGCATGATATCTTTGTCTTTGCCTCCAATAAAGACAAGACATATCTTAAAAGATGTCATATGTTTCTAAATTGTCTAAATATTCTATTCTGGCTGGAGGGACATGAATTTAGCGAATTCAGTCATAGTCACCCAACCATTGGCATGAGAATCTCATGCTAGTTATCACACTTTTAATTGAATATGTTAAAGTCAATGTTAAAGGCACTTTTATTTAGAGAATGCAGGTTCCAAACCTGATCAGCTGATGCATGCGGCCACTCAGCGCACTTCTGCATGAGCGCGGGCCTGACTGAAAACAACAGTTGATTGAATTGGCCACCTGTGTCAAATAAAAGTGCCTTTAACATTGATTTTAACTTCTACTACTTCCCACTCTTTCACCTTTGTCTACCTCATACAGAAAAGAGACTAATAAAGTCATCATTATATATATTGAACATGATAAAGAACTTAAATTTCAGTCATGTTGGGTGGCCGTCAAAAGTAAAATAGGACATTTTCAAACCATCTGACATAATCTGACATGATTAATCACGATCCATCGCACAATACCTCATAATTCAAATTTCCAAAACACTCACTGTATATGAATACCAAGCACTTGACTTCACTGGCACGCCACATCACTAACTATAATGCAATCAAATCTCGGACATGGAAGGAAATATATTTACCTCAGGAGTATCCCACAGATGACAATAATATATCATGGGAAGTGCTACAGTATGCTTGGATAATCTCTGAGTATTATTTTTGTTTATTAAATGCCCAGCAGGAACAAAGCGGTAATTCAAGAAAAGCAATGGTTCTGGGGTCAGCATGCAGACCTTTCTCTGAGACAAAGAAATACTGAACGATGATAGACTGAGCCCATGGCCACTTATATGGATACCCTGGGTCTCATAAGGCGGACAAATTCCAGAAACAAAACAGCTTAACACGAATTATCTGTTATCTACAATCTCAGAAGGTCAGGCTGCCTCTTCAAGACAACTGCGATTGCCCACTTTGCACTACTCTCTTGCCAATACAAGAAACAAAACTAGAAAAACAATTGAGAAAAAAAAACTGGTGCACAATTCATGCAGTGCTGTTTTACTTATCTAACATTACAGAATAAAACTCATATAGAAAGTATGCCTACTATATTTATTAGTTGTACCATGTCAGTATACATTTAGCATATAAAGACAGACAAATTGATATAAACATTAAGATTATGACAATGTTTCCGGATCTATTTCTCGAAAAACTGTGCTGGCCCTGTTACCAAAGATACCTGCAAGACAGTAAGTGCTGACGACAGAAATCTAAAGAATAGTGAAAAATGTTAAGATCACAAAGTGGGAAGTGAACAAGAAAGAGCCATGCAGCAGGCATAATGTTAGTTGAAGGCAAATGCTGATATGGTGAGAGTTAATCAATCAAAACAATAGACAGTTGAATAGAGAGATGGCAGAATAGAAATAGAGGGACATCAAGAGGGAGAAGAGAAGCAAGGCTAAGAGACAAAGGACAAATAAGGGCAGAGAGAGGAACACACAACAAGACCGATTGCTGTGTAATGGTAGTTGAGAGACATTTTGTAACTTTGCTGCAACTAGTCATAGAAGTTACCATGCATGACAACATAGCACAATATATATGAGTTGCTCAGCATCTAAATGGAATTTGTCTAAAAAAACATACATGTAATGGGCACTGCAACCAGCAGATAAAGGCAGAGAACATGTTTAGAATACTAGAAAAAAGTGGGCAAAGGTGCGAACATGACTCTGAATTATATTTGCAATATTACGAAGAGGGAAATGGGTATTGTAATTGATTTGTTGGTGCTCTGAAAAGAATATAATATGTCAACACATATGCCTGAAGCCAGTAATGATGCATATTTTATATAACATATTTTCAACTTCTTTTCCAAGTGCATATAAACCCAGATAACCCTCTAGACTCAAGCACCATCAAGTTGCCACCTGGTTTTATCATTGCTATATAGCATCAAACAATAAGAAGAATCGTTAAGGTTCATTGTTTTTTATGTTTAAGTATAGGTTTGGTGTTGGCTGGTGGAATAACAAAGCTATTGGTTACAGTGTCACAAAGCCCAACGTTCACAATGTATTGGTAGTAAAGTATTTCACATTCTTCCAACCAACATTGTTGAAACCAACATTGTTGCATGGTATAAACATGAGTATTCCAAACAACCTAAAAACAATATTGTTTCACCAAGTTTAATTTCAGAAATGTCAGTTCTTCCTTGGAAATTGATGTGAATCTCTGAATTCCTAATAAATAGTTGGTGGTGAAAACCAATTTAATTGGAAGTGACAAAGAAGCCATTAGCATCGTGTGAAGTGACACATCCAATTGGCCTTCTAATATCAGCATTCAACCATGCATTCATCTGAGAAAAACCAATCATGGCTTTAACCCACATTCCATTTTCTTGTGAATGGGATATGGTTATTAACTTCATCCTCTGTATTTGGTTGTTTCTAATTTATCACTTTGTCAGATGGCTAATCAAAAGTGAATGAAGTGGTACTGTTCTCTGAATTGAAATGATAAAAATACACATCAATACCAAGAAACCATCAGTTTCACAAATGTCAACCAAAGAAAAGTGCTGGCATAGTTAGCGTAAGAAGAAGCAAATGAAGACGAAACAGAGGCTGACAGCACTACCATTGGACATCCTGAGCTTGAAATTAACTTAGTCTCAGAGACCTCACTGTCTGACAGAAGCAAAGAAAAACAGTCATTTTACCTAGTATCCGAATCTTGGTTATTGGACAGTAAGAAATAGAAAAGTGGGCTCTTGTAGCCTCTAATGAGACAAATATTCCAACAATCTTCTGCTTTTGTCAGACAAGCAAGGAAAGGAAGCATAAAGGATGTTACAGTGTCACCGGGAAAATTGTCTGCTCCACTCACAGCATAATATCTTCATAAGTTAGGCACTTTTGCTACCAATAAAGACAAGGAAATATCTGCAAAGATGTCATACACTTGTAAATTACACTAAATATTCCATTTCTCATACAGAAATATTTCTGGAGGTTGCTTATGCCTCAGTGTATATGCATTGGTCTTTTTGATTGGACCGGAATCTTACTAATTTTATTCAGGGGAGGGTTGGTCTAGTGGTGGGGTGCTAGGCTGCCGCCAATCTTTGGGCCAAGTGTTCAAATCCAGCTCTTGCTTGGTCACTGGGCTAATGTTGGAAGGCTGTTTCAATCATCGCCTCATTGCCATGTAATTTTCTTGTCCTATATATATGGTCTAGTGGTAGTGTGCTGGACTGCCAATCGCTGGGTCCAGGGTTCGAATCCAGCACTTGTCGGGTCACCTGGGCCTATGTTGGACGGCTGTTTCAATCATCCTTTGCCTCATTGCCGTGTCCTCCTCCTGTCCTAATTAGCCTATCGAGTGCATAAATACAGGATGTAAAGCCCCAAACATCCATCCATCAATTATGTCCTAAATGGCCTCCCAAGTGCATAAATGCAGGATGTAAAGCCCAAATCATCCTTATTGAGTGTTATGCTGTTTGCAGAATTCTCTCTCTACATTTTTCAATGCATTCACATTTCCAACCACAAGTATTAAAACGTGGTAACACAGCGGTACTTGTCATATTGTATGTCCATTGTATATTTGGTGTAATAGTGCACTTAAACTTCAGTTATGTTCCAAAGTCTGACAAATGGAGTATGAAATATTACTCAGTGGACTTGACCTGTTGATCTGTGGTCATTTTGGGGTGTGAGGGTCACCTGGCCAGCATCCACACAGATGCAGAAATGTGAATACCTGGGACGCTGAGGAGAGACCTGGATGAAGCAGGGCATGAGTCAAAAGGGCCTGGTCATGACAGAGTGGACCCTTTTGATGTGTTAAATTTGACCTTTTAAGAGTGCCTTGCTATTATGTCTAACCTGACGGGATGAGCATGACCAAAGGCTTGATCATGTAGATATATATATTCAAAGGACAGTGCAAGGGACTAGACAACATTTATCTAAACTATCTGACATTATAGCTTGACAATGTCCTGCATGTCTGACATGCACACCCAACTTACAAATTACAAACTGTTACAATGATGAATTTCATTTAGATAATACTCTGACATGTTGCCATTGACTGGCATAGTCACTTGTATAGTCATGACTTCAGATGCCATGCCAGCTTGTCGTGAAATGACTGCTCAACTGCAAGCTTCGTATCCAACTTCAGGCATGTTATCTTTTTCAAACAACACTCATAATTTGTAAGTGTTTGTGACACCACAAGAATAATAACCCCTTGAGTTTGCCATGGAAGCCCAATATTTCATCTTTGAAGCAATAGCTCACTTTTTTTTCTCAGGAACTGTTGCTTTCAACTTGCTTTGCTCTGTTTGATTTGCAAGCTGGGAGGAGATTTGCTCAGCTGCAGGACACTCAAGGAACGGACTGACACGCTATACATCATAAATGTAATGCAGTCAAAGCATATAATATATCCATGTGTCATATTATATTCACTTCATAAGACTTCAGAAGAATGCCACATAATGTTAAAATAATATATATATATCATGGTACAGATATAGCCGTATCTATCGCTCATTCTCTGTCGACGGGCTTTGCTTATTGAAAATGGAATAAAGCTTGCATTTAAAATAAAGCAGAGGTTCTAGGATCAGGATGTGAACCTTTTCTCTGAGACAAGCAAATTAATGATTAATAATGATTAATGAACAGGTGTAACCTATGGCTGCTGTTATGAATGATGATATAATTCTTGCTTGAAAGTTATAATGCACGATACAATACCAAAAATTAAAATTCTGTTATCATGAGAATTTTTCCAAGGAGTGCAAAAAGGTTCAATTTAAGAAATGTTTCTCTAGTGAACAGAGTCACCTTTTGCCAGGCAATGATACACAGACACGCTGACAGTGCAAATATACAGATAAGCCAAATGATGTCTAAAACAAAAAGACCTCAACGAAAGATGTCGCTGTCAAATATACAAAGGTCAGTCTGTAAACTGGCAGCGTTAGTGGTGAAAATACAAAAATATACTAGATACGAGTAACGGTGAGACAGACATAATCATTCCCAGGAGTATTTATGCAGATTGTCATTACTTTCATCCTCTTTAGTGCTAAAGGGAGTAAGAAATGTGTTCAAGTTTAGCGTGAGCTGTTCCATGCATAATTCTGTAAAAATCTACATCGACCGTTGTATCCACTCTGATCAATGTACAGAGATAAAGTTAGTTAATTAGAGGAAACAATGAGATAGATTAGAGGATAGCCATAAGATATTCAGGGACAGTTATTGGGTATAAATATGGTGCGACAGCAATTGCATAAGAGGATTGCACTTACCCTAAAGGTCTCAGTAAAACGATCTCATGTAGGCCTATATTGGCAATTGGATATGTGAGATGTGAATTGGAGATGGACAAATGGCACTGTGGTCGTAATGTTTTAAAGGCATCAGCAACCAATGTGATGAGGCATCCAGATTCTTCTGCAGTGCAGATCAAAACACGTCAGTAAAGAACAAGGTATTACATGTAACAAAGGATATTCTGTTAAAAAAGCTCTTTGGTTCCTGATATTTCTAGATTTGTCTTTCTTGTTTTCTTGTTACATATTGTGGGTGATCATGGATGCTACAAAGAGTAAATCCAGAATCCAGCACACACTCAACAAAGCTACAAGAGATACAAGGTTATTTTGCAGGTCTATCGTCACCGATGATGCCTGCTCTTAAAATTGATACAAAGCACACATGTCAGACTTATAAGTTAATACTGCAGAAAAGAGTTGGACAATGGATCTGGTCCATATCTTCTAATTATTTATGGCCTCACATCTACTCAAGGAGAAATTAAACTTACAAGTGAAGAAGTTGATATATATCCAACGATATATTAGGTAAAGTAATCAAACCCCTGTCACATAACTGACTAATTAGCTGGCTAAGTGCAGATAGAGTGCCATGTTTCATTGCTTTTTGAAATTAAATATCAGGTTGTAAATAAAGCAATGGGAGCAAGAATTTCATAGCTGCATAACAAAGTTAATGGATGGATGGATGATTTGGGCTTTACATCCTATATTTATGCACTTGGTAGGTCTAATGACTAACATGGGGTCCATAAGTTAAACTGTTCACAAACATAAATATCCTACATTGGGGCTAATTTCTAAAAAAGATCTCAGCCTCACAAAGACATAAACTGAAAATTCTACAGGGTGGTCAAAAAAAAACTTTACACTTTTGAATAATTCTTTGGATGATGCTCATTGTAACAATGCTTATTTTTCAATGCAAAAACAACTTGTATAGCAAGGAATAACTCTTCTAGAGATAATTTATTCATTCGGAGGTCCTTTTGGACTGATGACTTTTCTGCAGTGGGCCTAAATGATGCAAAGGTGTCAAAAATATAACTTTGTGTCCGTTTTTCCCATACAAACGTAATGGATGCCTTTATTGGGCAACTAAGGTCTGTGGTGTCTTGCAGGGATCTGCTTCTAAGTTTGCCCGCCCAGAATAATCACATTGATTGAGATCTTGTGATAACAGGGGCCATATTGTCCCGCCGAGAAACTTGACAGAGCAAACCTTGATCCAGTTCTGGGCTTTCCAAGCAAGTGTGGCTGATGCCTCATCTTGTTTGAAGATCAAATTATCTCTAGCACTGTATGTCTTATCCATCCATGGCTTTAGACGCTCTTTCAAGATGTTAATATGTACTTTTCATGTGATTTCAACATCCTGATCATCCACCTTCAGATGGCTTTGTTTTAAAATCTTATAATGGCCATAGTGAAGTCTGAACTTGCTCTAGCTCCTTCTGGTTTGTGCTGAATTGTGCCTCTGTCTTCTCAATTTCATTTTATGTTGTATTTATTTGGTCCTGTGAAGCTCAGTAGCTTTAAAATTGCTGATGGGCCATGAACAACCCTGAGTAGTAAAAATGCAGGGCACTCCCGGCTTCCATTTTGTCTGCTATTAAAAAAGTAATGAACCGTTTTAATTACTAACCAATTTTCCAAAGATCTAACATAATTGGCTTGTATACACAATAAGTACCCAGGTACTGACTCAATCATGGCAGCCTGGAAAATGAAATATCAACTGTAAAGTTTTTTTGTGACCACCCTGTATGAGGAGGACTATACTGCTATGCCAAACCTTTCACAATGCTCTGTGCCTTCATTCTGCCTTCACAGTTGTGCGAGATGGAATCAAGCATCAGAGTTTCTGGACTGAGTTCTCAGTTGGGACATGTCTTTGAGACCTTAATGGGACACTCTCGTCATAGTCAGACACCCAGAGGACTGCCTTTGACACACCAGGCTCCACTTCCACCCGGATGACTTTTATGCTCTCCCTGGCGCCAAAGTGTTTGTATGCCCTGCTTGTATGCCACTAGTTTGTGTGGTCAGAGGACAGCCTTGAATTATTGGCTAAAATAAGGGAATGAATGTGAAGATATAGAAAAGGCTTTCTGTCAAAAGTAAATATCATACACACAGGTATATAATATTTAGCAAAATTTGTTATTTGAACAAGTTGCTTCTTCAGTGGTCTGGTTCGACCAAAATTGTTTAATTTACAGGTATTTTGATTACCAATTACCACCTGATTCTGATTCTTCATACTTGATAGTGAGAAATGCTAAAAAAGTACTTACTTACTATTTTTATATATTAGATATGTGGCGTTCTGTTCTAAACAAACCAGATTAGCCAAAAATGCTATGTAATTACAGTAGCCAAGTACCTTAGAATCGCAAGCTAATTGAATCACTGGGTGTGTAAAGCAGGCAGTTCATGATTGCTGGATGAAATATAGTAAAATGCAGTGTTAAAAAAAACTGGTTAGTTGGTGTTCTGATCAGCATTTGATCATTATGTCATTCTATCTGTAGCGTATGTCTACAGTCAAGCAAAATTGGTGATTAACGAAGAAAATGGTTCAGGGATAGAGCATCATTTTCAACTACTATTCCAAGTACATTTTCTAAATTCTTTTGAAATTTGTAAATTAATTCACCGTAAATGTCGCCCCACAAACCAGTGGATTGTCGGTTAGTAACTGATAGCTAATTAACTGTACATATTACACAACGCAATAGAGTGATAATGTGGAAGGGAGTCTAGCACATTCTTGCTTCTTAGATACAGGCTGCTCTTCCAGTCTCCTAGATACGTAATTACTATTATGGATACAGAATGATTGGGTCACCTTATCACTTTGCTTGATGTAGCAGAGGATCTTCGTAAGTCTGAGAGGAAGTTGGGAAGTATATCAACTTACTAACAGTTCAGGTCAAAAATTTGCATAGTAATGATCTAGTCATGAATTTAGCAAGACATAAAATAACAAAGCAAATCGTCATTATTCTTTATAATTAAAACCGTATTAGGCAAGTATTTCAGAATTTGAGATATACAATTACCAATAAGAAATGACAAGTCAAGACACGGAGTCAAGGGAGAGCGCATTTACATTTACTTCAAGAATGTTTAAGAGAAAGATAAAGTATGTCTGATTACTAAGCATGACAATTAATGATAGCACTTGTTCAAAGGCTATACCTCTGGATTATTCTAAATTCCACCATCTTGGCATCCAGCCTCATAGGAAACATTATTCGTGTTTAGGCATTAGACGGGCTAATTATGTTATCAGAGTCTCTTTTGCTCTTAAAAATCATTTGCTTCTGATATTTCTAAATTTATCTTTCTATTGTTCTTGCTCCCTCTATAAATATGAGAGGATCCAGTGAGGTGCCATTTGTCACATGTGCCGGTCTCTGCTATCTTAATCTCATATCTCCTCAGATAGCGCCTCACATGATTTATCCACTTCACTGCTGCAGTTTTGGCCTCTCTTACTGGTTTGCCGCCTTAGTCAGAGCAGCCGCTGATCATTCAGTTTCTGATGCCTCATCTTCTGATGGTGCAATGATAACTCCCCCTGTAGTGATGTACCCCAGCAAAGGCACCAGATCCACCAAGGCAGGTCTATAATCACTGACTGTCTGCTCTTGAAATCAGCACAATGCAAACATATCAAACTGATGAGTTACATACGCCAAATATTGGAGGACCATATTTCTTCAATGCACCTTAGATTTTTTTATCACGACACCATCTGCTCCAACAGAAAATGTGCTTATATCACTATGAAGTTGCTACTTTAAAAATGGTAGAGCAACGAAACTATGATATAACTTACTCAAATACATATATATGCTGAAGTAACTGTGAGGTAGATGATTCTTATCAAACTACAGTAGGCTATGCAACCCAGTCACTGTGATACAACTTGTAGTCCTTTGGTTGCTAAGCGCAAATGGTGAATCATGACTGAGTGTTCACTTCTGAAATCTAATATTGTTGTAAATACAACCAATAGATATTGGCATGTCATAGATATATAACCAACTTGCGACAAAACCTCACAACTTACAACAAATCAATGGATATCATACTCAGAAGCAATCTGCAAACAACAGATCACATTTCTGCACTACAGATGCCAGCTAAGTTATAACTATTGGTCTTTTCAGTGGCATCCTGCTGGAATCCATCATAAAAGATCTGTCCCAACTTATGGCAACAAAAAATTAGAAATGTGACAAAGTGGCACACAATGGATTGTTTAGTCAGTAGTAACTAGTAAGCCCATATATAGGACTGTGTGTATTTTACACTGTTCAATAAAGAATTTGTCTGTCTGTTTGTCTCTTATTTTATTCACATGTTGAAGGGAGATGTGCTCAGCTGCATACCACTTTCCCTATGTCACTAACTGTAGTGCAGTCAAATTGTTATATCGAACGTGAAATGGATATATATTTATCTCTGAAGCATCCCACAGATGACAAAAGTACATCATGGGAAATGCTAAAGCATGTTTGGATAATCTCTGTGTATCATTTTTGTTTATTAAATGCCAAGCAGGAACAAAGCGGTAAATCAAGAAAAGTAATGGCTCTGGGGTCAGCATACAGACCTTTCTCTAAGACAAGAAATACTGAATTATGATAGACTGAGCCCATGGCCACTTATATGGATACCCAAGGTGGACAAATTCCAGAAACAAAACAGCTTAACATGAATTATCTGTTATCTACAATTTCCGAAGGTCAGGCTGCCTCTTCAAGACAACTGCGATTGCCCACTTTGCACTACTCTCTTGCCAATACAAGAAACAAAACAAGAAAAACAATGGAGAAAAAAATCTGATGCACAATTCATGCAGTGCTGTTATAGTTATCTAACATTACAAAGAAACTCATATGGAAAGTATGCCTACTATATTTATTAGTTGTGCCATGTCAGTATACATTTAGCATAGAAAGACACACAAATTGATATTATCATAAATATTATAATAATTTTTCCGTATCTACTGATGGAAAAATTGTGCTCATCCTGGTACCAAAGATAACTGCAAAACAGTAGGTACAGAAGACAGAAATCTGAAGCAATAGTGAAAAATCTTAAGTGGGAAGTGAACAAGAAAGAGCAATACAGCAGGCATAATGTTAGCTGACGACAAATGCTGATATGGTGAGAGTTAATCAAAACAATAGACAGTTGAACAGAGAGATGTCAGAATAGAAATAGAGGGACATCAAGAGAGGAGAAGAGAAGCAAGGCTAAGAGACAAAGGACAAATAAGGGCAGACAGAGGAACACACAGCAAAGACCGATTGCTGTGTAATGGTAGTTGAGAGACATTTGGTAACTTTGCTGCAACTAGTCATAGAAGTTACCATGCATGACAACATAAAACAATATATATGAGTTGCTCAGAATCTAAATGGAATACGCCAAAAATTAAAAAAAAACGTAATGGACAAACACTGCAACCAGCAGATAAAGCCAAAGAACATGTATGCGTAGATGAAATGCCTGTGTATAACAGATGCTTACTACAAATATTGGAAAATAGCTTAGAATACTAGAAAAAAGTGGGCAAAAGTGCGAACATGACTCTGAATTATATTTGCAATATTACGAAGAGGGAAATGGGAATTGTAATTGATTGGTTGATGTTCTGAAAAGAATATAATATGTCAAAACATATGCCTGAAGCCAGTAATGATGCACATTTTATAGAAAATATTTTCAATGGTTTCAATTTCTTTTCCAAGTGCGTAGATCTATTCTAAATTCTGGATCTGGAAAGATCACTCATTGACTAAATATAGTACATAAAATCCAGATAACCCTCTAGGCTCAAGTACCATCAAGTTGCCACCAGATGTTATCATTGTTGTATAGCATCAAACAATAAGAGGAATTGTTAAGGTTTGCTGTTTTTATGTTTAATATAGGTTTGGTGTTGGCTGGTGAAATCACAAAGCTATTGGTTACAGTGTCACAAAGCTCAATGTTCACAATGTATTGGCAGTGAAGTATTCCACATTCTTCCAACCATCATTGTTGTAACCAACATTGTTGCATGGTATAAACATGAATATCCCGCAATTGCCAGTGAACACCATGAAAAAACCATTGAGTTCTCACCACTGAGTTCATGCGTGTGAACTCAATGAAATAAATTATCTGACGTTGTTTACAAACAATGGGCAGCGATTGTTTATGTCATGACATCACAATGGGCAGCTGGTGACGTCACAACAAACTGCTGCCCCTGACTTGGGAGAATTTGAAGTTATCAAACTAAAATTTAGTAAAAACCACTGATAAATTCATTGCAGGATATAAATAAAACCCCAAAACAGTGTAGCTCACAGCTATGAACATCATTCGTGTCAGGTCTGCTTTCTGAATAACACTCGTCCTTCGGACTCGTGTTAATTCAGAGCAGACCTGACACTCATGATGTTTATAGCTGTGAACTACAATGTCATGGGGTTTTATTATAATATTCCAAACAAATTAGAAACAATATTATTTCACCTAGTTAAATTTCAAAAATGTCTGTTCTTCCTTGGAAATTGATGTG
Source organism: Platynereis dumerilii (assembly GCA_026936325.1). Taxonomy (NCBI): domain Eukaryota; kingdom Metazoa; phylum Annelida; class Polychaeta; order Phyllodocida; family Nereididae; genus Platynereis; species Platynereis dumerilii. The sequence continues at coordinate 148,927,222 of JAPTHN010000001.1, read as the reverse complement.
AATCTCTGAATTCCTGATAAAAAGTTGGTGGCGAAAATCAATTTAATTGGAAGTGACAATGAAGCCATTAGCATTATGTGAAGTGACACGTCCAATTGGCCTTCTAATATCAGCATTCAACCATGCATTCATCTGAGAAAAACCAATCATGGCTTTAACCCACATTTCATATTCTTGTGAATGGAATGTGGTTATTAACTTCATCCTCTGTATTTGGTTGTTTCTAATTTATCACTCTGTCAGATGGCTAATTGAAAGTGAATTTAAAAAAATGATGCTGTTCTCTTAATTGAAATGATAAAAATACACACAAGTTCATCAATACCAAGAAACCATCAAGAAATAAGTAGTTTCACAAATGTCAAACAAAGAGAAGTGGTGGCATAGTTAGCGTAAGAAGAAGCAAATGAAGACAAAATAGAGGCTGACATCGCCACCGTTGGACATTGTGAGCTTGAAATTAACTTAGTCTCAGAGACCTCACTGTCTGACAGAAGTAAAGAAAAACGGTCATTTTACCTGGCATCTAAATCTTGGTTATTGGACAGTAAGAAATAGAAAAGTGGCCTCAGCTTGTAGCAACTTGAGTGTGACAAATATTCCAAAAATCTTCTGCTTTTGTCAGACAAGCAAAAAAAGGAAGCATAAAGGATGTAACAGTGTCGCCGGGAAAATTGTCTGCTCCACTCACAGCATAATATCTTCATAAGTAAGGCACTTTGTCACCGATAAAGACATGGAAATATCTGCAAAGATGTCATACAGTTGTAAAATACACTAAATATTCCTTTTCTCATTTAGAAATATTTCCAGAGATTGGTTATGTCACAGTGTATGCACATAGATATTTTTGATTGGACAGGAATAGAACTAATGATATTCAGTTTTATGCTGTTAGCAGAATGCACGGATGATATAATTTGTATTTCTACATTTTTCTCTGCATTCACATTTGCCAACCACAAGTATTAAAAAGTGCTAACACTGCAGTAGTTGTCATATTGTATGACCATTGTATAATTGGTATAATAGTGCACTTCATTTCAGTCATGTTCAAAAGTCTGCCAAATGGAGTATGAAATATTACCCGGTAGATTTGACCTATTGATCTGTGGTCATTCTGGGAAGTGAGGGTCACCTGGCTTGCATCAACACTGATGCAGAGATGTAAATACCTCTGATACTGAGGATGAAACCAGGCCATGAGTCAAAAGGGCCGGGTCATGACAGAGTGGACCCTTTTGATGTGTTAAATGTGACCTTTTAAGAGTGTCTTGCTATTATGTGTAACCTGACGGGGTGAGCATGACCAAAGGCTTGATTACGAGGGGCGTTCAGAAAGTTCGAGGCTATTTTTTATATGGATACTTTATTTTCAGTCTGGAGCTATACATTTTTCACAGGATAGAATTCAGCATATTTGGAATGGATTTCCAAAATTTTTGGACAATTTGAACATTTTTAAGTCATTCTGTGGTTGCCATGGAAACTGAAAGTTCAGCTTCTGCCAAGATATTGTGACTGTGAGAGACTTCTCCCCGTCACTTGTATTAGTGAGATTGACAGTATTTGAAACCAGAAATATGGTATTAGCTTCTAAATATGCTTTCAAGCACACCAAATGTGTGTATTCTTACACTGAACCCTTGTAGGAAAACACTCTTACATGCTAGATTTGGCGAGGGAAATTCAGGAGGCAAAGGTGTGTTTCCCTGACTACATAAGGACTTGTGAAAGCACGGATTCACTGGTATGAACAAGAGACCCAAATGGACAGCATTATCCATCCCAGTTATTCCTGTGACATGTTGCTTTACATAAGTCCTGCTTTTCTGCACGCCCATCGTATGTAGATATATATTCAAAGGACATTGCAAGAGACAACATTTATCTAAACTATCTGACATGCAGCTTGACAATACACTGCATGTCTGACATGCACACCCAACTTACAAATTACAAACTGTTTCAATGATGAATTTCATTTAGATGATACTCTGACATGTTACCATTGACTGACATAGTCAGATGTATAGTCATGACTTCAGCAGCCATGCCAGCTTAATGTGAAATGACTGCTCAACTGCAAGCGGCGTATCCAACTCCAGGCATGTTATCTTTTTCAAACAACACTCATAATTTGTAAGTGTCTGTGACACCACAAGGATAATAACCCCTTGAGTTTGCCATGGAAGCCCAATATTTCATCTTCGAAACAATAGCTCACTTTTCTTTCTCAGGAACTGTTGCTTTCAACTTGCTTTGCTCTGTTTGATTTGCAAGCTGGGAGGAGATTTGCTCAGCTGCAGGACACATAAGAACGGACTGACACGCTATACATCACTAAATGTAATGCAGTCAAAGCATATAATATATCCATGTGTCATATCATATTCACTTCATAAGACTTCAGAAGAATGCCACATAATGTTAAAATAATATATATCATGGTACAGATATAGCCGTATCTATCGCTCATTCTCTGTCGAACGGCTTTGCTTAGTGAAATGGAATAAAGCTTGCATCTAAAATAAATCAGAGGTTCTGGGAGCAGGATGTGGACCTTTTCTCTGAGACAAGCAAATGAATGATTGATAATGATTAATAAACAGGTGTAAACTATGGCCACTCTTATGAATGATGATATAATTCTTGCTTGAAAGTTATCATGATGCAATACTAAAAATAAAAATGCTGATATCATGAGAATTTTTCCAAGGAGGTTGCAAAAAGGTATAATTTAAGAAATGTTTCTCTAGTGAACAGAGTTGCCTTTTGCCAGGCAATGATACACAGACCCGCTGACAGTGCAAATATACCTATAAGTCAAATGATGTCTGGAACAAAAAGACCTCAACAAAAGATCTCGCTGTCAAATATACAAAGGTCAGTTGATAAACTGGCAGTGTTAGTGGTGAAAATACACAAATTGCCATAGCTATACTATACCAGTACCGATGAGACAGAAATAATCATTCAAAGGAATATTTATGCAGATTGTCATTACTTTCATCCTCTTTAGTGATAAAGGAAGTGAGAAATATGTTCAAGTCTAGCGCGACCTATTCCATGCATAATTCTGTAAAAATCATCATTGACCGTTATAATCACTCTGATCAATGTACAGAGATAAAATTTTTTTAAGTAGAGGAAACAAAGAGATAGATTAGAGGACAGCCATTCAGGGACAGTTATTGGGTATAAATATGGTGAGACAGCAATTGCATAAGAGGATTGCACTTACCCTAAAGGTCTCAGGAAAACAATCTCATAACCAGCATAATTTAATTGCATAGGCCCACAAAATCTTTGCCCGTTTTCATGACAGCAAAATTCCTGGGACGAACTCATATATTCAACACTTGAGTCAATTCCATGGCCATCAAGAATTGCACACATAGAAATATGGCTACAATATCACCACTGAGTGAAGATAAAAATAATCTCAAATAAAAAGAGTGTCTGCTGGCAACTGGATGTTACATGTGAATTGGAGATGGACACTGGAAAAATGGTACTGTGGTAGTTCAATAATGTTTTAAAGGCAGCAGGAACCACTGTGGATGCGGCATCCATATCCTTCTGCTGTCACCGTGGATGTCAAAACATATCAGCAAAGAACAAGGCATTATCAAAGGAAATTCTGTTTTAAAAGCTCTCTGAGTCCTGAAATTTCTAGATTTGTCTTTCTTGTTTTCTTGTTTCAGGAGTACATATTGTGGCTGAGAGTGAGATGCCACTTATCACAAATGGAGATCTCTGCTTTTTTATTTTCACATCTTCTCAAATAAAAACTGACTTGACTTTTCCACATGACTGTTGCAGCTTCGGCGCTTCTCAGAGCAGTGATTCCTATGTCCGCACAGTCCGTGCTAGCACAGCAGCTTCTTATGATTTAGATGATTCCTCTTCTGATGCCTCATCATGAATGCTGCAAAGAGTAAATTCAGAATCCAAAACACTCTCAACAAAGCTGCAAGAGATACAAAGCTTTCTTGCAGGTCTATCGTCACCAATGATGCCTGCTCTTTTTAAGGACAAAGTCGAAACAAAGCAAACATGTCAGACTTACGAAGGGTTTTCCAAAAGTTCTGTCCAACCTGCCATAATTTTTGCAATATTTAATACAGAAACATGATATTTGGGTCAGATAATATTGAAGTAATTTGCAATTGCAAATAATACTGAAAAAATCAGATCATAGAAACAAAAATGAACGCTTAATTTGTTGTAACCAAAAGTCATGATATGCGGTCCGGGCACCTTTAGAGACACAGATTCATTATATCTTGTCAAAAAATGCTATTTTTAACAGGGTTGCAGGACAAGAGACCTATTAAAAATAATACCTAACATTTCACAAGTTCTTGTAAGAATGAACTTTACATCGAGTACATTCCCAATAACCTAATATCCCTTAAAAAGTCAATGCCTCACAATCCTTATATCACAGACTTTTTGTTCTTCACAATTTATTTTCCATAAGTTCTGTCCAACCTGTCATAACTTTTACTAGATTTTAGACAGAAAAATGATATTTAGGTCAGTTAATATTGAGATAATTTGCAAATGATCCCCAAAAAATAAGATCATAGAGGTAAAAATAAATTATTGATTTGTTGCTATGGAAACCAAAAGTCATGAAATGCGACTGAGAGCTTGTTAACAGACACATACTCGACATATCGAGTAAATTATGTAATCATTACAAGAGATATAGAACAGATTTTTTTCAAAAAGATTCACAGTCATTTCACAAATTCCAAAAATAATGACTGGGACCTTGTAAATACGATTTCTCATACTTTCTATCCATCCCTAAGTATGGTACCTCAGTCTTCATGTTCAGGTAAATTTTGGCATTTTCCAGGCTTCTTTTCGTAGATTTTCCAATGTGTCTTCTCTTCATTCAGAAAAAGTTTGTACAATCTTTATTTGGTTCTGTCACTCATACTGTCTTCCTAGTATGTATGTTGAAAGGTTCTTACTCTCGCTGCCAATTTTTATCCATTTATTAAACACAGTGGCATCGCATTTGACCATTTGGCAAACCAGTCAAGTGCCCCTTGCTTTTCATTTTGTCTTTTTAATTTTTACCTTTCACCAGAGTATTGGACATAGTGATATGACTAACAGTGATTTAAATAAATCAGTCCAAAGAAAGTAAATAAAGAGTTAAAGAACTATAAATCACTGAACAGTATACATGAGCAGACATCATAAGGATCAGGCGCATGCCCAGAAAATGCTACTTTTTGACCGATAAGTGAACCACAATCATCCAATGTCTCATATCAATGACGTTTGCAATATCAGTGATATTATTTTAGCCATTACAATGGGACACTTTTAAACTGGACATCACTATTTACAAATTTGTGTTCAAATGTCCTGATGAAGAAATCCAGAGTACAGTTGAATCGCATTTTGAACCATTTGGAAAACTGGTCAATTATCATATGATTATTGACTGTAAGCAAATCACATTGGGGAAAAAAAACATACTACTAAAAATTGTGAAAAAGTGTGAGTTTGGCCATTTCAGACCATCAATGCCTGAACATGCTAGAAAGTACCGATCTTAAAATAATCTCAAGGCAATCTTAAAACAAAAGCAATATTACTGTACAATCAAAACCTAATATACCAATGTGACATAGTAATTTTGATTTATTCAAATCGCTAGAAACTGAGAAAGATCAAGTCTCATTTCCTTCACTGACAATAAACTAATTAGTTCCCAGCAGAGGACAACAATTTCACTATCTGATCAAGAACGTTGAAAATGGCACTTATCTCACAATAATTTCTTTGTGTACGAAGGAAAGCCAATAAAACACCACCACAACCGCACCAGTTAAAGGTTCCGCTGTAGAATAAGAGTACTCATTTTTATGTTCAGACTATTTCTTCACCTGTCCGATACATAAATCAGATCTAGGCATTGAGAACTCACCCTCAGTGATTGAAATAAATCACTTCAAAGAGCATTCTCACGTGGTCATCGGCTCACTCGAACTGGCTCTGCCAGTGAGCCTCTGACCTGGATGGCTGCAATAAGTGTGGTTATCAAGTATGCATGCGAAGGACTGTCTGCGCACCAATCAGAGACACTGTCACAATTTAGGCACCTTATGCCATTCCAGACTTTGCATACTGTATATAGCTGTTGTCTGCAAATCTATTTGTTGTTCTGAGTTTACTTATATTTGATATTAATCATTATGTTTGAGGCTTTAGCTGCTGTATTTGGCATCAATGAACAATAATTACTATCTTGGTTCAAATAAAAGTTTAAGCAATTTCAAGAGGGGGTGGGCAACAGTGGCAACCTGCAAAAGAATGAAGGGAGGAATGAAGATGAAGGAATGCGTGAAGGGAGGAATGAAGGAATGGGTGAAGGGAGGAATGAAGGGAAGATGAAGTGGAGGAAGGAAGTGGGTGAAGGAAGTGGGGGAAGGAAGTGGGGGAAGGAAGTGGGGGAAGGAAGTGGGGGAAGGAAGTGGGGGAAGGAAGTGGGGGAAGGAAGTGGGGGAAGGAAGTGGGGGAAAGAAGTGGGGGAAGGAAGGGAGAAAGCTGAAAGCGAGGGAAGGAGGGGGAGGGAGGGTAGATAAATAGATTTATTGGAACATAGATAGATAGATAGATAGACAGACAGATTGATTGATTAATTGATTGATTGATTGATAGAATCTGGTAGATAGATACAGTAAATGTCTATCTACAAGCACCTTTTAAAGTTCTTGCTAATTTTGTGTTGCTAAAACAATTCGTTTTTTTAAATCACACACTTTTCTAAAGCGTCCCTGGAACTGTGACAGGGCCTTTTTAAGAGACACTCCAAACAGAAATTTGTTTAAGATTGCCTTGAAAAAGAATCTGTTCATTTCACCAAACGTAAGAAAGAAATTATTCATATAAACCTTTCAATACAACTCCCCAAGATATAATGCTTGCCTAATAATAACTTTTGCACAGAAATGCGTTCTGAAAATGTCAAACTTGGACTAAGTCAATCACTGCCAATGAAGCTGTCTTGAGAAGCAACCCAACAACCAATCAGATAAGAATTAAATGCATGGATGATAATGACTGACATTTGAATTGTTCACAGTTCTAGTGTTTGGCTTCAGTACTCATAAGTCATTTCACAGTTTAAGTATTTTTCAAGTGACAGTTGTTTGTTTTCAGTTGGTGTGTTTTATTGCATCATAATGACATTCAACATTCATGGATAATATGAAAGCTGCATTCTGATTAGTTGAAGCCACTGGGGCATAGCTGATCTAAATGTGACTAAAACCACAGGAAAAACTGTCAACAGAGTCAAAGCCTCGCTGTGCCAGCTCGCACTGGAAGCTTTGACAATGTGAAAATGAAAAACAGCATGCATTTTACCATTTTACGCTGTGATCAATTGCAAATCTACTGTTTTAAATGTTAAATTTAGTACCTGTCATGCAAAGCTCCCATCATATGCACATTCATAAATTTTATACAGTCTTTTATTCAAAGTTTTATAAAAAAACCGAAACTTACACACCAAAAAAATATTAGAAGTGAGTGATGACTGGACTTTCAATTTTGTGACGTCATCTCAAATGAAGCCCCCCAACCATTACCAAATGCTTCTGTTATTTGTCATACATAACAAAACATAATTCTAAAAATCATAACAGCACCATACAATTATCATACTATCATCCTGTCCTATTTGTCTACAGAGTATAAAAAACAAACAATGCAGGACATAAATCATGTAGCATCCCCCAACCATTGCCAAATGCTTCTGTTATCTGTCATATGGTTGAATTGAATAGGATACTGTGCATTAAAATATATATATGACTCAAGGTGATATTGCAGGTTAATCAGCATTTGTTGATTATTTTGGTTTTGCTAGTTTTTTTCCTCTAACTATTTTCATATCATATAAATTACCAAATTGATTTGAATTTGCCTGAGTAAATATTAAGAATGTTATATAAATTGAATTAAAATTGAATTATAATATTACATACCTTATAATGAAAGAAAATTCCATTGAAACAGTCCTTGGTATCATTTCCACTATAATTTGTGAACTTGATAGAGCATTACAAGAATATTATGTTTGCTTATTTCACAGAAAAACAGCTAGCAACAAGCTGTTAATATGAGTGTAAGTTAGACAATACCTATGTTTTTGACAATACGCAGTCTAATCCTTTATTGGCATGTTTTTAACAAGCATTATATCATACTTGTGACCAACAACTAAAGAAAACAGAGAAAACATAATGCAATCCTTTAAAATCTCATTTGGACTAGGAAAGTAAGGTCCCATTATTGCTTCTTCAGTGTATGGGTAAAAAATAATCATGAAGGACGTAACTCAGCTTTAAAACCTTATTGATAACAATGAAATACCAGGTAAGAATTTCTCATTCTTTCTAAACCGTGTGAAAAAAAACCAGTTATGACAATCCAGTAAAATATCAAAAGCAAACCATATTTAGCTCTAATTTGCATGGCAGTGGTCAACCATGATTAATTAGACAATGTTGCGAAGAAATAATGTAACATCACAATGAAAATTTATGTGCTCAGCAGCTGCCACTAGGGATGCGACATGATTTATGTCCTGCATTGTTTGTTTTTTACACTCTTTAGACATATAGGACAGGATGATAGCATGATAATTACATTGTGCTGTTATGACTTTAAGAATTATGTTTTCTTATGTAGGCCTAGGGTAACGTGGGGTAATTAAGGCTGTGGGGCAAATCCGGCCCCTTGAGGATAAAATGTTTTCTCGTGGCCCTAGTAACAGAGATTATGCTGCAAAATAATTATGATTCGACTTACAGGAGAATCATATTATTTTTTTTCATTTTATTATTATTAAACTTCACCTATTACATAGGTGAAGTTTCTTGTTTTCGTAAATATTTTTATTCAACTTCACCTACACATAGGTGAAGTTTCTTGTTTTCTGTACTATTATTTATTTATTATTAGCCTTTCCGAAAAATGTCTTTGGAAAATTTTATACATAGTCTACAATGACCTTATTACAAATTCAGAATATTTGTTTTATTCTGCACCAAATATTTCAGACCTATACATGTTAGTAATAACTCTCTATAAATTACTGTTTCATATGTAATCTACTTAATTATCCCCCACTATGTAAAATCGGGATGTTCATAAAATGATAGACATTTCATCCTACCCCAAGCTTACCCCTTCCATTGATAACTAAGGACATACTGGAGACAGGACATACTGGAGACAGCCTTGCCAACAACAAGCCAATAACACACTCTACACACCAATAACGTTATGATTGATTTCATGGCATTTGATTGGCTCAGCAATTTTGATTCAGAATATATTTAAACATAGGTATAGTCTCATATTGCCACACTTATACTTTTTTTGATCCTTAATAGCATGTTTTGTTTCTTGCCTTGGAGATGTGTGTGATTCTTGATGTACTTTCTTTAATTTCTTTGGAGTGATTTACTTAAATCATGTTAGCAAGTTCAGTTTCCAAAAATAGTCATTTGGTGCTGGCAGAGAATGTGTAACAACAAATGCAATTTACGTCATTGTTGAAAGCCCTTAGGCTGGATAGTGATTTATTTCAATCAAATTGACCATGTCACCTTACTATACATGTACATGTGATACAGGGAAGTGGGAAGTGACTGTAGTTCTGATAAATTATTAGAATGTTAACTTTTTTTTACAATGCATCTTGAGATGATTTGAAGAATCATATTCCCATCTGTATTTAAATGTAGGATGACTGATATTACCAAGCTTTTCAAAATTCTTAAAAGCATGTTATGTTTCCTGCCTAGGAGTTACATGCTTCAAATCCTTAATATTGACACACAATAAGTTTTCCAATCTTTTGCCTTCAAATCCAATGTTTTGAGAGAGAAACTTCATTGTGTATTTTGCATGAAAAGAAGTGATTTAGATAAATCAAAATTATCAAGTGACATTAGATAATGGTATATCCAGTAGCAATGAGAAACAATTGATGACTGACTTGCAGAAGTTCTTCACTCTACAGCAGCATTGCTGGTAAAATTGTAAATAGACTTAGAAAAATGAAAAAAACTAAAAAAAATGAAAAACAAGGAGCAACTGACCTTTTGCCGTTATGGTCAAATGCGATGCCACTGTGTTCTGCGGCAATTAAAATGAAAAAATGTAACAGGTATATATATTATGCCATACATATCCTAAAAATTTCTCACCTCGTAAAAAACTGAGAAACTACATGAGTGATGGTAACATAACTGAGATGTAACTAAAATACCAGTTTCCATTGCGATCAATGATTTTACAATTAACTGATAATATTTCATGAAAAAAATTATGAATATACTTCAATTCAATATGTCAAGACACAGATAATGCAAGCAAGTGTTCATTTAATTTTAAGTGAGCACTACAAAGTCTGGGCCGCATTTCATGACTTCTAGTTTCCATGGCAACAGATTAAGCATTTATTTTTTATTTTATGATCTGATTTTTTGGGAGTTATTTGCAAATTACGTAAATATTATCTGACCCAAATATCATGTTTCTGTATTAAATATTGCAAAAGTTATGGTAAGTTGGACAGAACTTATGGAAAACCCCTCGTACAAGTTAATTATGCAAAAAGAAGGAATTGGACAATGGATCTGTGCCATATCTTCTAATTATATATATGGCCTCTCATCTACTCCAGCAGAAATTTTACTTCCAAGTCGAGAAGTTGAATATATCCAACGATATATTAGGTGAAGACTTAGTAATCTAACCACTGTCACACAACTGACTAATTAGCTGGCTAAGTGCAGATAGAGAGTCATGTTTCATTGCTTTTTGGAATTAAAAATCAGGTTGTAAATAAAGCAATATAGGAACAAGAATTTCATAGCTACATAACAAAGGTAATGGATGGATGGATGATTTGGGCTTTACATCCTGTATTTATGCACTTGGTTGGTCTAATGACTAACATGGGGTCCATAAGTTAAACTGTTCACAACATAAATATCCTACATTGAGGCTAATTTCTAAAAAAAGACCTCAGCCTCACAAAGACATATACTGAAAATCTCTCTTAGGAGGACTAAACTGCTATGCCAAACCATTCACAATGCTCTGTGCCGTTATTCTGCATTCACACAGTTGTGCGAGATGGAATTAAGCATCAGAGTTTCTGGACTGAGTTCTCAGTTGGGACATGTCTTTGAGACCTTAATGGGACACTCTCATCATAGTCAGACACCCAGAGGACTGCCTTTGACACACCAGGCTCCACTTCCACCCGGATGACTTTTATGCTCTCCCTGGCGCCGAAGTGTTTGTATGCCCTGCTTGTATGCCAGTAGTTTGTGTGGTCAGAAGACTGCCTTGAATTATTGGCTAAAATAAGGAAATAAGTATGATATAGAAAAGGCTTCTCTGTCTGTATAAATGTCATACATGCGGATATATAGCATTTAGCAAAAATTGTTTTTGAACAAGTTGTTTCTTCAGTAGTCTGGCATTTTAATTACCAATTACCACGTGATTCTGATCGTTCATACTTGGCAGTGAAAATTCAATGCTAAAGAAATACTTACTTACTATTTTTTATATATTAGATGTGTGATTTTCTATTCTAAACAAATGAGATTAACCAAAAATGCTTTGTATTTATAGCGGCCTAGTACCTTCAAATCACGATCTAATTAAATCACTGGGTGTGGAAACAAACAGGCAGTTCATGATTGTTGGATTAAATATAGTTAAATGCAGCGTTAAAAAACTGGTTAATTGGTGTTCTGATCAGCATTTGATCAGCATGTCATTCTATCAGTAGTGTATGTCTACAGTTAAGCAAAATTGGTGATTTACGACGAAAGTGGTTTAGGGATGGAGCATCATTTTCAACTACTATTCCAAGTAAATTTTCTAAATCCTTTTGAAATTTGTAAACTAGTTCACCGTAAATGTCGCCCACCAACCAGTGGATTGTCAGTTAGTAGACTGATAGATAATTAACTGTACATATTACACAACGCAATAGAGTGCTTATGTAGAAGGAAGTTTAGCACATTCTTGCTTCTTAGATACATGCTGCTCTTCCAGTCTCCTAGATACATAATTGCTATTATGGCTACAGAACGACTGGGTCACCTTATCACTCTGCTTGATGTAGCAGAGGATCTTCGTAAGTCTGAGAGGAAGTTGGGAAGTATATCCACTTACTGACAGTTCAGGTCATAAATTTGCATTGTAATGATCTAGTCATGAATTTAGCAAGACATAAAGTAACAAAGCGAATCTTCAATAATCTTTATATAACCATATTAGGCAAGTATTTCAGAATTTGACATATACAATTACCAATAAGAAACTACAAGTCAAGATACGAAGTCAAGAGAGAGCGCATTTACATGTACTTCAAGAATGTTTAAGAGAAAGATGATGTATTTCTGATTACCAAGCATGATAACATGGTAACATGATAATTAATGATAGCACTTGTTCAAAGGCTATACCTCTGGATTGTCCTATATTCCAGCATGTTGGAATCCAGCCTCACAGGAAACATTATTCGTGTTTAGGCGTTAGCATAGGCGTAAGACGCGCACAATTTTTGGGGGGGTAAGCAACATTTGCCCGAATTTCACGATCTAAATTTATAAAAATTTCAAATTAAATTGCCTGGATTTCAATAATTTTTAGTAGTTTTTATTTAATCATCTGCCCGAATTTTTTAGCCTTTTTGCCCGAATCTTACTGTTTCCCAAACTTTTGGGGGGGCGATCGCCCCCCCCCTCCGATACGCCTATGGACGTTAGACAGGCTAATTATGTCATCAGAGTCTGTTTTGCTCTTAAGAATCATGTGCTTCTGATATTTCTAAATTTGTTCTTGCTCCCTGTGTAAACATGAGAGGATCCAGTGATGTGCCATTTGTCACATGTGCTGGTCTCTGCTATCTTAATCTCATATCTCCTCAGATAACGCCTCACATGATTTATCCACTTGACTGCTGCAGCTTCTGCCTCTCTCACAAGTCTGCTGCCGCTGTCAGTTCTGCCACTGATCATTCAGCTTCTGATGCCTCATCCTCTGATTGTGCAGAGATAACTCCCCCTGTAGTGATGTACCCCAGCAAGCGCACCAGATCTACCAAGGCAGGTCTATAATCACTGACTGACTGCTCTTGAAATCAACACAATGCAAACATATCACACTAACAAGTTACATACACCAAATATTGGAGGACCATATTTCTTCAATGCATCTAGATTTTTTTTATCACAACACCATCTTCTCCAGCAGAAAAATGTGCAGTATCACAATGAAGTTGATACTTATCAAACAACGGTAAAGCAACCAAGCTGTCATATATAACATGCTCCAATATAGATGCTGATATAACTGTGAAGTTGATGATACTTATCAAACAATAGTAGACCATGCAACCAAGCCCCTGTGATATAACTTATAGTCCTTTGGTTGCCAAGTGCAAATGGGGAATCATGACTGAGTGTTCAGATTGTGAAATCTAATATTGTTGTAAATAAACCAACAGATGCAGGCATGTCATGGATATATAACAAACTTGCCACAAAGCCTCACAACTCAGAAGTTAGATCAAGTCAACAGATATGACTTGCATATGATACATCAATTTGCAGACAACAGTTCACATTTTTGTGCTACTCGATGTTAGCTACTTCAGTTGTGACTATTGGTCTTTTCAGTGGCACACTGCAGGAATCCATCATGTAAGATCTGTCCCAGCTTTTGGCAATAACAAATTAGAAACATGACAAGGTAGTAATCCTACAATGGAGAGGCAGGAAATTGATGCTGAACATTCTTCCTGCCAACTCCTTCCAGAAAAGAAACAGTACAAAATACATCACTCTTGAGTAAGGACAGACAATGTATTTTGATTTGTCCAAGACGAAATATAGGCTTGGTTAAAGTACATGAGTCTAGGATTCTTAGAAGGGGCCAATCTTGACTATTTCAATATATGGTGTTGTGAGGTTGACTATTTCTGCATTAAACTACATAAATAACATTTGAGATAAATTGCAGAATTCACCATTTTTTTTACAATCCCTCATAATTGAAGTTCCCATAGCACTCACTGAATTAATGAAAAGCACTTGACCTCACCACTGAAGCTCAATATTTCCTCTTTGAACAAGAATCTCACTTCTCTCAATGACTGTTGCTCTACCAAGCTTAAACTTGGTCTGTTCCAGAGTTTGTAACTTTTTTTCCTATCATGTTCTTGAATATGAAAATAATTTTTTTGGTTCATTGTAATGCTGATAAGGATTTAAGTACCTTTTACCCATGTTTTAGATTGCTGTGTAGATTTTTTTTGTATCACGACAAGAAAAATTAAAATTTTAAAAATTTTAGTTATCAAAATATAAAGATTTAGTTAATTTTACTGAGGAATGTATGTTCAAAGCTTATTATAGAAGAGGGAGTTCAAATAATGTAAATATATTGTTATAAATGTTGATTGTAATTTCTAGAAAAAAAAATTATTACAGTCACTTTTGGTTGTTTAGACCTTGTTAGCCCATATAAAGGACTGCATGTATTTTACACATCACTAAAGAATTTTTCTGTCTGTCCGTATCTTTATTCACATGTCAAGGGAAATATGCTCAGCTGTAGGCATGGTCACACAACCCTTTGAATGAGAATCCAGTTTTAATCACATTTAAATGGGTGTCAAGTTCAGAGTCTATTGACCTGAGGCTCAAGACAGGGGATTATAGGCAGCAATCAGTGCAAAACAATACAACAAGATTAAAATCTTGTCACCTGTTTCTTGAAAGAGCCTCATGAACACTGTCAAAGTAGAAGATATCAGAGCTGAGCCATGGACTTATTGCCAAAAATATCTCAATTGAGACATTTTCAGGTCTATTTATCAACATGGAATTATCTATTTACTGAACCTTCATTGCAAGGGATATACCTGGAGAGGGCAAAATAAACGTATTGCCCTGTAGACGACAATATGCAAGGTAAGAGATCAAAATTCTCCTAAAACCATGTCAACACATAAAACTTTTGCCAACTTACCTGGCAACTTTGAAGCCATTTAATTCAGTATCAAAGAAGTCTGAATGTGTACTTTAGCATAGATATAACCAACAATGATTACATAGAGAGTTCCGCATGGTGTTATGTTGCTGACAACAATTAGATTCATAGTAATTTGACTTTTTTTCAAACATGTGCTTTTCACAAGACATTGTTATGATCAAACAGGAAGTGGAACAACAGTGCCACCTTACCTACACATGTGTAGGGTGTATAAGGGATATGTACTGGCATACCACCGTCACAACATCACTAATTGCCATGCAGTCAAATTTATATACATGACATGAAATGGATATATATTACCTTAGAAGAAACCCACAGATGACAAAAATATATCGTGGGAAATGCTGCAGCATGCTTAAATAATATCTGTGCACCATTTTTGTTTATTGAATGCTCAGCAGGAACAAAGCAGTAATTCCAGAAAAGTAATGGTTCTGGGGTCAGCATGTGGACCTTTCTTCGAGACAATGAAATACTGAATGATGATAGACTGAGCCCCTGGACACTTATATGGATACCCTGGGTCTCATAAGGCGGACAAATTCCAGAAACAAAACAGCTTAACACGAATTATCTGTTATCTACAATCTCCTGAGGTCAGACTGCCTCTTTAAAAGACAACTGTGATTGCCCGCTTTGCACAAGTCTTCTACCTTTTACCAATGAAAGAAACAAAACAAGAAGAAAAACAGATGGCAAACAAATGAAACTAGAGGCCATTGCATGCAATGTAACTGCAGTTATCCAATGTAAGAAAAATTATGTAGAGATGACGTATCTGAGTATACATACAGCATATTAAGATAGAAAAAATAATCATAATTTACTCAAAAAATGCCTACAGATTATTATAATTCATGCATCTTTATTGCTGCAAAGATGTGCTCACTATTTTACAAGTCATGCCTCAACAGTAGTATATATATATGCCGACATTGATGCAATGACAGAGATATATAGAAGTAATAAAAAATATCTGAAGATGACAAAGTGGGATAAAGTGAGCAAGAAAGAACAACAGGCATAAAGTTGATACAGCCAATGCTGATGTGGTAAGAGTTAATCAATCAAAACAATAGACAGTCAGACAGAGAAAATGATAAAATAGAAAGAGAGGGACATGAAGAGAGGAGAAGAGAAGGCTGACTGGAAGACAAAGGGCAAATAAGGGCAGACAGAGGAACACACACCAAGGCCAATTGCTGTGTAAAGATAGTTGAGAGGCTCTTGGTGACTTTGTCTGCAACTAGACATTAAAGTAACCATGCATGACAGCCAAAAACGATATACACGTATCAGATTTGCTCTGCATCGTAATAGAATGTGTGAGACAATAGAAAGTGCAACCAGCAGATAAAGTCAAGGGAATTTTGTTGCCCCATAACCTGCAAATCATCATTGGCTAATGACAGTTATGTACATGTACCAGTTGGACATCATTCAAATTATAGAGGATATATATTTTCAGATAAGGCCTGATGAAGTCGGAAACATGCAGAGGGCATCGCCATTTGCACTACGCCAGACAAAATTCGTGGAATACACTAAATTGCCACCTTGTGTTACCATTGTCATGTATCATTTAACAATGAGAACAATGGTTGAGTTTGTTGTTTTGAAGCTTAAAATAGGTTAACAGGTGGAAACACAAAGATCTGTGTTAACAATGTCGCAAAGCCAAATGTATAATGGTAGTAAATGTTCCAATTTCTTTAAAACCGAGGGGAGCAACCAATATTATTGCATGTAAAAACATTAGTATTCCAAAGAACTAAAAAACAATAATGAATAATTACACCTGGTTTAATTTCAGAAATGTCTCTTCTTCTTGGGAAATTGATGCGAATCTTTGAATTCCTTTAAAAAAGTTTGTGTCAGAAATCTATTTGATTGGAAGTGACAATGAAGCCATAAGCATTGTGTGAAGTGACACATCCGATTGGCCTTCTAATATCAGCGTTCTACCATGCATTCATCTTAGAAAAACCAATTACTGGCTCTAACCACGCTCATCTTTTTCATTTTCCTGTGAATGGAATATGGCATTAACTACAGCCACTGTAGAATGTGGTTGTTCCATATTACCACTCTGTCAGATGGCTAATTGAAAGTGAATTAAGTGCTATCATTTTCTAAATTTAAAGGATTTGAATGACAAAGTTCATCAATATCATGAGAGCGTCCAGGAACAATCCTTTTTGCAACTGACAACCACAAAAAGAGGTGGCATAGTTAGTGTAAGAAGAAGCAAATGAAGGCAAAATGGAGGCTGACAGGACTTGCACTGGTCATTGTGAGCCTGAAATTAACTTAGTCTTTGAGACCTCACCGTCTGACAGAGGGAAGAAAAATGGCAATTTTACCCAACATCCAAATCTTGGTTGTTGGACAGCAAGAATGTAAAAGTGGGCTCTTGTAGCCTGTATAAATGGTAACAAATATTCCAACAATCTTCTGCTTTTGTCAGACAAGCAAGAAAAGGAAGCACAAAGAATGGAATAGTGTCGGCAGGAAAATTGTCTTCTCCACTCACAGCATAATATCTTCATAAGTTAGGCACTTTGCCACCAATAAAGACAAGCAAATATCTGCCAAGATGTCCTATGCTTGTAAATTGCTCTGAATGTTCTATTTCTCACACAAAAATATTTCTAGAGATTGCATATGCCACAGTGAATATGCATTGGTCTTTTTGATTGGACAGGAATCTAACTAATGATATTCAGGTTTATGCTGTTGGCAGAATGCTCAGGTAATTTCTCTTTCTGAATTTGTCGCTGCATTCACATTTGCTAACCACAAGTATTAAAAAGTGCTAACACAGCAGTTGTTCTCCACTTCAGCAAAGCTCTGGGTGTTGTTCTCATATTGTATGCCCTTTGTATATTTCGTATAACAGTGCACTTAAATTGTGGCTCTGTAGCATAGTGGTTAGCACATCTGCCTTGATTTTCAGTAGATGCAGGTTCAAACCCTGCTCCTACCATGTCCAGGGGTTAACACCAAAACGATTGGTATGACTGCTGTTCAGTGTGGTGAGCGACACGTTGGTGAGCAAACTTATCTGGATCATTGTATATTATATTATTATAAAGTTCAGTCATGTTCCAAAGTCCAATAATCTCTGGAATCTGGAAAAAAAAATGTCCTCAATCAAAAAGAGTTGCTGTAAAATATACAAAGGTTTATCGATAAATTGGCAGCGTCAGTTGTGAAAATACCAAAATTGCCATAAGTATACTATGCCAGCACAAAAGAGACAGAAATAATCATTCCCAGGAAAAAGCATGCAAATTTTCTTTATTCTCATCTTCATTTATACTCAAGGAAGATAGAAGTGTGTAGAAAGTTACCGTATTTTGACCTGTTATTCTAACACACACATTCATAAAAATAGACATTGACAGTAATATCCACTTTGGTCAATGGACACTGTACAGTTCCAAGGTTAGTCAAGAAAATGCCTTGATAGATTAAGAGGGCAACCATAGGATATTGTGGCGGGATAAACAGATGAAGTTTTCTTCAACAGGAGATTATTTATTTCATTGCAGACAGTTGTGGTGATGTAAATATGGTGCGACAGCAACTGCATAAAAGGATTGCAGGTACCCCAAATGTGTCCTGAAAAAGCAGGAAAACAATCTGATAATCGGCATAATCTAATTTATATTTTCTACGCATTGTTTTGGGCCTACCAAGTCCTGACCAACTTTCACAACAGTATTTATCCAATAAGGCAATGCCAAGGCCATCAAGAATTACACACATAAATATACAAGTATGGCAACAATATCACCACAGAGTGAAGATAAAAGATCTCAAATAACCTACATGTCTGTATGCAACTGGATATGTGACATGTAATTTAGAGACAGGCAAATTGCACTGTGGTAGACAGGCAAATGGCACTGTGGTAGTACATTAATGTTTTGAAGAAATCAGAAACCATTGTGGATGAGACATCCAGATTCTTCAGCAGTGCTGAGTAAAGCATCACAGAAAAGATAAAGGCACAAGCGAAGGAAATTTTGTTTAAAAAAAGCTCTCTGGGTCTTTAAATTTCTAGATTTGTCCTTCTTGTTTTCTTTCTTCACAAGTACATATTGTGGATGACAGTGAAATGCCACTTTATAAAAGCGCAGATCTCAGCTATTTTATTTTCATATCTCCTAAAATAAGGCTGACTTGATCTATCCACATGACTGCTGCACTGCTGCAGCTTCTCTGCTTCTCAGAGCATTGATACTTATGTCCGTACAGCCTATGTTAGCGCCACAGCTTCTGATGATTTAGATGATTCTACTTCTGATGCCTTATCTCGGATGTTGCAAAGAGTCACTTCAGAATCCAACATACACGCAACAAAGCTGCAATGGATGCAAGTTATCTTGCAGGTCTATTGCCACATCTACTCCAGTAGAAATTTAACTTCCAAGTGGAGAAGTTGCTACATATCCAATCATATATTAGGTGAAGTAATCAAGCGCTTTCACATAACTGACTTACTAGCTGGCAAAGTGCAGCGCTGCGCAGATAGAGAGTCGTGTTTCTTTGCTTTTTGAAATTAAATATAAGGTTGTAAATAAAGCAGGAGCAACAATTTCCTGTAATAGCCAAATAACAAAGTCAATGGACAAACTTCCATAGTCCATAGTATTCAATATGAACATGATGCTCAGCTGCAAAAAACAGATGCAATTCCACACCGTAATGTCTGAGGTAAATAGCCATATAGTTGGTCTGCCCTATACAGCAGTTTGAAATTCCAGTAAAACAACAGGTTTTTAAATCTGTGACATGTGCAATAGAGAAATTGGCATTAATTGTACAGGCAGGTGGTTGATACTTATGCCCCAGTCTCACGGCACGTTATGGAGCACTTTAGGCGTCGGGGTGATGGTATTTCCTGGTAATTTGGATGAATTTGGGTGATCCGCCGTTGACTTTTCACATCCCCCCAGGGGTAGTTTTTGTTCCCCTCAGGGGTTCCTAGCAATGGAAAAACTGCGCCGTGGATGTCAAAAAAGATGCAACAGGTTCAAACTTTTTTTTCATGACGGTGGAACAGAGCCCAAAATTTTATTGATTTTTTGATGTCCGGCGGGGATTTTTTCAGTGAGAATGTCTCAAAAACATCTCCGGCGGGATATTAGGACATCCCCTGCCCCTGAGGGGACTTCTCCTGCTCCTGCGGGGACCTCCCCTGCCCCTGGGGGGACATTTGCAGCCTCGCCGGCAGTTTTTGACATCCCGCCGACGGTCTTTTGACATCCCGCCGACGATCTTTTGACATCCCGCTGACGATCTTTAACATCCCACAGGCATTTAGATCTTGCCCCCCAGGCATTTAGATCTTTCCCACAGGAATATGATGTTATCCCGCCGATTTACTATCCTATCCCGCCGTGATATGCTTTTAATTAATTATATAATGGTTTTATAAACATTGTATGTCACCGGGATGGTCATTTTTTTCCTAGAATTCTACTCAAACTGCCCCGCAGTGGTAAAAAAGTTCTCCGTAACGTGCCGTGAGAACTGGGCATAAGCCTTCTTCCAACCAATTCCAGGACATAAAATCTAAACATAATGTTCTTATACAATTTGTCACTACAAAACGTAATGGATTCATTGGATTAGGAGGAAAGGAATCATTTTAACAAATTTTAGTGAGCGCTTATTACAGTTACATAGCACCATACAGATTTGTAACCCTAAAAACCTTTGAAGAAGTTTTACGGTAGGCCTAGAAATGCTAAATGAAGGAGAAGGAAATAAAATACATTATAGCACAATTCCAAGCTGACTCTCAACCAAACTATAAGGTTGACGCAAAAAAAAGTGCATATTAATTATAAATTGATACAAGCTGACCATCACAATGGAAGTGGATGTACTGTTTGAATTTGTTTTGATCCATCAGGCTATAAATGGAAATTATAAGGACCCAAACCGATGCCAAACAAAATGGGGCCTTCTTGGGTGGTGTGTCCCTTCAGGCGCAAGTTGGTATTGGCACACATTATCAAGACAATTGGCTATTGCTCACTCAACCCACATGTGCTGTATAAGCTTGTGTTACAGTGAATCCAACATACTAAAGATACTTGAAAGCC
This sequence comes from Platynereis dumerilii, assembly GCA_026936325.1. Taxonomy (NCBI): domain Eukaryota; kingdom Metazoa; phylum Annelida; class Polychaeta; order Phyllodocida; family Nereididae; genus Platynereis; species Platynereis dumerilii. The sequence continues at coordinate 148,905,971 of JAPTHN010000001.1, read as the reverse complement.
ATTAAAAAGTTATGCAAAGGCTAAAAGGTCTGGCATTTAGTAATTAACTAACATTGTTAGAAATTGTGAGACGTTGGTCACCTGGCATTGAGGTTAATTGTAATGATGCTTTTGGGTTGAGTGATTACAGAAATGGAATGTGGTCAGAATGTCACTAAAATGTTGATACTAACTTACTCAATTACTTATATAGAGACCCCTGACATCTTAATGGTGAATAGGTTTGTGTGTATCACAAATATTCTTCATAGACACTGATATCTTAAACCAAGCTCAGCGCCACAAAGACATACATTGAACAACAACGAGGACTAAACAGTCATGCCAAACCAGAGACTACTACTGCTTCAAAAAAGAGTCGTAAGAATCGTGACTGAAAGTCACTATGAAGCTCATGCCACAAAACCTTTCTATCAGTTACAAATAATGAAAATTCATGACCATTGTGCACTGCAAGATTATAAATTTTATGTTAAGCTTTATCACTCTGAATTGCCACACTATTTTTCAAATAAATTAAAGCCTTACCATTGCACAAACAATTCATATACAACCAGACAATCAAATAAAATGAGATTTCCTCTTCTGGGTCACGATTTTGCAAAACACTGCATAACAAATAAATTACCCATATCTATAATAATATGCCAGACAATTTCAACAGTAAAATTACAACTTGATACAGTTTCAATGGCTTTAAAAATATATGAAAACTTACCGTAAACACTTATAACTGTGAAAGTAATATAAACAAGAAAAGTACCATTTAAAAAAGGGTACTATAGCGACTTTGGTCTTGCCTTCTTTTAAACACTGTAACGGAATGAGCCAGCATGCCAAAAATTTAATGTAAAAAAATTATTCATAAGTGTAAAGTTTTTTTGTGACCACCCTGCAGTAAAAGGTTTTGATATCTTAAAATTAGGAATTTCTATGAAATAATACCCGTTGAAAAATTCAAAAGCCCCTCCCCTTGTTGGACGGATACATTACATAACCAAGGGTGTGTCAAAATAAAAATAAACTTTTGTTATTTAAAACTGCCTATCACTGGAATTTTGCAACTTTGCACCATTGCAGCGTAATGGGCCGAAAAGCTTTTTGCGAAGTTAGTAGTGCAAATAGGGAAAAATTGATAAGGGCATTGAATTCGGAGGAGTTTATTTGACATGCAGGTTTTTAAATTTTGGAAATCGGACATGTAATAAGGTCTGTAACCCAAATTATTTATACACACATATTGATGACGTTTCACATGGAAAAGATATCGCCTCTGTTGATTGACAATCTTCCTATAGCTTACATTGTAACAAACTTTTTATAAGAAATGTTTTGTTCCAGGTTAAGACGTCGCTATAAAAAACTGCTGCATCTGCCAATACCAATCAGAACTTTACATGTAATTATCCAATAAAGAAAAAAATAAAAATAAAAATTAACTCTTATTCAGCTAAATCTATGTCTATTTGTAAATTAAAATACACGCTTCTACCCAATGTCTACAGTCTGGACTAAAGTCTTGTCGCATCCAAATGTTATATTGCCAAAATTGTTAATAACTTGGCTTGTGATTGACTGATTTTGGCAAGAAATGGCTTAAATGAAAACCAACGGCTTCTGAAACTTGCTTATATTACAAAAATAAAGTTTCATCTTAGTCTGATTATTCTAGAAATTAATAATAAAAGACTGTGATTGGACAAAAGTCTTGTCACATGCACAACTTAATGCTGAAAATTTGTTTTAATGAATAGTGAAACTGCAAAAAGGATGCAAACATGTTGGAGAATATAGTCATGGTAAAACTGAATGTAAAAATATCACTTCGCAGTTCGCATGAATTCCTGATCTTTGAAGAAAATATCCATGGGGTGGGTATAATATAAACATTTCACGAGTAAAATCATCAAGGATGGCAGATAATGCAGAAAAATGTCATCAAAAGTTCCTAAATATCCTTTGGAATGATCTTCCATACCTCCTGTCCCATTTTGGTGGGCATTTGATGAGGATACATCATTTCAGGTGATGGAGCAGATGCAAAGGGAGCTTCACAATCGGTCAAGAAATCAACATAGGGGCCAAGTTGAACTGATGTATGCGAATGATCATTATTTGGGGCCTGCATTTGATGATGCTTGTATTATAAGGAAGATTTTTATGTACAGTGGTTAATGTCTCAATTTTTAAACCCAAGACAAAGTTATAACTGCACAAAAGTGGCACCAATGATGCACATGTTCTGTTAAAGCTTACATGAACACAATTTATCCAGACTTGACTGAAATTGACCATGATAATGAAAAACTAAAATACTGTCTCGGAGCAACAAATTGATCGAGATGGCAAGAAGACAATATGATTAACAGTAACTTCAGGCAAGAACAAATTTTAGCCCTAAATTATTGTAAACCACTGTTTTTTGATATGATATGACATATGTGTGTTTATTAGCAACAAAGCGTATACATTGTTGAAATATTTGCCAAATGGCATAATTTGTAAAAGTGCAGCCCTTACTTTAATTTTTCTCGTTAACGTGGCATGTACCATTATACCTGCTCTCTGGCTGGGAATGCTATCATGTCAATTTCCATGATCCCATGTCCTCCAAATTAAGTTGGAAGGCAGTAAAGACTTAAGTTGGAAGGCAGGTAAGACAATTCCAAAGAATATTTACGAATTTTTGAAGGCATAGGTCTGTATTATATATAGCACTTTTGATGATTATTATTGATGCTGTGTTGATGATTATTATTGATACTGTGTTGCTATTTCACATGAGTCCTCTTGGAACCCCATGGATACTGTTTTACAAGATCATTAAGTTGAACAAAGTGAGTTTTTAAAAAAAATTCTCCTACATCATGACTAAACGCTCTGACTGTTTTTCATTATTCTAGCAATTTCACAATAGTTCAGCACAACTTCTTGCATGTGACAGGACTTGTGATATTCAGATTGAGACAAAACTTTATTTTCACAATATAAGCATGTTGTAGAAGGACTGAGCTTTCATTTGACCCATTACTCATTCAAATCTGTTTGGTACAAGTCAAATTATTGACAATTATGTCTGTGACATGTGCTAACGACAGAACTTATGTCCAGGACTGTTTAAATTTACCTTATATTACATTGAATTTCATTGTACCTTTCCCCATTAGCCACATAAATCATGCCTTCGGGAAAAGTTCTCAACTCAATAAACACAGTAAACTCAATAAATAAACTCAACAACCATCAACAATGTTCTATGCCTGCAATGTATTCTGCCTTCACGCAGTAGTGTGAGATGGAAGCATCAGATGTTCTGGACTGAGTTCTCAGTTGGGACATGTCTTTGAGACCTTAATGGGACACTCTCATCATAGTCAGACACACAGAGGACTGCCTTTGACACACCAGGCTCTACTTCCACCAGGATGACTTTTATGCTCTCCCTGGCGCCAAAGTACTTGTATGGCCTGCTTGTATGCCACTAGCTTGTGTGGTCAGAGGACTGCTTTAAATTATTAGCTAAAATAAGAGAATAAATGTTAAGATACAGAACAGGCTTTGCCATCTATAGTAAATGCCATACATACAGATACATAATGTCTAGTAATACTTTTTTCAATGAGTCACTTCTTCAGTAGTCTGGTTCAACCCAAATTGTTTAATTAAGCTATCCAATCACTTGACTAGGTAAAAACCTCTACTTTGAGGGTCAGGGATTGTAGTGTTTCTGACAAAAGGTTCAAAAGTTAATTGACATATAGTTGGTCTGTAAGTAGACAGGCAGTTCATCATTCCAAGGATAAAATAACACAACCAGCAAAGGCAAGTGTCAATTATGAAACAAAATGCAATATTTAGAAAAAAATATACACTCTAAAAACAAGTGTTTAAGAAACAACACTAAAATAAACACTTTTTTGTTACACTTAATAAACGCGTGAAAGTGTTTATGATTTTTAACACATTTAAGTGTTTTTGATTTTAAACACATTTAAGTGTCTTTGATTATAAACACAAAAACGCTTTAATAGCTTGTTACACTTTATTAACACTAAAAAGTGTTTATAACAATAAAAGTGTTTGATCTTAAACACTCGATGTTTTTCCAGGATGACTGCAGAGAAGGTGTTTATCATATTAAAGTGTTAAACAAAAAGCGTTTATAATTAAACACTCTGGTGTTGCAGTATCAACACATTGTTAATGTACATCACAATATTATCAGTTGTTCAGCTGCTTTCTGAATAAATAACATGGTTACAATAGTGAAATCGAGTAACAATTTATAAAAAACAGTACAAATTAAAATAGATTTAGTTGAATTTAAATACTTCATAATATTATGTAATTAAACTAACTATCCTCATTAAATTCAAAAGGCTACTTGTTATAACCAGATGATGACTGCTAATATTAATGATGGAAGGATGGGCGGATGGTTGGGGCTTTATGTCCTGTATTTCTGCACTCGATAGGCTACCAAGTGAAGGGGTCACAGCAATGAGGCAAATGTTAATTGAAATAGCTATGCAACCTAGGCCCAGGTGACCCGACAAGAGCTGTATTCAAACCCTGGACCAAGCAATTACTAATGCTACTTAATGTATTTACACAAAAAAAAACTGGATGGTATATATTTGTGCCTGCCCTCCCTCGAAAGTGCATAAGTGGGCTGTCCTCGGTTTTTTTATATTTCAGGGTGAGGTTGGGAAGTCACCCTTGACCCACATTCTTTTCTAAAAATTTCATATTGATAAAAATGTGCATTTTAATGCATTTGATGATGGAATGGATTAACTATTGAAGCTTAAATTCTTTTATTTGACACTTTCAAGCCACCATTAGATAATAATTCATCACAGGGGCTAGATTTGCCTTAAAGTTCAGGATAATTTAGCCCCCTTTGAAACCCGATGAAAAATGACAAGAAAATAGATAATTCATGTACATATTTTATTCTTCAATTGAGCACTGACACTGACAGATATATTCAACCATTGTGTAAGTATACCATAAGAACCTTGCAAGATTCTCAAAGAAATTCAACAACTGAATCATATTCACAATCAACTGGTTTTTCATATTGTGGATACTGCATTTGAATTTCCCCCCATCTTACCCTATTGTGATGAAAAACAGAAGACCCTATGTTAGTACTTTGGTGTACAGTCAAAATCTTACCATCATCATTTTGTCTGCATTTTAATGGTATCCCGTTACTCCACGTGATAATCCATATCATTGATGTAATGCCATTCAAGAATGTTTTGATTCTCAATGCAATCCATTTAGGGGTTGCAGAAAAGTGACAAGTTCTCACATAACAGTCAAATTTCTTTTAATAGCACTTTAAATGTGTTTCTTTGAAAATGGATATGACTATTTTAGAATACAATCAAATGATTGTTTTACCATTCAAGAAGCTGTCCAAATATTACTGGATAGTCAAGGTCCTTAACACAAGAAGTGCATTGTCTCTGTAAAAGCTTCAAATATGATTGCGACAATGATTGTCCCTCAGCAACGATATAAATCCATTTGAGAAAGCGAATGGAGTGCAAAAATTCGGAATGAGATGTTTCCAGATCGAGGAACCTTCTTCAATGTCACGTCATTCTTGTCAATGTTGTCCACCTGCAAATGTATGAATCCTTGTTTACTATTAAATGTTTAGGCATAATATATCATGAATATTGACATAATATCTCATCATACATAATTTGCAGAAATTTACTGAAATGGATTAAAAATAAAAAGGAAGTGCAGCTATGCAGATCTTTAGGGAATCATGTATGAAGGATATGACTTGCAGTTCATCAGTGAGAATCACGGCATGCTTTCAACTTATTTTGCAGCAAAACTGTTCAGTGATAGCGGGGACCAGAAAATAGTTTAAAAATTTACCCCATATGATCGGGAATAAAATAAACCAACAATTTAATGGCCAATCTAAACAATGTCCAAGTGACACTAAGTCTTGGTAAATTAACTTATTTGAAAGTATTGGATGTATCAAAAGCAAAGCCACAGAACCAGGAGATTATAACATAGGTATTGTGACAGGTATGTTAACCAAATGTTAATTAAGCTAAATATTTACCTCCAAGACTTTGTGGCTGTTTCTCTAATTTTTCTCCTTTGCTCTATGTTGCAGTTGTCTTTTTGTCAGATCTTTTGGGGTCCAAATTGCTGTGGAAAGAAAAAGTTACAAAATACAAAACTGCAATGAACCAGTAAAATATCTTCAAGATATTCGGATGGATGGATGTTTGGGGCTTCGCGTCCTGTACTTATGCATAGGCTAATTAGGACAGGAGAAGGACACGGCAATGAGGTGAAGGATGAAACAGCCATCCAATTAACATAGGCCCAGGTGACCCGGCAAGAGCTGGATTCGAACTCTGAATCCAGCAATTGGCAGTCCAGCACGCTACCACTAGACCAACCCTCCCCCCTTTAAGATATTAAAACTAGTTAGGGCCTAAATTGGATATATAACATAAGACCTCCATCAAAAATCCCTGAAAAAAAAAGTTTGACGTTCTTTCAGATGCACAGCATGCCCTTGAAACAATCATATGCCCACCCCCTCCTAACCCCGTTCATCCCAAAAATTTAAAATATGATTAAATAATCTGATTGCAGTTTGATGGTTTGAAATTTTAACAATTACATGTGTTTATAAAGGTGGTTGATTGATGTTATCAAAATAGCATGCCTTACTATAATGTGATATTTACCTCAGTGACTTGCTAGACACAGTGTAGATGTGAACTTCATATTATTTTGGTTTGCCTCAAATTGTAGCTGGATTCTTCCAAAAATATTTAACACTCGAAGATTGAGTCCAGATATCTGCTGAAAATAAAATAAGGTTGTCTCATGATTGTCAAATAAATTTGATACAAATTATAAACACCAATGAAAATGCAGGGCGCATATGGCCCCAACTCCCCTATCTCTGCCCATTCCCCAGTGCACAGTGCAGAAAATATATTACATGTGTTTGAAATCTAGAAATTAGATAGACTTCAAAACGTTTCTGATAAAATGAAAATTAATAATGTAAAAATGCATGTTATGCTGTGTACAGATACTGCCATTAACATGTTCTTCTTAGCAAACGTATGCTTGTATAATGTACATAAATACCATTTAATCAAAATGTAGTTTAATACCTTTCTTTGCTGTTTAATAAATAGCATTTAAATATACCATTTTAAGTTGTGCTTACCAGTTATAAGCTACTTCAGTGAAGACTTAAGTCACAATGCATGTTTTCCAATCTGTGTTAAGTGCAGAAAGCTGTGATTTCATGGTCGGTCGCTTGTGATCTTGTTTTAAATTGTCTGTCTCCTTAAAGATTAACACTATAAGTGTTTATCCAGCAAACTTACAAAAACACTATGTGTTTAAAGGACTTTAAAATTTTCATAAAAAAGAAATAATACACATTTTCTTGCACTTGGGAGCATTCAAACAAAGATAAAAGACACAGTATGCTACCAACTGACATTTTATGACATACTGTCATCTTCTAACCAAAATTTCCTGGTTTAAATTGATCATTAATTTCTGAAACCATACATGAGAAAATATTCTAAGTTTGATAAACACTTAAATCTGTTAATGCTGGTAGAAAGTGTTTATTTTCAAACGTGTTTATGTAATTTAACACTTAAATGTGTTTAAAACAGGCGTTTGTTTTTAGAGTGTAGTTAAGGTGTTCTGATCAGCATTTGATCAGTACGTCCTTCTATTAGTAGGCTATGTCTGTAGAACAGCAAAATCAGTAATTAACATAGAAAATGGCTCAAGGACAGAGCTCATCATTTTCTACAACTATTATAAATTAGGAGTTTTGAAATGAGTAATTGACCATAAATCGCTTCCCACCAACCAGAAGGTTTTTGAATAGTAGACTGATAACTTATTATTATAACACAACGCAATAGAATGCTAGCTAGCACAATCTTGCCTCATAGGAACAGGCAGCTCTTCCAGTCTCCAAGATACATAATTGCTATTATGGCTATAGAACGACTGGGTCAACATATCATTTTGCTTGATGAAGCTGAAGATCTTGGTAAATCGGAGGGGAAGTTGGGAAGTATTTCTGATATCCATTTACTTACATATAATCAGCCAACTTTCTAGATTCTGATATGTTCCATGAGAAATTTGGTTTCCTTATTGGTTAATGGAATAGCTAGTGCTATTATATATGAAATGTGCAATTTATGATGGATGGCTTGGTCTTTTGAATTACATCCCTTTGTACTAAGACATGTGCAATATCATTTGCTTTACAAAGACGTAATACATTAAGAAATGAAAGTTTGAATTGAGCAGGAACACAATGAACAATCAATCAGACTGAGCAGTCTTTCATTGACTTCATCACCTACTAGGCCTACATTTCTACAATTTGCTTGGTGCAAACCCATACTGTAAAAAAAAATCCAGCTTTTCCTGCCAGCACTAGACTTGTTGCAGAAAGTGTCACAGATTAGCATCATGTGTCCCTTACATTGTTTCACTCATTCCATCGAACGCAGAGTTTATTCTTATTTTCTGCTATCAATTTGATAAATAACAATAATTAAAAAGATAAAATACACATTTCCAAAACACACCACAAGCTGTGTCCAAGTTTTATGTTCGACCAAAGTTGAGAAATCTTCTTTATATTTCTGTCCTGCATGAGATTGTCAAAAAGCTTAAACACTTAAAATTGACAGGAATTATGGCAGATGATGAAAAGACCGAAAGAGGTTTTTATACGGGTCGGCCGGGATTGCACAAAGGACTGTATCAGTGTATCAATCATTAAAGGTCCTCTGCAAAATCACGCGCAAGTATAGTCAATAGTCATAATCTGAATAATTTCGTAGTTTTTATGCACTATATCTTGAATTCTTGCCAGGTCTCACAATGGCAATTCCTCTGCAAAAATCCAATATCCACAGAGTTAACAGCAAGGCCACACAAGATTATGTGCGCACAAAAATCCAAAATGTCAGAGAAGATGCTACCTTTCATAGAAACAAGACAACTGCCGTTTCAGCTTGATATGCAAAATATTACAATACCAAATGGGTTTTGGTATTTCAGCATTGTGCTGATGATATAGCCATGACTTTTACAAGACAAAATTTAGATAAGTAAATCTTCCATTTTTTATAATTATCACCACAATAGGCAAGAATGTCAGAAATTGAGATATAAAATTATCAAGAAACAGCAACCATTCGTTATCATTTTCATAGCTACATGTTTTTTGAAAACTTTATTTTGCAGTTAAACCTCGACATCATTGGGGTATCTGTGAATGTGATTGGTCAAATCTTCAATCTGTGACATATCAGTTTTTGACATCACAGTTTATTACAAAGGAAATTAAAACTGCCAGGCAATTTTATGTCTTGTATGCAACCACAACAAACAACTTCAGTCTAAGTTGATTGTTACACCTTGCCAGTAGTGTCTGTTTCAATTTTTCCCCAACAAAGCCTGTTTTGTTGTTTTTCACAAGACACTCATCTTCAAAATTTCAAATCACTTTGAGACATTTGTTGTCAGTCATTGTACACTTAAGGCCAAAAGTTTGGAAACCGAATGTTAATTGCCATCGGATCAGTGTTACAGAAAGTTGCCTTTGGGTGCATGGATTCTTATCTGATAAGAAAAAAATGTCGTAATTGGGAGAGGGATTGTATGTGTAGTTTCCACAGTGTACATGAAGGACATTCAGTTTCCTTTGTTGATTTCAAAATACACAAAGAAGTGGCCAGGTATATCAATGAAGTGGCAATTGCCAATGCCTACTCACTTTGACACATCCCCATTTTTGAGAGCAACATCTAAAATTGAATGATATTTTCACAAATTTACCTTTAATAATCCAATTCAAATTTCTTTAGGTCTTTTTCGATTTGATCAAGTAACAATCTGAACAACCAGATACCATTTTGTGCAACACTAAGGCAGTGGTGAACAGCTTATCATTTCCAAATTTTTGGCCAGCAGTGTAACTCTCCTTTGAGGATAAGTGGTCTGTTTGTTTCAGTAACATTTCATTGAATTATCTATCAACCAGTGCAGGTTTTAAGGCTAAACAAGCTAAACATACATAATCCATGTGTCAATTCATTTCATCAGTTTCTTGAAGTGTCTGCTTGTAATACAGTACAAACCAAATAAATTACGATTACCCCAGCAGGAAGGAAGAATCAGCCACTACTTTACCCTTTCACACCTTTTGACTACCTCTGAATCACTTCCTACTTTTACCTACTTGAAACTACCTTTTAAAATTACATTAAAATCACATTTAAACAACACTACTTTAAACTCAATCACCCCCATTGTGTTTGATTTACTTGATATTTTGCACCTCTGCTAATTGCAGATACATTGGTATCTGTTTAAATAGAGTTCTTAATGTGGGCTAAGGTTGTAGAAAGGAGTCAAAGGGATTTGTTAGGAGATTTAGGGTGGAGAGGAGAAAAGAGGGCAAAATAGGTAAGCAGAGGACTTCTGACTGAAAATTTTCTTACTTTATTTTGGGTTGTAGGCCTACTGTATACAAAGTTATACAACTAAATCTGTGACATCGCAGTTTTCAAATAAAGCTAAGTACAAACTGGAAAAACACTTATATATGAAAATGATAATAAGAAACATCATGAGAGAGGCATTTACATCAACTTCCCAACAATGTTTAAAAGTATGTTTAAGAGAAATATGAAGTATTTCTGATTACCAATGATTCACAAGACAATATTAATGAGAGTGCATGTTCAAGGGATACGTCTCAAGGCTCTTCTAAATTTCACTATTTTGGCATCCAACCTGAGAGGAAACATTATTCTTATTTAGGCATTACCACCATTGCCTTGGCTAATTATGTTATCAGATTCTGTTTTGCTCGTAAAAATCATGTGCTTCTGATATTTCTAAAATTCATCTTTCTTGTGTTCTTTCTCTCTCTATATAAACATGAGAGGAACCAGTGAGGTGCCATTTGTCACATGTGCTGGTGTCTGCTATCTTAATCTCATGTCTCCTCAGATAGCGCCTCACATGATTTATCCACCTGACTGCTGCAGCTTCTGCCTTACTGGTTTGCCGCCTGAGTCAGTGCAGCCACTGATCATTCAGCTTCTGATGCCTCATCCTCTGATGGTGCAGAGATAACTCCACCTGCAGTGATGTACCCCAGCAAAGGCACAAGATCCACCAAGGCAGGTCTATAACCACTGACTGACTGCTCTTGAAATCAACACAATGTTAACATATCAAACTGATGAGTTACATACGCCGAATTTTGGAGGGCCATATTTCTTCAATGAACCTTAGATTTTTTTATCACAACACCATCTTCACGAGCAGAAAAAATGTGCAGTATCGCTATGAAGCTGATACTCTTCAAATAACAATAAGTCAACCAAGCTGTCATATATAATTTACTGCAATATAGATGCTGATATAACTGTGAAGTTGATGATACTTATCAAACACTAGTAGACCATGCAACCAAGCCCCTGTGATATAGCTTATAGTCCTTTGGTTGATAATGTAAATGGGGAATCATGACTGAGTGTTCAGATTCTGAAATCTAATATTGTTGTAAATAAACCTACAGATGCAGGGATGTCATGGATATACAGGGTGTCTAGATAGGAAGACCCACCTTCTCAGTGCAGCTGAGAAGGATGGGAGACATTACATAGTCTGAGCACTACACTTGCGACACAGAGCGTGTCGCGGCAGTTTAGGGCCTATTCCCATCAAAAATAAAGGTATGGGTTGATAGGAAATGGTTCAAAATGTATTGTGTGTGATTTTCAGAACTTTCCTGTACTTTAAAGTGTCAAAATCGGCCGATTTTCAAACATTTACCAATAAAAATGACACAAGTTTCAGTAAGAAGGGAGGGGGCCTTTGCATAAAATGATAACTGTTAATAATTTTCTTGTTCATAATTCACTTTTTCTTTTGTATGTCTATTGTTTTCCAATGAATAGGTCTGGACTGTTACATTTAGCAGTCAGTCATACTTGACCAAGCACATCAGATATGATATGATTGGTTAGCTCTCTTACACACTTTGGTAGGCAGTGATTGACTTGCACCATGCTTCACAATTTCAGGTCGCATTTTGGCTGAATTAAATTTTAAGGCCTTTTTAGGGTATTATTTTAATAAAGGGTACTTCTATCTTTTTCATAAATGTATTATTTTCCTTTTATCACCTGGTTGGCTTTGAATAATAAATAAATAATAAATTTATTTTATAAAGCGAAAATTCCATAATTGCTCTAACCGCTTGATTACAATATTAAAATAGGTGTATAATAACATGTAAAAATTAAGATTGTAAATATAAAAACATATAAATTTAAATAAGTACTTAAAAACTTTTAGTCAAAATATTCAATAAAAAGATAAGTTTTAAGTTTACGTTTAAAAACATTAAGACAAGGTGAAGATTTAAGATCATGAGGCAGTTCATTCCAGAGTCTTGGACCATAAAAACAATGCACGAGTCATGACTAAATTAGAATTTGTAAATGGCACTCTGAGAAGATTACAGTTCTGGGATCGAAGGTTGCGGGCAGGAGTATAAGGCTGTAACAGCTCTCTCAGGTGACCAGGAGCCACACCATTCACAGTCTTATAAATGAATATCACTGTTTACAGTCAAAATATCAGGGCCTATGATATTGTAAAAAATACCACCCTTCAAGGGCGATATTTTTTAACAATGGCTGTGACATCACCGGCATTTTAGATGCCTGATGACGTCACAAACCAAGCAATGGCCAAAACAATAGGATTGTGATGTCACCTCCATTGTTGCTCCATGGTGACGTCACATTTTTGTAATGGCAGAAAATAGTCCCTCTTTATAATTGAAAATTTGAGGTCAAACCAGGTGATAAAAACAAAACAACCACGCGCCAGGGCACTTCATACAATATCACTCGCTGCGAGCTCGAGTGATATTAATTCACACAACAGCTCGTGATATTGTTACTCAGTGACCCTGACTTGGGGTGTTTTGTATATAATAACACAATGACATTATGCCTTTCAGCAGCCTTTGCATGATATGTTAGCCTATATTTTAGATACTTCTATATGAAATTCCCTAAAACACATCACAAACGGTACACTCCAATGTAAATGTCTAGTGAACTGCCCTTCAGGTAAATGGATGGATAGATAGACAGATAGACAGATAGACAGATAGATAGATAGATAGATAGATAGATAGATAGATAGATAGATAGATAGATAGATAGATAAACAGGTAGATAGATATATAGATAGATAGATAGATAGATAGATAGATAAACAGGTAGATAGATAGATAGATAGATAGATAGATAGATAGATAGATAGATAGATAGATAGACAGGTAGATAGACAGGTAGATAGATAGATATAACTATCAACAAAATCCAGAAATACATTTGCCCCTCCCACTTTTGTAAAATCTTGAACACTGCACTTGGTGTTTAAAACACCCGGAGATTAAATCAGTATGTTGCTCTCTGTTCGCAGTTTGTTGTTTTCGGCTTGTTTACTTGTTTGATTGTTTGTTATTATCACTTATTGCTTGCAATGATTTCAAGAGTACTCAGCAAATGGAATGTCCTCAGTCTACGTTGCCTACAGCAACGTGAAGACTGTGACCTCGGTCTACATGTATAACAAACTCGCGACAAAGCCTCACAACTCAGAAGATAGACCAAGTCAACTGATAAGATTCGGATATGATACCTCAATATGATACCTCAATCTGCAAACAACATATCACATTTTTGTACTACCCAATGTCAGCTAAGTTATGACTATTGGTCTTTTCAGTGGCATACTGCAGGAATCCATCATTGAAGATCTGTCCCAACTTCTGGCAATAACAGATTAGAAATATGACAAAGTGCCATACAATAGAGAGGCTGGAAATTGATGTTGAACATTCTTCCTGCCTACTCCTCCCAGAAAATACAGTACAAAATACATCACTCTTTAGGAGTGACAAAGTATTTTGATTTGTCCAATGATTTGTCCAATGCAAAATATAGCCCTGGATAAAAGATATACGTGTCAAGGATTCTTAGAAGGGGCCAATTTTGTGTACAGTGCACCAAAAAAGTTATGGGAAAAAATCATTGGCCCCCCTTTTTGCCTCTAATTTTGAAGAATGGCATTTCCAGTGATAATTATTGACGTTCTATCCTTTCAATAAAATTCTCCTGAACAGGTCTGGATAATATTTTCATGGTTTTATGCTATGATATGGATATGCCAGTGAATCTTGGTGGGTGGACCAATTTTTGCCTTCAAAAAAGTTATGGGAATTTTTCGTGAAGTAGTCAAAAACTGAAATATAAGCATGAATTATTGCTTTGTGGTTGTCACGTTAGTTTCTAGAAGTAGGAAATTGACAGTGGGCCCATTTTGATGGAGATCCTGGGGTTACATTGTCAAGAAATATGTATTTTTAATAATATAAAGCATGTTATTACAAATAATTCTCAAATTGATATGTTGCCCATCGAAATGCCAATTTAATCATGGAAATCTGTTGACACAGCATTTGTTAAAAAATTTATTGGTAGGGCCTTCTGTTTTCATTTAGAAAAATGCATCTTTTTTAAACCAGGACAGAAGTTAATTTGCAGTTTATGTCAACTGATGTGTTGGTGCTGATATTCAGCATCAGGAATTTTCAGCAATTTGGTATTATTTGTGGTGAAACTGCACTAAAATGTTACTTTTGTAAGTGAAAAGTTTGTCCAGATAGTTTGAATGACAAAAATCACAGCACCTTCCACTTTATACACTGTCTGAATTATTCGCACTCCCGTACTGCAAAAGTGGTCAAATGCTTCCACTGCTTTTTTCCATATCCATGGTCATATCATGCACAAATCACAAGTTCACAAGGTTCAAAGATGAATTTCACTCACCATCCATCAAATTGTATCAATTGGAATGATACAGAAAAATCAACTTTGGCTTTTATATCATGTTGATTGTTTGTCCCATATTCCACTAGTTTGCAACCAATACCTCAATCATTCATTTGTACTACCTCATCCTTTTGGAAACTTTTGAAACATTTTCTAAAGGCCCTGAGACGTGATGACAACAAATTAAGATGCTATACCAAATAAAATAAGGTAAATGAAGATCATTTATAAAGCCTATTATATATATATTATGTCGTTAGCTATTATCTTGCCTCAAGATGTTCATCATTCAGGGGACTGCTCATCTTCACTTTACAGACACAACTCACACATGCTCAATAATCATTTGGGTAACATATTTCAGCAATACCAGAGCATTGAGTAGGCTACTGGATATATTTTTAAGAACATACTTAATTTAAATGGTATTTCATTTCAAAATAATTAATATCAGTTAAAAATGACTAGAAACCATTGCTATTTATATCTTTCAAGTTTAAACAATGTTCAATTTGACCAATATAGTCTAATAACATATTAATGACGTCATCTGTATAAGAAACTACATCTTTTTTCCCATAACTTTTTTGAGGTCGAAAATTGGAGTTGCAACCAAGAGTCACCTGGCATACCCGCTTTGCAGATTAAAACAAAAAAGTAACCAGGTAGATCTGTTCATGAGATATCTATTGAAAGGGCAGAAGTGTAATAATTGCCTTCGGAAATTGATTATTGAGAAATTAGGGGCAAAAACAGACCCATTCCAATTTTTCCCATAACTTTTTTGGTGCACTGTATATGATGTCAGTCCTTAGAAAATTGAATTGGGTCAACATATATATGTATAGGACAGATCACAAAATCAGGTCGCACAACTGCTGTCTGTATTACTGCGCAAGACTACTTTCAAAAAGCATGGCTGCTGGTGAAGATCCAGCATTCTGCTTTTTATGGAAATGTTTGGAAATCGGCAGACAAAAGGAAACCGTTTTGTAACTCATGTTAAAGAAAGGGATGATTTTACTCATCAGAAGTTGAATGGTAATCAGTCTCCTTCAAACCAATTATGCATGTTAAAGTGTTGTCAGAAAAGTGTCCAAAAAGGATGCACTGTCATTTATTCACAAGGCTATATTAAGCAGCTGTTTTTGTTTTATGATACCAAAAATACTCATTTGTATATAACCATTTACTTTGTGGAGATAGATTAACCAGGACAAAAGAATAGTATTATTTTACAATTTTGCAAAGGCTGTGTAACACTCAACAGAATGTCTGGTGTAAGCCACAAGTAGCGCCATCTTTAATGTGTTATTTGTGGGCTACAATGTATACGTCCTCCATGAAAAGAAAATAGTTCCAAATTAAAGTTTTCTGCTCAAAATGGAAGTCAACCTAAGTCAACCTAAGTGATCAGACAGAACGTTATAGAGTTTTTGCAACTAGACTAGGCCAGAACTAAATTTCGGGATTAACCTGGTTTCTTCCAAATTTGAGCGAGTTCCTGAAACTGAGTTTCTGGTGAATGCTCACAGGATAATTTTTCCCCCTAGGTGGCAGCAATTAGCGCTCAACTTGTAGACAGTCTTGTCCAAATATAGAGAAGGCTCTGCACAGAGGCCTTGTGAAGCTGTTTATCTAAGCATCTGAATTTGCAGGAAATTTTTTTAAAATTATACCTCATTTAGGCCTCATGGCAGGATAATCCCCAGACACGATCCCTGATCTAGCTTCAAATTCCCGAACCGAGTGTCAAATTCCCTCACCTAGCCTCAATTCCCTCAATTGCACTCAGTTGTCCTCAACCAACATAGACTTCACTCAACTACCTTCGGCTCCCCTCAACTACCCTCAGCTCCCTATAATAAATTTGGCTTCCTTCAACTAAACTTGGCTTCCCTCAACTAACTCGGCTCCCCTCGACTACGTAAAATCGACTTCCCTAAACTAAACTCAGCTTGGCGTAATAAAACTTGGTTTCCCTAAACTAAACTTGGCTCCCTCAACTATCTCAGTTTCCCTCAACTACTCTTAGGTTCACCCTCAATTTCCCTCAACCAGCCTCGGTTATCTCATCATAAAGCAGCTCTTACTCCGTGGGCATGAGAATGCATCCTGCCATGAGACCTTCATTTATATAAAATTGTAGGACTAATGGGGTTTGTTTTTATGAACATACAAGGGTAATTTTTGTCAGCATTATAGACATGCAGAAAAGCTCACTTGAAGAAGATTATTATGCTTCAAATAGTCATTTTATAGACAAATAAGGTATGTGTGAGTTGTGTGACTACATTCGGTATTCATAACAACAGGAAAAGGAAAATGTATACATATGCCATACATTATTATTCTGATTTTCCTGGTTACGTAATGACTGTTAGGGCTGCATAGAAGCAGGGTAGCCTTGTCATTTTTTGTTTCAGCAGAAGATAATGCAGAAGTTGGGAAGAATTTCTGATTTCTCCTTACTTATACATGACCAAGCAACTTTCTCGAAGGAGAGTTCTGATAGTTTCTGACAGTAATCAGGTTTTCTTTATTGATTAATGGAATGGGTTGGCAACACTATAATGTACAATATGCACATTGAGATGCATTTAGGAGTATTTACATCACTACTCATAGCATGTACAGGAAAACACAGATGTTGTGTTGAGAAATTGAGCAGGATGACCACCCAATTATGCTTGAGGGAAGTCAGCACATACAGTACAACCCAAAATAAAGTACGACTATACCGGGCAGACTCAAGTTACTAAATGACAAATAGGCAGTTCACATACACAAGCATCTTAATGTAAATACTTGTAATTCTTCGATTGGCACAGGAATTAAAGCCGGGGAATTTTATGTTAAACAGCAATACATGTATTGTAGCAACCTTGTCTTACATATATCCCAAAATACCTTGGCTTGATGCATATTTTCCAAGTTGGTGTTAGGCAAACGAGGAAAGGCATAAATGGGGAAAATGTGCAGATTAATCATTGCAGCCTGACACAGATTGACACTTGCTGACCAGCACATAGGAAGTGAAAGCATTTGTTTGATCTATTAGGCGATAAATGAGAAGCACAGGGACCAAGATTACGTGCTAACTTGCACATGCGAGGGTCACCTGACACACTGGAACCTTCTTGAAGGCTGAATCCCTTGTGGTACATGTATGCTGTTCAGTGCACAGTGTGCCATGCCAAAGCGATCAAGGGTCCCGGAAGCAATCACGGGCAGCAGGGGCGGTCATATGAACAAGGGCAAGTCATATTCGCGCCAATTTCACATGACAAAATTTAAATAGAGAGTCAATAATAATTTTGAATATATACTTACTAATTTGTGCCTAAAATTGATAAAATAAGGTCTAATAATTTTTTTTTCTTTGAGATCAAAATGGCACCCTTGCCCCCCTGCCCCCCCCCCTGGGACAGGGCAGGAGGGACAATTGCCCCCTCTGTTCCGGCACCCCTGAAAGCGATGCATATCTGATCAAGACAACAAGCTCGTGGCTTGTATCAAGGCCAATGATTTGGAATATCATCCATTACACATAGCTTAATTTTCATTTCTTTGAATAAGTTACAAGATTCAGTGGTCTTGAAATAAGGATGGACAACATGGCAGATGACAGGAAGACCTACAAGAAACCGAGTGATATTAATGAATAGAGACTGGGATAACATAAGAGGATCACCTCTACCCTAAAGGTCAAATTTTCTACCTCAGCTGCATAATCATGAATACAATCTCGTAATCTGTATAATCAAATTTTCTTTTTTTATGCACTATATCCTAAATGCTTGGCAATTCTCATAATAGCACTGTCCCTGGGGAAATCCAATGTCCACACAGCTAACGACAAGGCCACCCGGATGACAAAAATGAGAGAACTGAGTATAGATACAGAGCCTCCGCAATTGGACAACTGTGAATACAGCTGAACACTATCTGGAAGCCTCTGGAATTCCTATCAACCCCTTTTATACTGCTAAGTTTATAACTTCTGTCTTGGGGAAAACAGAGAATTTATTCTATCATGTTCAATACCATGTTTGACCGTTGTGTTACAGGACTAGGATAAGTATAGTACAAAGAGCAAATTACCCACACCAAAAAAAACAAAACAAAACAATATATGAAATGTATACATATACTGATATTGAGACTGCTGAACAAAGGGCAATACACAGTCTGTGTACTAAACTGTACTTGTACATACATACCTTAAAACAAGGTATCAAAAATGAACCCTTGTAAACTCCCAAAGCGTTTCACTTGCTATATCCATAGATGTATCTGCCTGTCTAAATGGCAACATCATAACAAGCCATCAGAATTATGCCTCTGTGTTCCTCTAGATTCAACCATGTTGGCATCCAATCACAAAAGGAATAGTCACATTATTTACCAGATCAAGGAAATATCAGCCAGGCTTATTATTCTATCAGAATCTCCTTTGCTCTAAAATTATGTGCTCCTGATATTTCTCAATTTGTTTTCCTGGTGTTCCTGTTTCTTTAACAAACATGACTGGATCACAGTGAGGCATCATTTGTCACTGTGTTGGTCTCTGCTATCTTATTCTCACATCTTTTCAGATAAAGATTCTCATGATTTATCCACCAGGCCAAGTGCCTATGGTAGCTTCTCTCTCTGTATAGTGCTGCTTATAATGATGATGTCACTGTTAGTGTTAGAGCCTCTAAGGATTCAGCTTGTGATACCTATCATCTGATAGAGCAGAGATATAACTGCTCCAGAAAGCAAAGCAACAGCATTAGACGCACCAAGGCTGCTAAGTTTACGCTATAGCTATCATTCAAATCGGTTATTGCTTATAGTGACTGCTCTTGTAGTGTACAATGTACAAACATATAAGATGTACATTCTGCAAACTGTCAGTCTGCAGGTTAAAAATGCATATGTAAAAATTAAAGGTACAATATTTTTCAATAGTGTTGCTCATTTCTTTTTGATCAGTTATCAAGTAATATAATAGTTACATGAAATCTTGCAGCTAATATCACATAGCTGACTGTCTTGCTGGTTCTGCAGTTTTCTTGAAATTCTAAAATTTTAAAAAACAAGCAATATATGTCGAAGAGAGCAAATAACATATCAAATATGCACTGTAATGTCAAAGGTGAAGTATGTCATGAGACTCGTGACTATGTGTGCTTTGTTTTAGACGCAGAAAGGAGCCCATCTTATCAAACCGCTGGCACAATGACAAATTAGAAATCTGTGACATACAACAAATTGACATACATCAGACTGACAGGAAACTGATGCTGAAAATTCTTTCTCCTCATACAAATATGTACATCACTCTGACTTACAGTAAGAGGCAGTTTATCTGTGGTATTGTGTTGAAGATATTGTTGGCTGATTTCCTGACACTTATTATTTTTTTGGTAAAAAAAGATAAATCAGTTTGGCAGCAGAGAACATGCAGATGACGACCTAATATCTATCTACATACATTTACACCCTCAAATGTCTGCTATAATACAGCAGTCTCCTAACAGAAGTAAAATGTATCATGTTGGAAAGCAGAATGTTCTGGAGCAGAGTCTGAGAGCTGATCTCTGTTATTATCATTTAACCGACTATCAGAACAGGACACTGATTATGTGTACTGTACAGTACTGTGAGAATCATGAACTCATAATGTGTTTGACTTCTCTGTTTATCCATTCTTCATGCTCTCTTTATGCTTTCTATTTTCTCATTCATTCTGTTTGTTGTCTTTTTATACCCTCCTATATTTCTTGTGAATTTCTCCCATCCTCCCAACCTCTGCTATATACTCTCACCAGGAAGATGAATGGCCCCTCGGAGGAAATCAGACTTCGGAATCTGTCAAATGTCCTACAAATGACTTGCGGTTGGCAGAGTATGAATTATGAAGCATGAAGGCAACCATGCTTGACAACCCTGATTTGTTCCAACATCACGATGTGACTCCCCCAAGCAATAAACATCATTTGTGTGCAACCACTGAAACCTGCAGACAGACCAAGATAACATGTTAAGACTTTAAGGGCCGATTTCACCAACATGGTACTAAGAGAAAAGCTAGGTCTTAGCTAAGTCCTGGTCTGGCTAAGCCAAATCAGTGAAGCAGAGCAAGATCAAGGAAGTTCAGTTCAATGACAGTAACACATAATATGTGAACAGCTCAACTGCTACAAACACAATGTCTCAATTTCTCAAACGCAGCCAAAATATATGCCAATATAGAGGGGGAGGGGTGGTTGACTGGGATATTTTTAGATATATATTATATATAATAAACGATAATTAACTGCTTGCTCAGTTTTGGCGAAAAAAAAAAAGAGTCCTGACATATCCCCCTTTCCATCAAACAACAAACATGTACCAACTCACCAACCAACAAAGCTATCTACATGTATCTACTGAGATATAGGCCTAATTTGAGACCAATTGACAATTTTCACTTCAATAGGCTTATTGTGAATATTGTTGAATGTTACTATGAAGTTTTTCATAGTTTTCAAAATATCTTGTAATGACTGATTCTCACAGTATCATATTCTCTCGCACAAGCATCAAAGTTCTGTAATATGTTTAATTTTTTTGTCTTACTTAAGCCCAATATCAATGTATTGGACACTTATTTGGACATCCTCAACAACATTGGTGTACCTTGCGCAATTTAACATAATGATAGGCCCCTCCCCAAGCTAAAGTTGGAAACAAGCCCTTTTTCCTATTTTATGTGCTGAACAAACTTATTTTTAATGTCATGTGTTGAACAAACTTTTAATTATTTCATTGAAAGTCCAGAGCATCCCTCCCCTCTCCTTTCCAAGTATTATCTGGTCAACCCTTCAAATTTACACCATGACAGTTTGAGATCACTGATCTGTAAGTTTGTAAAAAATGTTTGAGAGTCAGTGATCCTTGACTAGTCTAAAGACTAAAGCACAGTTGGTGAAAGGGACTTAGTTAAACCAGGTTTAAAGAAGTTAATACCAGGACTAACTGTTAAAACTGTGTTGGTGAAATCGGCCCTAAATGTTTGCCATACAAATGTATGTAAAACAGGCTTGCAAAATATTTGAAGAGTGCTGTAAAATGACAATTAAGACAATAACTGACACAAAATTAATCTGAAACAATAAAGAGGGCAAATAATTGGAAAATAGATTGGAAGCTAACTGCTTCTCTATATAATCCAACATATATCATACATTTTTTTAAATGAGTAAGTTCACTGTACTATTAACAACTTCTATATAACTATATGTTATTGTCATACGCAATAGAGTGCTAAAATGGTTGGAATATTGGCAAGTTCTTGCTTCATAGCAACATGATGTTATTCCAGTCTCCTGGTTACATAACAAGCGCACTTTATAGTGGCACAACATCCCCCACGCCGTACTTTTTTTTTCAAAGCAGTAGGCCATTGTAAATTGACAATAGTAAAGTGGTCAAGGGCTAGAGACCGAAAAAATGTTTGGAATTTAGCCCAGTTGCATGGCCGAACAATGCATTCCCAGCTATCTAAATATCTATCTATCTCTCTATCTGTCGATCTATGTATGTCACACTACTATTCATAGTATTGAGAATGTATCTGTGTTGTGGTGTGACACAATGTGAGTGGCTTCTGTAGATTTGATTTGCAGATCCCAGGGTGCAGATAGTGAACTTCTCACCTGTCAATAAGAACTGCCACTTCTCTCGATTGCACTTCACCTGTCACACCTCTTTGTATTGGCTTATTTGAATATCCAAATTCCAATTCACACAGACAGCCTTCTTTAATGAAGATGGTGTTTTCCTTAGATTTGCAACTTATCTGAAGTTCTTTCAGAGAGCCTGCTTCACCTATTAAATGTTTTGCTGCTGTAGTACCATGATTATACCACCAGAGGCGCGATCATGCACATGGCATATGTGGCGACGCCTGTGGGTGGGTTGTTGATGAACTGAGAAATGGCGCGGCTGCCAAGTCAAGGAAATGTTGGAGAGAAGCATGTGTCGGAAACAATATTGGTTACGAGATTCAGTGACTTCAGGTCAGATTTGACAAGTTTAGGATGGTCTATGAGTGTTGGGAAATTATGAGCATTGTGCATGATGTGGTGGTTCAGATATTTGATGGATGCCATGCATGGAGACTAAAACCAGATCCTCCCATCGCATAGCGTGGGGGATAATTACTGCTAAGGCTGCATAGCGACTGGGTCACCTTATCATTTTGCTTGATAGAGCAGAAGATCTTCCATGGAAATGCGATGGGGAGAGTCTATGGAGAACTTGAGAAGAATGTCTGTTATCCACTTACTTATATGTATCATCAACTGGCAGAGAATGTGATTATTTGTGACAGTTATTTGGTTTCCCTGATTAATACAATGGGTAGGAAATGCTATTTAAGGTACATGTTAAAAGGAAGATGAAGACAGGTCTGATTTGAATGATTTCCGTTCTGTATTTTTTCACCCCTTTTAAAATCTTATTTCATTTGATTTTTATTTTATATTTGACGGTGAGGTCATGAAATGAATGCCTTTGACCTGGTCATCTATGGCATGTTAGGTAAATCTCAAACTACGAAACCACATTATTTCTGTAAAAATGACAGATTTGAAACAGATCTAAAATTCATGCAGGAAACCAATGATTATGTTCTTCATCACATTTTGGTAACCTAAATAATATTTTTGGCCTTCCTGATTGTATATTTAGAATCCCATTACAGACAACGTTATTTTTTAGGTAATAGAGACAATTCACCTTTAAAGAACCTACCCATCCCATGCACTTAGTTATTTTCAGAATGCATACTTTTCTCAGACCACTGAATCTTTATTCATATTCCGCTACACTCATGCGGAAATCTACTTGAAGTTTCTCTGCAACCTGATTGTTGACCAATTTCATATCTCTGTTGCCAAGTGATATCACACTATAGCAAGACAATTATTATAGAAGCACAGGAGAAAATAACAAATTAGTTGATAAATATCAAGCAAATGGCAAAAGACAATACTTTCGAGTGTAAATACGACAAATGAGATACCTACTCTGGGTTCTTCTAGATACTATCCTTGGTCATCCAGGAGACATTCCTTGTTTTCAAGTTACAATAACATTATGAAGGAAGGCACTTGCCAAGTTCATTATGTCATCAAGTATCAAGTATCATGTATCAAGTGTTTTACTGAACGCAGGTCCTCTTTTAGGTCCTCTATGTTCAGACCTTCTTAATACTGTAGAGGGTCATTGCCCTCTACAAGCATGGCGATCGCCGTATGATGGATGAGTGATGATAAGACTGTGAGTCTGCTACACACCCTATTAGTTCAGGGATGTGCAGGGTCTTTCAGTTGCCCCAGTATAGAACACTGGGTACACCCCCTCCAGTTTTTGCACAGGTCTCATAGGACAGACCTAGTCCTAGAGGCTCATCTATAGAGAGGCTGACCCTGCCTGTGCTCGAACCCACGCAGGCAGAGACCTCGCCATAGGAGCCCGATGCTCTACCAACTGAGCTATCCCCCTTCTTAGAACTCCCTCTCTCAAAATTGATGAGCCTTTATATTTCTTAGATATGAACATAAGTGGATCACAGTGTGATGCTATTTGTCACATGTCTCAGTCTGTGCTATCTGACTTTCATATATCCTTAAATGAAAGCTCTCATGATTTATCCATTTGAATGCAGATCCACTTTTCTTGGTGTAGCTATGTATTATCGGTGCTACCATTTATTGTGATGTTTATCTGCTGCCACCGTGTATGTCAAGTTTCTTCTTCTTATGGTGCAAATATAACTCTTTCTGAATTCAACCCAATCAACCCAAACCACATCATAATGCACATGGTTGCAATTCAGGCCAAATGCACTGACAATTCCTGTGCCTCAACATCAACGGAACATAAACCTATCTGACTTAACATATGATATTGGACAAATAAATCAAGCATAGAAATCAATTAAATATCATTTCTGTGATCTTTACACAGATGAAACTATTTAGGTGTGGAGAGGTTGACACATATCAAAACACGGTAGCCAATGTAATCAAGCCTCCATCACATAACAGACTAATTTGCTGGCTAAGTGCAGATGGGGAGTCATGTTTCTTCCGTTTCTGAAGTTAAATATCAGGTTGTTTCAAAATAAAGGAAAAGGAGCAGGAATGTTATAGCGGCATAAAGTTGAGTGGCAAACCTTCGTAAGTTACATCAAGTCAATATGTAATGAACAGTAAACAACAGATCAATTTCGATTGTAATGTCAGAGGTAAACTATGTAGCGACCACATGATTTTATTGCAAAGACTAAAGGAGACTCAGAAATTTGTGTGCATAGGGAAAAATAGTTAAAATATACTCCTGTCAAAGTCACAATGCAGATGCTCTTACTGGCTCTGCATTTTTCTTCAAATTCCAAACTTAGAAAACTGGTATTGAGTATGTCAAGGCAGCAAATAACATATCAAATTTGCACTTAATATTTGTCAAAAGTGACCTGTGTCATGAGACTTATGATGACATTTGCTTTGCTGTAGATATAGAACAAATCAATCTTGAAAGGTCTGTCACAATAACAAATTAGAGATCGGTGACAAATGCCAAATTGACATACGTCTGGTCGACAGGAAATTGATGCTAAAATATCCTCCTCTATAGACTATACAATAAAAACATATCACTCTAACTTGAAGAAACTACCCATCATTGTACCTATTTTTGGGGGTGCATGCTTCTTCACAAAGTCTTATAAATTTATATTATCATCACCTCAACCATGCGATAAGTAGGGTATTGTCATTAGATGACCCTTGCAACAACCGCCCATAACGCTCTCTTTTGCAGGGCCGAT
Source organism: Platynereis dumerilii (assembly GCA_026936325.1). Taxonomy (NCBI): domain Eukaryota; kingdom Metazoa; phylum Annelida; class Polychaeta; order Phyllodocida; family Nereididae; genus Platynereis; species Platynereis dumerilii. The sequence goes on along the minus strand of JAPTHN010000001.1, from coordinate 148,880,117 downwards.
AATGATTTTGAGGGCCGACAATGATTTTCAGTGCCGATAATGGTATTTTCAGCCCTGTGATGACATCATGACTCATGCTGCCCAGCAACCATGAGCATCTGAGTCTATAAATAGATCGTGACGTCACCATTTTCAAGGGCATGCAAGTGGTAGCGTCACAAGTTTTGTTGAAATCTTATTGACTCAGTATTGGTTATTTCTTTTATTCTCAGTCCCTATTTACCTAATGAAACTGAAGTTCGCACAGGATATTGAATACAGTACAATACACAAGCACTGATAAGGACATTAAAGTGCATACATTTGTTGTGATTTTAAAGCTCTGTAATTGGGAAGTTCTGAAACGTTTTATGGCAGGTGAATTGTTTGTGTAAGAGGTAATGATTTATATAATAGTAATATCATGACCTGTGTCGGGCATTGATAATAATAATATCATGACCTGCGTCGTTCCTCGGGCTGACAAGAAATCGTAGGGCTGACAAGCAAGCCCTTGGACTGTCAACCACCCATAACGCCCTCCACAGGTCATGTTATTGTTATATTTTACTATGGTGTGATGTCATCAGATCATATAAAATCACATCTATTTCATCTCGGTGTAACAACAGAAAACATTAGCCACTATGAGCTATTGTTACTGAGTACAAGAGAAAGTACAAGAGAAAATATGATTTCATTGAGAAAAACAAGCACAATATGACAGACGATACTTCAAATGTACGCATATGACAAATTATAGCACCAACTAAAAGCCGTTACATATGTTGCTGTCATCAATTAACCAAACCAGACCAATATTGTTATCAAAACTCAATCTTTCGGAAATGATACCCTCCTGATATTTCTTAACTCTAAACATGAGGGGATCACAGTGAGGAGCCATTTGTGCGACACGGCTGTCTCTGCTATTGGTCTGACTTTCATATATCCACAAGGTCCCTTGATTTACTCACTTGAACATGTTGCAGCTTCTTCCACTCTTGCTGTACTTATGCCTCTGTCATAGCCTAGGTTTGTGTCCTAATGATTCAGTTTCTCTTGCTGTATCTTCTGACAGTACAGAAATGACTATTTTGGAAATCGATCCAAGTGACGGAAGAATCCACAATCCTGCAAGCTGAGCCATCAGAGACTCCTTGACAATGCTGTGCCCTGACATCAATATAATATATCCGTATATAAGTCCATAATAAAAAGCTGTAACATATAAGATCTATAATCTTTATTTCGTTCTGGACAGCAATCTCAATATATGGTTTAAACTATTTGGAAGTTGAGAAGTCGACATAATATCAAAACACAGTAGCTGATGTTATCAAGTCTCCATCACATAACAGACTCATTTGCTGGCTAAGTGCAGATGGAGAGTCATGTTTCTTTGGTTTCTGAAGTTAAATATCAGATTGTAAATGAGGCAAAAGGAGTAGGAATGTCATAGCAACATAAAGTTAAATGGCAAACTTCACATATCATGTCAAGTCAATGTATAATGAATAAGATTGTCTACAGCAAACAACAGATCAAATTTGACTCTAAATGTCATAGGTAAACTATGTCATGACCATACGTTTTTGTTGCAAATACTAAACTAATCCATTTTTCAAACTTGCCTTATTTGCCTTATTTGCTGATGAAATAAAAATCAGAAATCTGTGAACAAATTAAAAATTGCATGCACTGGAGAGGCAAGAATTGATGTTGTATATCTATTGGACAAATTATATATCCACCACATCCATAAGAGCAACCTAACAAAGTTGGATTCTTAGCCGTCAAAAAATATGGCCTTGGATGAAATATGCATGACTTGCCACAATGACACATACACAAAGCTGCAATTTTAGGAAGGCCATAGCTGGCAAAATTGTTGATTTACTTTGGGTGGATGAGCTGAGACAATACAAAGATAAGTTTTCTAGGAGGAATTTGCTTTGTTTTCTTACTGTAATAAACAGACTAATAGATAATAATAAACAGAACTAATAGATAAATGTTCAGTTTATCTCAAAATAATAGTACAACATATTGATGAGAGATGTATCTCAGATTCCCAGATATGTGTAATTAACAAAAGATGGGAGAAAAGCAGTGGCTCATTACAGGAGTGTCTTGCCAGAATGCAGAGAATGCTGTGAGCAGAGAATGAGAGCAGAGACCTTGTGCGGCTGATCTCCTTAAGCATATCCGATGAAGCCAGGCAACAACACATAATTGCATATCCGGTTATTTGGTGGCATCACTACATCACAAGGTGCTGGTGAGGTTCAAAAGGAATGATACAGTCAATCAAGATCTCAGTTTCGTTCCATTTTGTGTAAACATGAGGAAGTTGCCATATTCAAAAGACAATTGAGTGTGATGAGGCTTGCCACAGAGCTGTCTGTGAAGTAGCGATACACACAGTCATGGGGGAGGATATCATTTGCCTACATTTGCAATAATTGCAATAGAAGAGCAACAAAAATGTAAAGTTCTCTTGTTCTGAAGCAAAAGAGACATGTTAAAAGGCAGGATGCAGTGTTGTACAGCTGCCCGATTGGTGTTACCAAGGAAGTAGAGACATAATTGAAAACAATGCAGATCAGGTGATAAAAGAAAACCACCTGGGCGAAGCTTATGCACTGACTTGCAAATATGCAAACGATAACATTATTGATTTAAGCCATCAGCAACTGGCAAAAAGTTTGTCTGTTCTTCAAGATTCATTCATGTAACCACCCAGCCACAGAAGGAAGAACCACCTGTTTATCAGACAAATAAACAACAACATTATAGTCAGGATAATCATTCTATCAGAATCTCCTTGCTCTGAAGATGATGGGCTCCTGATATTTCTCAAGTTATTTTTCTTTTGTTCCTGTTTCTTAAACAAACATGCCTGGATCACTGTGGGGTATTGTTGTTGAAAAGTGCTGGTCTCTACAATCTTATTCTCATATTCTTCGGAAAAAAGACTTATGATTTATCCACCTGGCCATGGCAGCTTCTGACTCTCTGTGTGCATTGCAGCCTATGATAGTGATGCCCCTGTTAGTGTGAAATCTTCTCGGGATTTAGCTTGTTATGCCTATCATCAGATGGTGCAGATATATCTACTTCAGAGACCATGGCAAATGCAGCAGACACACCAAGGCTGCAGTCTTCAGTTTACACAAGCTATCATTCAAATTGTTATCACTGGCATGGACTGCTCTTGATTTCATGATTTTTATTGAATTTATAACACACAGATATATAAGATTTGCCGGTACGTCATGTTAAATGTAATGGCATAACACATTTCATCAACACATCTTCTAATATCTTCTAATGTCTTTATCATCAATCAGGCCACTGTATGAGATATATACAAGATTGTAATTTGGAGAAGATGACATTTATCAACAGAAGTTAAATGTGACCAAGCCAATGTTGCTTGGGTGACTTTTTATACCAGCTGTGTGGGTTTCTTCAAATTCTAAAGTGAGAAAATGGTAATGGATCTGTCAAAGACAGCAAATAACATATCAAACCTGCACTTTAATGTCAAAGGTGAAGTATGTAATGAGACTCGTGACTATATAGAACAAATCGATGCTGAAATGACTGTCAAAATTGCCGGAACAACATCAAGTTAGAAATTTATGTCATATTGGCAGACATCAGACAGACAGGAAATTGGTGCTGAAAACTCTTTCTCTACATACAATAATAATTATTATATAGTGTCATATACATCACTCTGACTTAAATTTATAGGCAGTTTATCATTGGTAAATGTGTAGAAAATTTTTTTTGGGTGATTTCACGACACATGCATTGATTATTTTTTATAGGGGGACTGATTCCTTACACCTGTAAAAAATAGATCAATGTAGAAGTAGGAAACATGTAAATTATGAACTAATCTATGTCTACAAACATCCTAAAATGTACAGCTATGTACATTGTACAATGTATGTACAGCATTATCCTAACAGAAATAAAACGATCAAGTGGGAAAGCAGAAAATACCAAAGCAGAGTCTGAGAGCTGGTCTCTCCTATTAATAATCAAATGCAGATGCCTTGCGTAAAGACTTCATTAATACACGGAATCTAAAGAGGAGATCTTCTGAAGATTCTGCTTTTTTAATTTCTTGCAAATATTAGGAAAGCTGAATTTAGATTATTCGGAAGGAATGCACCGAAGTCTATGATAGAGGGCTATCACAGCACTCCTGGACAAACTTCGAGATCAAACTATTCAACAAGAAAGTCAAAAGCACCAGCTGCTGCACAATCATTTAAAGAGCATGTTACGTTTCTCTGGTGAACGTTTCAAAAGAAAAGAAAAAATTGACACACCAGGCTCCATTTCCACCTGGATAACTCTTTTTGCTCTCACAGGCACCAATATATCTATTGGTCCAGCTTCCAGGCTGGTATAGACCATTTACGCACAGGACTGCTGTACCTTATGACCACCAGTATCAATATATCTATGAGAGGCGAGTTAGGATGACTTTCCTTTAGCAGAACAAGTCTTTTGAGTATGACATCAAAACAATAACCAACAGGCATACACAGCATTTGCAGCATAGCTTCATGGAGATAAGAAATCATCAATATTTTTTTTTGCTAAAAACATGTAAGTGGCACAGACATGTCATCTAAGTTTCAAAGCACCGATATGGTTCAAATTAAGCAAGGTATCCATGGTGTTGGTAGTTTTCTTTTTGGTAGGATGCACCACCTTGGTTTTATGGATTGCACTGCACTTTCAGATTATGAGATGAAGCACTACAATGTCCTTTGTCCAAGTATTCCTTCTGGGTATTGTGGTATCACTTGGGTTGTTGAATGATCTTTAATTTAAATGGAATTTAGGTATGGATTATTAAACACAAAACTGACTAAACTGTAAATGTATGCCAATTCTGACTTGATCGAACATTTGCAGTTCTGTTGTCAATTGATCAGACAAACAAAGTAATTGTAGGAAATTATTGATGTAAGTTTGTCACTCACTGACCATTCCATTTGTAATTAAGTAAAAAATAACATAAAAATAGCAAATAAAATAAAAGAGGGACACAGAAAACGTCAGAAGGAGAGAAGACTAAGGTTCAAGCAAAGCACAAAAGCAGTACAACAGTGAAAGATTGATTGTTGGGTAAATCAGACATTTTTAATATGACGCGATAACAACAGAAATTTTCTGGATCTGCCCCAGACAGTAAGAGTAAATATATATTGACTCTGAGAGTGAATTCAGAAAGTGTTTCATTTCTCTGCTTATCTGCCTTTTCTCCTTTTGCTCTTCTTATTATCCTTTTCTTTTCAACATCATCTCTTTATCTGCATCAAGCATCGTGGAAACCCACCATCACAACCTTTGCTATATATAAATATGAATGATTCCTCTTAGGAAATCAGACTTTCGAGTTTGTCAAATGTCCCACTAATGACTTGCAGTTGGCAGATTATGAATTATGAAGCATGAATGCAACCATGCATTACAACCATGATTCATTAAATATTGTAATGTGACTCCTCCAAGCAATAAACATCATTTGTGTGCCCCCACTACAAGCTGCACACCGATCAAGAGGACATGTTGAGTATTTGCCTTATATAAAACATGCTTGTAGAATATTTTAAAATAGCAAGACAACAGTGGAAAAAAATATATTCAAGTGAAACAAAAAAGAGGGGATATTTTAAAACTGAAATGGTAGATTGGAAGTTCATGAAGTAAGAGCTAATTAGTTGGTGTTCTGTTAAGTTTATCATTGTATTATCATTATATCTGCAAGCACTAAGGCAAATTGAGTAAGGAAAAAATGATTCAGTGACAGGATATCCTACTGCCATCCAAATATGTAATAATCTGAATAGTTCAGAATTGTCACACACACTGTTAACAGCATCCATAAAACCACATAATATTATGGTCATTTGCAATGGAGTGCTAAAATGGGCTAGAATGCTGGCAAGTTCTGCTTCATAGCAACATTCTGTTATTCCAGTTTCCTGGTTACATAATTATCGAACACTATGGCTACATAACAACTGGGTTGCCTTATCATTTTGCTTGATAAAGCGGAAGATCTGCTATGAAAATGCTCTGGGGAAAGTTGGGGAGAGGTTGAGAAGAATGTATGTTATCCATTTACTTACGTATCATCAGCAAACTGACTGCAAAAGAGAATACGATAGTTTGCGACTGTAATTTATCTTCAATATTGATTAATGGAATTGGTAGGACATAACATTTGCACTATAATCCACATGTTAAAGTAATAAGGTCCACCTACTTCATACATTCTTTCTATTCTGTCTGTACACTCGTGTTACTTATGATGATCAGTTTATCAAAATGAATCACTTTGCATTGCTCTACAGCATGAGAGGTGAATGAGTCTGATACATAATTATGGTCGGACCAACCTACAAAACAGAATTACTCCAGAAATAACTATATATCTCCAACTCATTCAAACAGATGAATCATCTGTTATGTTTCATAATTTTTCCTTAGCCTGAATCATATTTTTGGCCATCAAGTATGTATATTTGGAATCCCATAATAGCCAACTTGGTATTTTCCGTACAACAACAGAGAAAATTAACCTTTAAAGAACCAACCCATCCCAAACTCCCATGCAGTGGCTATTTTCAGGGTGCATACTTTTTCTCAGATTGCTTAATTCGTATTTATAGTTCGCAACAGTGATGTAGAAATCTATTTGTGGTTTCTCTGCAACCTGATTGTTGACTCTAGTGAATATCTTTGTTGTCAAGACTCGGGTGGTTTTGTACTAATGCGGCAGAAGACCTATTATATGAGACCATGTGATATTGTATCATGGCAAGACAAAGACTATAGAAGTACAGGACAAAATAACATGTCATTAAAGAAACAAGCAAATTGTGAAGGACAATACTTTCAGGTGTACATACGACAAATGAGATACCCTGTCAGCATGCCTCGGCAGTCCAACATCGGCCCAGCGTCAGTCCGATGTCAGTAGCATCGGACCAGCTTCAGGCCGACGTTGGACCGCCGAGACACTCTGATAGGGTAACTACTCTGTGTTCTTCTAGATGCTATCCTTAGCCATCCATGCTCAGAAGACAATCCTGTTGTCAAGCTACACTATGAAGGAAAACATTTTCCAGGCTTATCATGTTATCAAAACAACCTCTCTCAAAATTCATGCACTCCTGACATTCCTTTAAAAAAATATTCACTTGAGTGGATCACTGCGTGGTCCTATTTGTCACGTGTCTAAGTCTGAGCTACAGTGCGCTAAAAAAGTTAGCTCCGGTTTTTTCTTCTTATTCCATACAAATGTATCTCCAGTGATAATTATTGATGTTCTATCTATTCAATAGACATCTCCTGACTAGGTCTGGCTAAGAGTTTCATGATTTTATGTTGTGATATAGATAGGCCAGTGAATCTCAGATAGCCGCACCATTTTCTGCCCTCAAAATTTGTCAGTAGAGGCTCTTGTTTTATTCAGAAAATGGTCTATTTGAGCCAAGACAAAAAGTTAATTCAAAGTTTATGGCCACCAATGTGTTCGTACTGTCATTAAGTATCTGTAATTTTCATAAATTTTGTATTATTTGTGGTGACATTGCATTAAAATATGACTTTTGGAAGTGAAAAATAGCTCAGGTAGTTTGCATGACAGAAATCACTGAAGCCACCACTTTATGCGCCGGTCGAATTATTTTCTCAACTACATTGCAAAAAGTAGTCAAATGTTCCCTTTCGTATTTTTCCAAATCCATTTATACCATGTGCATATGTGAATGTACAAGGTTTACAAACTGATTTTATGGAATGTCCATCAAATTGTATCAATTGGAATCATATATAAAAATTAATTTGGGCTTTTATGGCTTCTTAATTGTTTGTCCCATACTCTGCACGTTTGCAACAGATTCTTCAATCATTGATTTATACTATCTAATCTTTTTGGAAACATTCGAAACATTGTAAAAAGGCTCTGAAAGCTTATTACCAAGTAAAATAAGGTAAATGTTGATCATTTTTTCTGCCTGTGTTATGCTTTAGATATTTCCTTGCTTCAGGATGTTCATCATTCAGTGGACTGCTCAGCTTCACTTCAAGGAGACGACTCATACATGCTCAATAGTCATTTGAGCAACATTTAACGGCAATAACTGGGCATTTTATATAAATGCCCACAGAACAAATTTTCAGAACAGACAAATTTTTTAAGCTATTTTATTTCAAAATCATTAATATCAGTTAAAAATGACTAAAAAATCTTTCGATGTCAAACCATGTTCTGTTTGACCAAAATTGTGTAATAACATATTACTGATGTTGTTTGTATGAGAGACATCATCATAAAGTAGCTATTACTCCAGATGTTCAATTTTTCCCATAACTTTTTTGAGGTCGAAAATGGTGGTTGCAACAAAGAATCACCTGGCATACCCAGTTTGCAGATTAAAATAATAAAACAAGTAGGCAGATCTGTTCATGAGATGTCTATTGAAAGGATTGAAGTGTAACTATTGCCTTCGGAAATTAATAATTTAGTAATTAGAGGCAAAAACAGACCCATTCCCATTTTTCCCTAAACTTTTTGGTGCACTGTATCTGACTTATATATCTCCTTAAATTAAGGTTCTCATGATTTATCCATTTTAATGCAACTGCTTCCACTTTTCTTGGTGTAGGTTTTCCTCTGTCCGCAAAGTCTATGTTTGTGCTCTTACGCTTCAAGCTTCATCATCTGATGGTGCACATATAGCTCTTTCTGAAATCAACCCAACCAAAGCACAACCCTCAAGGCTGCAATTCAAGCCATCTGATATTAACTGGCAATGATTATTGCTGTGCCTCAACATCAACTGAATATAATCGACCCGATATCAGTCTAATAAATCAAACATATATATACATATAATTCTGTGATCTTCATTTTCACTCCAGCAATGTCAACCTATACATGGATGGAACTATTACATGGGGAGAAGTTGACACATATCAAAATATCGTAGGCGATGTAATCAAGCCTCAGTCACATAACGGACTCATTTGCTGGCTAAGTGCAGTTGGAGAGTCAAGTTTCTTTGGTTTCTGAAGTTAAATATCAGGTTGTCCATTAAGCAAAAGGATCTACATAAAGTTGAATGGCAAACTTCACAAATCATGTCAAGTCAATATGTAATGAATAAGACTACAACAAACAACAGATCAATTTCGACTGTAATGTCAGAGGTAAAGTGTGTCGTGACCATATGTTTTTGTTGCAAATGCTGAGAGAATCCATCTAGCAAATCTCACTCTTGCGGGGGGGGGGGGATGCTTAGTTATTCCACAGGCTAAAAATATGGCCTTGGATGAAATATGCATGATTTACTACTATAACACAAACACTAAGCTGTGATTTTAGGAAGGCCATAATATATATGGGGCAAAATTGTTGATTTACTTTGTGTGGATGAGCTGAGGCAATACGAAGATAAGTTTTCAAGGAGGAATTTGCTTTGTTTTCTGACTGTGATTAAGGTGGCTCGATACTCGTGAACTTTCCAAGATAGGATTTCTTAAAAATAGTTTAAAATGATCCAGAATATAGTTTATAGCAAGGATATACAAACAAAAGTGGTCGCTACCAGCCTTTCTTTCAAAATATTTGAGGTTATATTAAAGAAAGTCAATCCATGCAAACCTGAAAAACTCAATTTTTTTCTTTATTTTTTTACTTTGAAGTTTTCCCTGCCATTCAGTGGCCATTCATCCTATGTTATCAAATGAAGCATGGAATTAAAGAGGACAGTTTTATGGAAAAGCCGATGAAAATTTCAGAGAGATATATTTAGTTTAAAGAAATTTTCTAGGGGTTCGAAACAAAAGTTTTGATTTTGAAATTTTTTATCTTTTTATGAATCATAGCGCTAAAAAAAAAAGACGAGATAGAATTTTCTATTTCTTTGTCATCTGTTTCCAAATTAAGTGAGGAACAATATAATGATACTGACAATGCTTCCAACGGGCCTGGAAATTGATATAAAAATGTATTTATATAACAAAGTCATTTTTGCGAAATTAGACATGTTTGCCGTAAATCGCCTGTAAAAATTTTCTATTCTGAGTATCAATCTGAAACTCCGGCTGTACGTAGTCCTCTTCATAGCGCATCTAGTGCTTCAAACGAGATGTCTCTAACCCTAATAGAAGTGGCACAAATCGAAAACGAAGCGGCCGTCGCATGAAATTCTCAAAGTTGAAAAAAGATGATGAAGCACAGACAATGCAATGGTGACGTTACGATAGATAGGGCCTGCCTGGCTGCGCGTGAATGTGCGTTAACAACCATTTCACATGAGTAGCGAGCCACCTTAACAGTCATAAAGATAAAAGTTCAGTGTATCTTATAATAATAGAAAAACATACTGATGAGAGATATATGTCAGCTTTCCCAGATATGTGTAATTAACAAAAGATGGGAGTAAAAACAGTGGCTCATTACAAGAGGGTTTTGCCAAAATGCAAAGAATGCTGCGAGCAGAGAATGAGAGCAGAGACCTTGTGCGGCTGATCTCCTTAAGCATATCCGATGAAGCCAGGCAACAACACATAATTGCATATCCGGTTATTTGGTGGCATCACTACATCACAAGGTGCTGGTGAGGTTCAAAAGGAATGATACAGTCAATCAAGATCTTAGTTTCGTTCCATTTTGTGTAAACATGAGGAAGTTGCCATATTCAAAAGACAATTGAGTGTGATGAGGCTTGCCACAGAGCTGTTTGTAAAGTAGCGATACACACAGTCATGCGGGAGGATATCATTTGCCTACATTTGCAATAATTGCAATAGAAGAGCAACAAAAATGTAAAGTTCTCTTGTTCTGAAGCAAAAGAGACATGTTAAAAGGCAGGATGCAGTGTTGTACAGCTGCCCGATTGGTGTTACCAAGGAAGTAGAGACATAATTGAAAACAATGCAGATCAGGTGATAAAAGAAAACCACCTGGGCGAAGCTTATGCACTGACTTGCAAATATGCAAACGATAACATTATTGATTTAAGCCATCAGCAACTGGCAAAAAGTTTGTCTGTTCTTCAAGATTCATTCATGTAACCACCCAGCCACAGAAGGAAGAACCACCTGTTTATCAGACAAAAAAACAACACCATTATAGTCAGGATAATCATTCTATCAGAATCTCCTTGCTCTGAAGATGATGGGCTCCTGATATTTCTCAAGTTATTTTTCTTTTGTTCCTGTTTCTTAAACAAACATGCCTGGATCACTGTGGGGTATTGTTGTTGAAAAGTGCTGGTCTCTACCATCTTATTCTCATATTCTTCGGAAAAAAGACTTATGATTTATCCACCTGGCCATGGCAGCTTCTGACTCTCTGTGTGCATTGCAGCCTATGATAGTGATGCCCCTGTTAGTGTGAAATCTTCTCGGGATTTAGCTTGTTATGCCTATCATCAGATGGTGCAGACATATCTACTTCAGAGACCATAGCAATCTGCTTCAGAGACCATAGCAAACGCAGCAGACACACCAAGGCTGCAGTCACCAGTTTACACAAGCTATCATTCAAACTGTTATCACTGGCATTGACTGCTCATGATTGGATGATTTTTGAATTTATAACGCACAGACATGTAAGACCTACCGGTAAGTCATGTTAAATGTTATGGTATAACACATTTCATCAACACATCTTCTATTATCTTTGTCATCAATTAGGCCATTGCATGAGATAGTATATACAAGATTGTAATTTGGAGAAGATGACATTTTATACTGGCTTTGCAGGTTTCTTCAAATTCTAAAGTTAGGAAATAGTAATGGATCTGTCAAAGACAGCAAAAAACATATCAAATCTGCGCTTTAAGGTGGCTCGCTACTCGTGTAATGACGTCATCTGCACACATTTCCGCGCAGCCAGGCAGGCCCTATCTCTCGTAACGTCATCACAGCAGCAGGGTTCTTCTGACACTTTTTTTCATCTTTTTTTAATTCTGAAAATACCATGCGACGACCGCTTCGTTTACCATTTGCGCCGCTTCTAATGTGGTGAGAGACTTCTCGTTTGGAGCATTAGATGCGCTATAACGAATACTATAATCTGACAGACTTTCAGTTGTCTACTCTCAGCAGAAAATTTCTGCAGGCGATTTTCGGCAAGCATGTCTAATTTCTCAAAAAAGACTCTGTTACATAAATAAATTGTTTTATCAATATCCAGGCCCGTTGGGTCATATGTCTGTATTATTATATTGTTCCTCACTTTAATTTGGAAGCAAATGACAAAGAAATAAAGAATTCTATCTCGTCATTTTTTTTTTGCTCTATGGTTTGTAAAAAATATTTAATTTTCAAAATTGAAACTTTTTTTCCGAACCCCTAGAAAAGTTCTTTAAACTAAATATATTTCTATGGAATTTGGGTCAGCTTATCCATCAACCTTTCCTCTTTAATTCCATGCTTCATTTAATAACATAGGATGAATGGCCACTGAATGGCAGAACAAACTTCAGAGTAAAAAAATTAAGAAAAAAATTGAGTTTGTCAGGTTTGTGTGGACTGACTTTCTCTTACATAACCTCAAATATTTTGAAAGAAAGGCTGGTAGCGACCACTTTTGTTTACATATCCTTGCTATAAACTATATTTTGGATCATTTTAAACTATTTAAAAGAAATCCTATCTTAGAAAGTTCACGAGTATCGAGCCACCTTAATGTCAAAGGTGAAGTATGTCCTGAGACTCATGACTATATGTGCTTTGTTGTAGACAGAACAAATCAATCCTGAAAGGACTGTCAAAATTGTCGGACAATATCAAATTAGAACATTTGACAAATTTATGTCATATTGGCAGACAGACAGACAGGATTTTGGTGCTGAAAATTCTTTCTCTACTTACAATAATATTTATATTATATACATCACTCTGACTTAATGTTGTAGGCAGTTTATCATTGGTAAATGTGCAGCAAAATATTTTTGGGTGATTTCAAGACACATGCAATGATTATTTTTTCATAGGGGGGACTGATTCCTTACACCTGTAAAAAATAGATCAATGTAGAAGTGGGGAACATGTAAATTATGAGCCAATCTATGTCTATATACATCCTAAAATGTACTGCTATGTACAATGTATGTGCAGCATTATTCTAACAGAAGTCTGAGAGCTGGTCTCTCTTATTAATAGTCAAATGCCAGGCATCTAATTTTCTCCTTATACTCTTTTTATTATCCTTTTCTTTTCATTGTCATCTCTTTATCTGCATCAAGTATCGTGGAAACCCACCATCACAACCTTTGCTATATACTCTCACCAAGAATATGATCATAGGAATACGGCGCCCGCGATTTTGTGGGGGGCGAGCGACATTTGCCCGAATTTCAAGATCAAATTTGACACCATTGCCGGGAAATCCTTAATTTTCAATGGTTTTATTTAGTCATCTGCCCGAATTTTTTAGCCTTTTTGCCCGAATCTTACTGTTTCCCAAACATTTGGGGGGGCAACCGCCCCCCTGCCCCCCTCCGATACGCCTATGATATAATATGATTGATTCCTCACAGGAAATCAGACTTTCGAGTCTGTCAATGCCCCACACAAGCCTAGTTGGTTTAACATATTTATTCCTTTGCTAACGAGCCATTGGGTCAGTTACAAGCTCAGGTGTTAGTAATAATAATCTTGAAAAAAAATTATAATAAAAGTTGGCAGATTATGAATTACGAAGCCTGAATGCAACCATGCATGACAACCATAATTCATTAAATATTGTAATGTGACTCCTCTGAGCAATAAACATCATTTGTGTGCACCCACTGCAACATGCGGACTGATCAAGAGGACATGTTAAGTATTTGCCATATATAAAACATGCTTGTAGAATATTTGAAGAGCATTTTAAAATAACAAGACAACAGTGAAAAAAATATATACATGTGAAACAAAAAAGGGGCTTATTACTGTAATGGTAGATTGGAAGTTCATGAAACTAGAGCAAATTAGTTGGCGTTCAGTCCAGCATATCATTGTATTATCATTACATATCTGCAAGCACTAAGGCAAATTGAGTGAGGAAAAAATGATTCAGTGACAGGATGCCTTCCAAATGTATAATGGTCTGAATAGTTCAAAATTATAACACACACTGTTTGACAGCATCCATAAAACCGTATCATATAATGTTATAGTCATTTGGAATGGAGTGCCAGAATGGGTGGAATGCTGGCAAGTTCTGCTTCATTCTGTTTTTCCAGTTTCCTGGTTACATAATTATACAGAACTCCATGGCTGCATAGCAACTGGGTTGCCTTATCATTTTGCTTGATAAAGCAGAAGATCTTCTATGAGAAAGCTCTGTGGAAAGTTAGGGAAAGGTTGAGAAGAATGTATGTTATCCATTTACGTATGTATCATCAGCAAACTGGCTGCAAAAGAGAATATGATAGTTTGTGACTGTAATTTATCTTCTGTATTGATTAATGGAATGGGTAGGATATAACATTTGCACTATATAATATATATGCTAAAGTGATAAGATGAAAGCAGGTCTAGTTTGAATATATATTTTTTCCTCTCTCTTTCAATACTTCATACATTCTTTCTATTCTGTCTGTACACTTGTGTTACTTATGATGATCAGTTTGTTTAGCAAAATGAATCACTTTGCATTGGTCTACAGAATGAGAAGTAAATGCATCTGATGCAAAATTATGGGTGTACCAACCTACAAAACAGAATTACTCCAGAAATAGCAATATATCCCCAACTCATTCATACAGATGAAACATCTGTTATGCTTCATAATTTTTCCTTAGCCTGAATCATATTTTTAGCCATCAGATATATATATTTGGAATCCCATAATAGCCAACTTGGTATTTTCCGTACAACAATAGAGAAAATTAACCTTTAAAGAACCTACCCATCCCAGACTCCCATGCAGTGGCCATTTTCAGCATGCATACTTTTTCTCAGATTGCTGAATTCTTATTTATAGTTCACCACAGTGATGTACGAGGGGCGTTCAGAAAGTTCACGGCTTTTTTTATATAGACACTTATTTTCAATCAAGAACAATGAATTTTTTACAGGATAAAATTCAGCAGTTTTGGAATGGGTTTCCAAAATTTTGGAACATTTTGACATTTTTAAGTCATTCTTTGGTTGCCATGGATACAGAAAGTTTGGCTAGGTGGAGCAGGTAGTACGGAGATCAAGAAAATCAATGGATTTCAGCTGAGAAAGACTTCTCTCTGTCACTTGTTTTAGTAAGATTGACAATATTTGACACAAGAAATATGATATTAGCTTCTAAATATACTTTCAAGCATATCAAATGTTAATATTCTTACAGCGAACCAATGTGGGGAAGCACTCCTGCATGTCCGATTTGGCAAGAGCGATTCAGGCGCCAGAATTTGAGTCCTTAACTACATCAGAACTTATGACAAAGCATGGATTCACTGGTATGAGCAAGAGATCGAAAGGGACAGCATTATTCATCCAAACTTTTCCGCTTACATATAGCTTTACATAAAACCTGGTTTTCCATTACCTTAATCACTGGGGGCAATAGTTTCAGGCACTGGAGGAGAAAAGGCTTTGGATGACTGAAATGCATTCATAAAAACTTTTCCTGTAATGCTTCAAGGAACATTTATTTCAACGCGTCATGTGTATGAATTAATGCTTTTGTATACTTGCAAGTATTTTTAAAAGGTACTATTATATTTCTTGTGTTAATTATTGTCGATCTTACTAATACAAGTGGCAGAATGAGGTCTCTCTCAGCCGCAGTTCACTGATTTTCTTGATCTCCGTACTACCTGCTCCACCTAGCCAAACTTTCTGTTTCCATGGCAACCACAGAATGACTTAAAAGTGTCCAAATTGTCCAAAATTTTGGAAATCCATTCCAAAACTGCTGAATTTTATCCTGTAAAAATTCATACTTCTAAATTGAAAATAAGTGTCCATATAAAAAAAAGCCGTGAACTTTCTGAACGCCCCTCGTAGTTCTAAATCTATTTGCGGTTTCTCTCCAACCTGATTGTTGACCTTAGGGACCGTTCAGAATTTATGACTGGGGGGGATGGGAGTTTTGCTGGAACTTCCCATCAAAAATTGATACCTCCCCCTTGATATTCATGCTGATTTTCAGTACCCCACCCCTAGGTTTCATGCGTATTTTTAGTACCCCCCCCTCGACATACGAAGAAATACACACATATATGTTATGCAATGTCACGCATACAGATTCGCGGACTTTTGTGCGTAAAAAAGTCTAGATAAAGTGAGTTTATACGTGTTTCATAAATTATTTCTTTGTTAAAATTCGTTACTCCCCCGATGGAAGTGTCATTAAAAATTAATACGCCCCCTTGAAACACGTGTGAAAAGTTAGTACCCCCTCGGCCTTGGGCTAAACTCCCACCCCCCCCAGTCATAAATTCTGAACGGTCCCTTAGTGAATATCTTTGTTGTCAAGACTCGGTGGTTTTGAACTAACGCAGCAGAAGACCTATTATATGAGACCATGCGATATTGTATCATGGCAAGACAAAGATTATAGAAGCACAGGACAAAATAACATATCATTAAAGAAACAAGCAAATTGCGAAGGACAATACTTTCAAGTGTACATGCGACAATTGAGATACCAATTCTGGGTTCTTCAAGATGCTATCCTTAGCCGTCCAGGCTCAGAAGACATTCCTGTTGTCAAGCTTCACTATGAAGGAAGGCAATTTACCTGGCTTATTACATTGTATGTTATCAAAACCCCCTCTCTCAAAATTGATGCACTCCTGACATTCCTTTTAAAAAATATTCACTAGAGTGGATCACAGTGTGGTCCTATTTGTCACATGTCTCAGTCTGAGCTATCTGACTTTCATATCTCCTTAAATTAAGGTTCTCATGATTTATCCATTTGAACGCGACCGCTTCCACTTTGCTAGGTTTAGCTTTGCCTCTGTCCACAAAGCCTATGTTTGTGCTCTTACGCTTCAAGCTTCATCTGCTGATGATGCACATATAGTTATTTCTGAAATCAACCAAAGCCAAAGCTAACCTGCAATACAAGCCATCTTATTGACATTGAAGATGAAATACATTGCCTTTTAGTGTGCAACAATAACACTGCTCAGAGAATAGAACTTGTAAATAAAGCAAGCAGCATAATCCCTAATTTCTGTGATCTTGATAGCATACAACAGTTTAAAATACTCATGTCAAATAAAAGCCCTGACATAATACATGCTGTGGGTTCTTTTCTAAATAAAATAATATGAATAAAATCTGAAACTCATGTGCCTCCTTGCACTTGATTTTCACCGGTGCTGCTGTCAATGTCGAGATATATTTCCTCACTTTGCTATTATTGACTTTTTTGCAATAACACATATGAAACTGGGACCAATGTGCATATTTCATGAACTATGAAAGACAATTTTACATGAACTGCGAAACCTGTCATTTATTATGATATGACACTCGATTATGTTTGGTAACATAGAATACTGTTTCCGATTTTTCCATTTTCGATTCTTGATTGACACATGTATCTGTATCTGATATTTCTGCTTGTCAATAAAAGTTTATATATATATATAAAACTTATATTAACTGGCAATTGCTCTGCCTCAAGATCAACAAAATATAATCGACCCGACTAAACATATAATATGATATCAGACTAATAAATCAAACATAGATGTACATATAATTCTGTTATCTTCTTTTTCGCTACAGCAATGTCAACCTATACATGGATGGAACTAAAACTTGGGGAGAAGTTGACACATATCAAAACATCGTAGGCGATGTAATCAAGCCTCAGTCACATAACAGACTCATTTGCTGGCTAAGTGCAGTTGGAGAGTCAAGTTTCTTTGGTTTCTGAAGTCAAATATCAGGTCGTACATTAAGCAAAAAGATCTACATAAAGTTGAATGGCAAACTTCACAAATCATGTCAAGTCAATATGTAATGAATAAGACTACAACAAACAACAGATCAATTTCGACTGTAATGTCAGAGGTAAAGTGTGTCGTGACCATATGTTTTTGTTGCAAATGCTGAGAGAATCCATCTAGCAAATCTCACAAACAGGCAAAATAACAAATCAGAAATCTGTAAACAACTGAAAAATTGACATGCACTGGACAGGCAAGAATTGATGTGTTATATCTATTGGACAAACTATGTCTACCGAATCTGTAAGAGCACTCTGGCGGGGGGGGGGGGATACTTAGTTATTCCACAGGCTAAAAATATGGCCTTGGATGAAACATGCATGATTTACTACTATAACACATACACTAAGCTGTGATTTTAGGAAGGCCATATATATGGGGCAAAATTGTTGATTTACTTTGTGTGGATGAGCTGAGGCAATACAAAGATAAGTTTTCAAGGAGGAATTTGCTTTGTTTTCTAACTGTGATTAACATTCGTTTAAAAAGATAAAAGTTCAGTGTATCTTATAATAATAGAAAAACATACTGATGAGAGATATATTTCAGCTTTCCCAGATATGTGTAATTAACAAAAGATGGGAGTAAAAACAGTGGCTCATTACAAGAGTGTCTTGCCAGAATGCAAAGAATGCTGCGAGCAGAGAATGAGAGAGGATACCTTGTGCGGCTGATCTCCTTAAGCATATCCGATGAAGCCAGGCAACAACACATAATTGCATATCCGGTTATTTGGTGGCATCACTACATCACAAGGTGCTGGTGAGGTTCAAAAGGAATGATACAGTCAATCAAGATCTCAGTTTCGTTCATTTTGTGTAAACATGAGGAAGTTGCTATATACAAAAGACAATAATGTGTGATTGGGTATCCAAACAAAGCTGCTTACACTTTGTAGAGATACACACAATCACAGGGAAGGATATAATTTGCTCTGATTTTTCATGACGACAGTAGAAGAATTACAACAACGTAAAATCTTTTTGATGTGAGGCCACAGCGATCTGTAACGACAACAATTGGGAAAAGAGTGCTTTTGCCATTCACATATTGATAAAGAGGAAGGAAACAGGGTTGCACATTTGCCAAATTGGTGTTAGCAAACAAGTAGAGGCATAAATGGGGAAAATGTGCAGATTAATCATCACAGGCCGACCCAGATTGACACTTGCTGACCAGAGCAGAGAAAGCGGATGCATTCTTTTGATCTATTAGGCAGTAAAGGGGTAGCACAAGAACCTAGATTACGAGCTCACTTGTGCATGCATGGGGTCACCTGACAGCCTGGGGTCTTCGTGATGGGCGCATCACTTCCGGTACATGCCGGCACATGCACACTCTGCCCTCTCCATGGCAAGGTTGAGGCGAGAAACATTTATCGAGACAATTGGCCATTTCTCACTCGACCCACATGTGATGCACTGTGGTGAATTCCAAGAGGCTGAAGTACGTTGTAAGGCTAATAGTCACAGTGCATAACATGTGGGTTGAGTGAGAAATGGCCAATTTTCTCTTCTTGCAGTTCAGAAAAGTCCTGGACATGCCTGTTTTCACTTCCAGCCAGATTGTTCAAGCTGCTCAGACTTATTTGCACCAACAATTTAGAACATGAATATATTATCCCACATAATGCCTATTTCCTAGTTGAAATACGGGTTGCATAAGGTGAGGCACTCTCTGCAGTGTTACAAAAAGGATAGCACTGCTCTATATTTGGTTGTAGCTAGTAGGTACAGATGGTCAGATGGCAGTATCAGATGATCTGGGCTGAGTTCTCAGTTGGGACATGTCTTTGAGACCTTAATGGGACACTCTCATCATAGTCAGACACCCAGAGGACTGCCTTTGACACACCAGGCTCTACTTCCATCCGGATGACTCTTATGCTCTCCCTGGAGCCAAAGTACTCACAGGGAATTCATTTTTGCTTTTGTCAGATAGAATAAACATAAGTGTGCAGGTAAGCGTGTATATATCTAACACAAAACCTGTCTTTCTCGTCAATGTAAATGGGCATTTGTCTGCAAAACAAAATGCACAGCAAAACATTGTTGCATACTGCAAGAAAAAGTTTTTTGGTGCACCGTTTTAGTGTAAGTTTCCCCAGTGTTTGAAAAGAAACTTTTGAACTCAGTACAAAGCAATATGTTTCAGAAGTTTATAAGGCAATCTTGATTTGTCACTGGGGGAAACTGCCTGTCTTATAAAAGTGTGAGGCTGGACTCAAGGGGTTTCATTTAACAAACCAATAGGAAAAGGCTGGAGATCGTTTTGCATTTATATAGAAACGTCCAGTTTTGTGAGAAATAAAGCTGTCGGTCAGTCAAGTTGTATTGCTGTGTAATTTATATTCCTGACGGACGACAGGACGTTGATTCAGAAAGGGAGGTTGTGCACTCTGAAGGAGAGGCTGCCATGATCTCGCCACTAAATCAGGCAGCACATCAAAATCAAGAGGACTGATTCAGAGGCCTTCCCCAAATGACCTTCCAAGGACTTAGACCGAATTTCTCCCTAATTGCCACCATTGTGTATTCCAAGGGAGGGTCAAAGTGCCTGTGACACAGCGATATGGGACCACCCTCCCCACTGGCTAACTATGGCTGTCTAAATATAGATTGGCTTGTGTAACCCTCATTAGCAAAGCGTTGTGTTACTCGTTGTCACAATAAATCATACTCTATGGATGGCAAAATTGTTTAGTTAATGCTGGCTTGCATTTTTGGGAATATTGTTTGAGGATGTTCATTTGTTGGCTTTCCTCTTTGATTAATGCTTTGGGGGCAAGCAAATGATTTCCCAGTTTGTCGCATTAATTGTGTAAGGGAATTTAGTGAAATAGATGCTTATTGCTCAACAACGAAAAGCTCCGGAAACACCCATATAACGCTTAGCTCAAAAAGATCTTGTGTAGCCAACAATCTCATGGAAATTCAGTGCTGGGGGGTCAGAGTTCAAGCTGCTATCTGAGGGCAGTCAGATGTATTCCTTATATCCAGCAGCAGAAATAGCAGAAGACCTAGCGTGTTGTTGGGCGATATCCCTGGGAGGTCAGACCCTTGTGGTGACCCAGAGGCCCAATAGAGGTCTAGCAGAGGCCCTTGCAGGACGACAGTGGTTCGATGGCCCTGATAATGCAATGACAAACTGCTGGTCGTAAGGACAGCGGGCCCTGTGCCAACATCTTCAATGGCCATCCCCGCCTTTGCAGTCCTCAGCGCCTTTTGCCTCACCCTGCTGATGGCCCCCAATAATTCACCACTCAGCTCAACCTGATTGCAGTCTGACAACAGCTCTTAGTCCTGCTAATACCACTATGTGTGAGGCTTTTCTTGTTTTAACTTCACACACACTACTTAAAGTGCAAGACAGCTCAACTGTCGCACAGTATCCGTCAATTTGCATGAACGTCAACAACTAACTTTGTGCCACTTACTGACTTATTTTGCTTTTCGCAATTGTACTTGTCTTCTTTTCCTGTATATATAAGGTTTACACTTAGTAGCCTTTCACAAATAGCAACCTCTAGTTAGAAGCCAGGCTCTATAGGCCCATAGACATTTCCTCTCATTGTGACCCAGCCATTCCCCATGGCCTGCTAGTTCCTTATAAGACATACTGTCTCCCGGCCTGTGTCCCCTGCGGTCCTATTGCCATATTTCCGTTCATGCTCTGTCATAGTGGCCCTGTAATTTACCCATCATGCTCCGGAAGCTGATCTTGTGGCTGAAGAAACCATATACACGGCACTTCCGGATGGAGTGCCTCTCATCTCGCCAGCCCCGAGACTGGCCCACGTGATCACGTTCTCCCAAGGCATGTTGGGTAGCACCGGATATTGTTCAAGATCACGCCAGCAGGGGATGCTGTAAAACAACTAAGATCACTGATTTTATTTCTCAACTGCTGATTGCCAACAAAAACTGACCTGCCCTCTCTCAGATTTTCACAACAATGGTCATGCCTTCTGCAGCTCTGTGGTTGATATCAATTATCCAGCAAACTGAACTCAAACATCCACTTCAAGTTATTACTCAGCTTTTTGTCGACAAACAATTATTCCTGGGAATCCGCTTCAAAGTTGTGAAGGAAACTTTTAATTCCGTGGAGCGCGAATTATTTCTGTGAAGTAGAAGTCATCATCACGAATAAAGAAGATTTCTCCGAAAGAGAACTAAACTTGAGAAAAAGAAGAACTTGAAGGAGTATAACTTGAAAGACCAGAAGAAAAACTGAACCACAGTTTAGTCATACAAACAGGCAGATAGTCACTGCCTGACCAGTCCAGCACTTAAAAATCCCACGTGGAGGACTATGGTAACATAAGAGGGCGTGAAACAAGGCGGAAATTGGTAGCAGGGCAACAACAGCTTGAGTAAACAGGGGCCCGTTAATATGCATTGGCCTGAATGACGTAGGCCTGACCTTGCCAATGACCTTGGCAAAAGATAACAGAAAGATAAGGCTGATCAAACACACAATGATTGATGTGGATTCGGTGACTCCGTGAGGGATGGCCAAGTGTCAAAGGTGTGGGCCAGCATTTGGGGGATCAGGCTGTCATGGGAATCATGCAGTCTTCATGCAGTCCTCATCCAAGAGTAAAGAAGTTGGTATAGGCCTATGTCTCGAAGAAGTTTGTTTCTCTATATGCAGCACTTATTGCTTAGTCAATGAATTAAAAAATGTCTAATGTGAATTAAATGGAATTGAGAAATCAACGAAATAGAGTAAAAGGCAGATGGCAACCCTTTGTGCAGATTAATATATCAAACTTGTATCATAAATCTGACTTTCCAATCCCAGATGAGGCTTGTTACAATGTTACAGTGTACTAGAATTGTATTGTGAAAGGCATAATTATCTCTGATATGAACAATATTAAACATTACTCCTATACAACATTTGTAACTGTAAGTGTTGAGAAAATAAGCTGGAAAATTTAATATAGCCTCCAGTTAATCTCCTTGCCACCATAAGGATTACAAGATTAATCAAAACCTTTTTCAATTATGAGTGACTAATTCGGCTAATATTTTAGCTCAATTCATTAGTTGTGTGTTTGGATTCTGCAATATGAGGAGCACTTGTAAGATATATTGTTTGCTTGTCTGGGATTTATTGACACTCCTATATTGCATCTAATAGAGATTCAGTGTTTGCTCAACTTCAGCTGCATTCGAATAGAGCAGCCATATATTTTGTCTAATTGCTCCCAGAATCCCTTCTCGACTGTAAAATGCAACATGCAAATGCAGGCGATTATTAGCTCAGATAGGATCCATGCATTTGCAATTACTGAGGCAGAGAACATGTGCAGAGACACCATGCTTACATGCTCACATGCTCACATGCTCACATGCTGCATGAAATGATGCTGCACTCTAAAAAATGTCTGGACAAAATTGGTTTTTTAGATTCAAAATGTTTTTTTGAAAAACCAAATTTCAATGCAAAACCAAGGTGGATTTTTTTAAAAATCCATGTTGGTTTTTTGCATTGAAATTTGGTTTTTCAAAAAAACATTTTGAATAAAAAAAAAACAATTTTGTCTGAAATATTTTAGAGTGTGCACAAGGCATTAGCATGAAGCATAACATGAGTCATTAGCATGTGGCAATCTGTAACTTCAAGGAGTAAGCAGAGTCAGCATCTGAGCAGAAGCTAGGATGAAAAGAGCATTAAACGTAGCTGGCTGCTAACTCTGCTCTGCCCACATCTAAATCTGGCCCTGCTAATTTCATGAGGATAGATTCAAAGACATGTCCCTGCCAATTAAGATGCATCTTAGAGCAAACAGGTTCCATTTCTTTTAAGATGATGTTTTTGAATAGAAAGTCCCGATCTCTTGCGTGTTCAGTAACTTTAGAAGCTTGCACTTAGATCTCTGCTTCATTTTCAATTACAAGATGCTGCGTTGCAAGGCTGCATACAGGTGTTGATGGAAGATGTGAAGCTACATTACTTTAGAAATTCAGGATGATTCAATTTGAAATTTTTAAAGCAGGTCCTGGCGGCAATGCACTTTTAAATGTCGGACACCAGCTGGGTCAGCTGAAAAACTCAAATGATTGTGGGAGATGGTTGTAATTATTGTGAAACATGGCAAAATGAAATTGTTGTTCTACCAAAGTTACGCTATACGAGTCGTAATGTTGAAAATTTTGTAATTAATATTCAAAATAGAAAAAACCGTGCACTTTTATCACAATTTAGATATATATGGTATTCTACCATTGAGAATAGAAACTGGACGTTTTCAGGACACTCCAATAGAATATAGATATTGTCTTTTTTGTAACTCTAATAATATTGAATCTGAAATGCACTTTATTTTTCATTGTCCTTTTTATAATTATATTAGATTTGAGTTCTATGACAAGATAAGACCAATTGATTTCTATTTTGATTTATCAAATGATGATAGAAAAATAAAATTACTTATGAGAGATGTAGTCCATGAGCCAGAGGGTTGGTCAGGCTCACTCAAAGGGAGGAATTCTCATAGTGATTTTATGTTAGCCCTATTTCTCTAGTTTCAGAAAATGGGTGATAGCAATCTGTATCTCTTAGCCTTCACCATGCTATCAACCTGTTTTTAAACATATGTTGAAGCCTCGGAAATTTCCGTTTTTTGGGTTCCGGTTAGACTTATATCTATAAAAACTGTTGTAACTTCCTCAATATGTCACTAAACTGCATGAAATTTGATATGTGACATCTTCACAATATACAGAAGACATATCTGCCACAATCAGAGCCATTTGCATCATTCAATGTTTGCATATAAAGGAGTATTTTTATATCAAGTTGCACGTCAAAATTGAAATATAATTAAAACTGAAATCTTCGTATAACTTTGGTATATCACCAAGAAATATTTTATAAAAAATCCAAAATTATTTCATTTTAGTAGCAGGATGCCCTCTCAATCATATGGCATAGTCTCAGCCAATTTGTACTGACATCAAGGTGATATCAAGATGTTTATCATAAGCACTTCATGTCCGAAAATTGCTTAATTTTCACTATTCTGAACAGTTTGTTGCTGATATTCTCAGTTTACTTGCAAGAAGAAGTAAATGCTGTCAATTATAATTGATGAAATTGTTTGATAAATTACAGAGCAGGATTTTTAGGTAAAAATTATTGATTTTGTATAATTTAAGTCACATTTTGAATACATAAATTTAAATTTGACGAAATTTAATACAAAAAGTTAGAACCACACAGGTATCTCCTGATGAATGATCAGTTCAGAATAGCTGAATTGCATGATAAATGCATGTTGACGATCCAAAATGGACAGTGAAGTTAGTTTGTGAGCTTGTTTGCATAATTTTCTTCCTATAACTTGGGTGTGAGGTGACATAATATGAAGTTGCGTTGCATTGCTTGACAAAATCATCTGATCCTCATACATCTGTAGAACAGTAGCTCATACAGCTGCCAGGTGGTCTCATTGGTTGGCTTTTTGCTTTAATGAAGGACATAAATCCTATCTTGGCATGTCTGTATGGCTGATAAGGAGATAGAAATGTAGAAAGGACCTATTATAGTTCAATGTTGCACTGAAAATGGAACATAAGCATACCCAAGGAAAAAGAACATCCATTCCAATAGCACAAAGAGAAGGCACTTAATCCGAGGCCAAGGAACATTAAATGGAGGCGGGTTGTATCCAGTATTCTATGCTGGTGCAACTGAAAGATCCTGGGCATCCCTGAATTAATAGGGTATGTGCCAGACTCACAGTCTTCTCATCTCATCATCATACGGCGATCGCCTGCCTCGATATAGCCCACTAAGGTGCTGCAGAGGCGTAAAACACAAACAAACAACAAACAAACAGCACAAAGAGAAGGAGGTTGTACCAGACATTGCTCAGACTATTGGGTCAGGAAGCAATCCCAGAGACAACGCATGCAAGTCAGGAGATAACAGGATGGTTAGACAAAGGCGGATAAGGCACAATCCAGATGTACTGCTAATGACTGCAAGTAAATATAAGGCAGGCACCAGGGAAGAGGTTTTCACAGAGCATTGTAGATATACCCAGTAAAGAGCAGGAATTTTCTAAATTAAGAGTCAATATCTCTGAGATGCCCCTGTGACAGCACCAGGGTTGTCCCTAACTCAACAGTCTCCCACCATCAATGCCTTGACAGCCTGTATACTGGGGGAGGCCAGACAAGCCTGAAGCTACAGGTGGACAAGCAAGGAGGAAACCACAACTTCTGTGAAAAACCATTTGCTTTTGAAGCAACAAGGCAGAAGATCCTGCATTTGGATGATGTGCACACACCAAATCCTATGAAAAAATGGGCAAGAGATTAGCACCCACTTCCAGAGAGCTATGATTTTGCAAGGAGCAAAATCAAGTGGAGAAAGGCATTATTCAGGCAGACCAAGAAGAAGATTCAGAAGCTTGAGGAGAGTGATAGCATCAACTGTGGGAGGCCAGACAAGCCTGAAGCTACAGGTGGACAAGCAAGAAGGAAACCACAACTTCTGTGCCCGCACCAAATCCGGTGAAAAATGGGCAAGAGAAGAGCACCCACTTCCAGAGAGCTATGATTTTGCAGGGGAGCAAGCTCAAGTGGAGCATGGCATTTAGCTTGAGGAGAGTGATAGCCTGAACTGGGGGAGGCCAGACAAGCCTGAAGTTGCAGGTGGACAAGCAAGAAGGAAGCCACAACTTCTTTGAAAAACCATGTGCTTTCAAAGTAACAAGGCAGAAGACACTGCATTTGGATGATGTGCACACAACCGATCCTGTGAAAAATGGGCAAGAGATGAGCACCCACTTCCAGAGAGCTATGATTTTGCAAGGAGCAAGCTCAAGTGAAGAAGGGCATTATTCAGGCAGACCAAGAAGAAGATTCAGAAGCTTGGGTGGTGATCCAGAAACTTGAGGAGAGATTAAGGAAGATGCTTGGAGTAGTCCCTCTGTCAATCCCAAAAGAGAAAAAGTATTGGTGAAAGCTTTGAGCAAGACCAATGGTGGAATGGAGTCCAAAAAGATTGTCTGGTTGACATTACAATGTATGGCTACTGACTACAGTGTATATCCACCAAAGTGGGGCTGCATAATCTATGCAACTGAGTGTACATGGTCTGAGGAATAGCTATGTTTTGTAACAGCTACCAGTATAGAGACTGTGGGCAGGCCAAAGTGTCATCCTTAGCCAGCAAATGTGACCAGACCAGAGGCTCCAGGAGGAATAGTAGGAGCTGAGACCAAGGAAGCAGCTGCTGAGAGTCTAAAACAAGCTCCAAGCAAACCTGATGAAGGCTAATGGACACTTACATAAGCCAACAGTCTAGGGTAACAATTTTGAGTTAGAAATAATTATGACCCAGCTTAGTCTGGAGCCAGACTGTTAAGCAATCAAGAGGCCAAATGGAGCTTCTGACATTGAGTGAAGGAAATAATAGAGAGCCAAAATCAGGTTCCATGGCAGATTGCGCAGATTAGTTCAGAGAAGCTTCAGCAGGACAGGTCTTGGCTGGCAAAACAAGCTTGCAGAAGAATGTACTCACAACATGAGCTGATTTATGAGAGACAAGTCTGGCCATTGTACTCCCTAGTGGCCACGGTTTGGTCATCAGAGGGTTGAAAAATAAATGACAGAAAAAAAGATAATATACAATTTTGTTGGCTAATAAGAGAAATGTTGTACAGTGCATGCATTAGACAGAGGGCAGCATACATCTTGTCTTGGGACAACCAGGGAGACTTCAAGTATGATTTTGTTTAACAGCTGAGGGACAGTGAGGGTGCAGGATAGCTATCGACTGTGGGTAGGTTTGAGACTTAACTTGAAATATCTAAAGTGAAAATGCGGCTGATTATGAAAATTCCTTTGGGGACTGAAAGCAATGCAAAGACACACATAGACCTACCCACATT
This sequence comes from Platynereis dumerilii, assembly GCA_026936325.1. Classification (NCBI taxonomy): domain Eukaryota; kingdom Metazoa; phylum Annelida; class Polychaeta; order Phyllodocida; family Nereididae; genus Platynereis; species Platynereis dumerilii. The sequence goes on along the minus strand of JAPTHN010000001.1, from coordinate 148,852,217 downwards.
AGGAGTGTCTTGGTTAGGACACCAGGGACGATGCATTGGCTGAGAAAATGGTTGATAAACAGACTGTGGTGAGGCAATAAGCTTGAACCACTACTCTCTGATGCCGATCTGAGATCAGCGAAAGTGATGACACATTTAAGTCATTGCCCAGAAGACTAGAACTGGGATTGGTGCTTGGGTCCTACACAACCAGTCTGCGGCAAAAGAAGGCATAAGGTCAATCAGGTGTATGTTTCAGGAAACTTTAGCACAGCTTGGAGTCGTGTGGCGATTAGCTCAATGGGGCCAGGGTGAACAGGTGAAGTGTATGAAATTTCTACCAAAATAGGATCTGAACCATGTGACAGAGTAATACAGTGATCATGAGGATGATGACAATTTATCAATATGTTTTGACAATGTGACTTAAGTTTGATGGTTAGCTGTTGTTTTTAAAAGGAGCATATTGATGAGAAAAGCCATAATGATCAAAAACGTTTTAAGTCGTATAACCTTTTAAGCTATTATTTCTGTTGAACTTGCCTGCATTTTAATGTCACTGTGAGTAAGCCAATCCATTGTAGGTTCTCTATTATAATTAGTTAATTATTTCTAAGAAGTGTTGTGATTAAAGGGTAATTATGGTACTTGTGCAATCTAAATATTGCAGTTATCATGCAAATAAGCTTTTCAAAGCTCTTACAATCATTTTGAGAAATTCGCATGAATCCACATTTTCCTGTGATAGGCTTTGCTGTCTATAGATATATTCAAAATTTAACTAAAATTATACAAAATCAACACCCTTTGCCCTGTAAATCATGCTCTGTAATTTATCAATCAATTCTCCAATCATAATTGACTGCACTGACTTCTTCTTGCAAGTAAACTGAGAATATCATCATCAAACTGTTCTAAAAAGTGAAAATTGAGCAATTTTCGGACATGAAGTGCTTATGATAAACATCTTGATATCACCTTAATATCAGTACAAATTGGCTGAGACTATGCCATATGATTGAGAGGGCATCCTGCTACTAAAATGAAATAATTCTGGATTTTTTATAAAATATGTCTTGGTGATATACCAGAGTTACACGAAGATTTCAGTTTTAATTATATTTCAATTCTGACGTGCAACTTGATATAAAAATACTCCTTTATATGCAAACATTGAATGATGCAAATGGCTCTGATTGTGGCAGATATGTCTTCTGTATATTGTGAAGATGTCACATATCAAATTTCATGCAGTTTAGTGCAATATTGATGAAGTTACAACAGTTTTTATGGATATAAGTCTAACCGGAACCCAAAAAACGGAAATTTCCGAGGCTTCAACATATATTTAAAAACAGGGTGATAGCATGGTGAAGGCTAAGAGATACAGATTGCTATCACCCATTTTCTGAAACTAGAGAAATAGGGCTAACATAAAATCACTATGAGAATTCCTCCCTCTGAGTGAGCCTGACTGGTCAAATTTGGCTGCCTGGCTCATGGACTAATGATTGTATTTTAGAAAGAAACAGCTAATTTTATAAGTAATGTATTCGAAAAAAGACAAAAAGCTTTATATACATAGTTTAATTTGTATAATTTTAGTTACAAAGAAATACCAATATGATACATGTAAATAGAAATATGTTAAGAATGTACTTTTTTAGTTTTAAATTACGTATATCATGTAAATATTAAATTTTGTATTTTTACAATAATTATTATTGTTACTTTATATGTGAAATGTGTATATATATTGACAAATTATTCAAATGTAAATTCACATTTTTATTGTTCACCTTCAATGGTCATTTTTGTATTACATGTATTTTTAAGTGAATTGTAAGCCCAGGAGGGCTTGGGGCTAGTTTGTGAGCTCATTTCACAGAAATGAAGAATGTTCTCTCTCTTCTCTCTCTGTACAAGAAGTCAAGAACTTTGAGCCAGCATACATAGTTCGCCATATCTTCCAGCAAACTCTGCTCCAACCAAATGATATGCAATATGATTGTGGCTTTTTTCCCAAATATGCATGGAGCATGGAGTTCTTCGAAGGAACCCCGGGTCCTGAAACCAGAGCACTGACCTATACTATATAGGTAACCGGACCAGAGCACATCAATTGGCACCAAACACCGAAACATATCAGCCACCAAATTCAAATCATTACCTTACTGGTGGACTTAACCAGCATTAAAATGTAATTTTCTTGCTTTAGGAATGGAGATGGGTCACCTTCATAAAATCAGGGATAAAAAAGGCAAACCCAAGAAAAGAAGAACCAGGTATAGCTAACGTAACACACCTGTTTGTGGTGTTCGGTGAAAAGAAAGTCGAAGACACTGAATCGCTAATGCTGGGACTTTGTAATATGAGGTGCTGTGTATTGTTGTAACTTCATACAAGTATTCATACAAGTTCTCACACCTTAGTTACACATTTGCTAATGGAGGAGTGTAGTGTGAGTCCTTGTAGCTTGGACCACCAAATGAGTGACTGACAGCTAATTAGAGGCAGACCGCCAGTGCATTATTACTGCAGACCACTATCCTTCTCAGGAGCCCTCAGTTGCATGACTGCCATGGTCAAAAAGCTCAGCTTTCTAATCACTCGACTGACTGGCCACTCACTTCTTGAGTAGCAACTTAGAAAGTGATTACGCAATTACACTAACTTGCAGTGAAAAGAGTAGAAAGACAGAGAAAAAATAGGAGAAAGATAGAAAAGAAACTTCGGCTACTTTTATTCAGAGCTCTTTCAATGTATTTTATGAGCGTTCTATGATCATTATATCATTTGCTGCATGTGGGTGGACTCGGGGGGGGGGGGGTGTGATGTAAGTTTATTTTGAAAAAGCCTGTTATAGTCTTCACTCTTCTGTTCATATATCCATTACAATGGTGTCAAAACTGCCAATATAATACCGTTTTAAAGTGCATTAAGAAAAATTACAGGCAACAGTCAATCAGGCGCGAGGTCTGCGAAGACAATTCGAAAGTTTAAAATTGACTCCCATGGACTCCGAATTTGTAGAAGAAAATCACTTTTAGTATCTACATTCATGCAATGGATTCAGAATGTAGTCTTGATATATCAAGATACAACTGCAGTCCATATTTCACTTCTTGACACATGACAACAATACGAGATATACAGAGAGAAATATTTGATAACCAGGATTTCAATTTTGCCAGTGGCAGTGTCCTGGTGCAATATCCATCTCCATCAATTTGATAGAAATCACATTAGCTGGCAAACATGGCAGAATAACCCCAATGTCAACAGTGCCACTGACCACAATGACCAGTCATCTGGAGGAAGAATAGACCACAAATTGTTTTGATGGCCATTCTGGCAGAGAAAATGACTCTCAGATGATAAATGATCTGTGTCTCATGTAACATTTATATGAGAGGCCAGATCGTTTTTTGTTATTTATGTGGAGTCAAACATTTTCATGACATTTCATGCATACAGTTGCATTGGCAGATAGTGTAACATTTACCTTGTAAATCGCAGAATTATACAACAGATAACTATGTTATCACTTTTGGAAGGTTTGAAATATTATGTGACAACTATAATCAAAGACAGTGTATCTATAAGACCCAGCACTCCTATACTTTGCCTATGTAAGTGAGCCAGGGTGGTCCAGTTCAGCCTGCACCCCTTTTGGGAGTGATCACCCCAGCTCCCTGGCCTGCCTGTGTCACTCCTACACCATTGCAGCACATACATCAGCAGCAACTCAGTCCACAATAAGTACAATATCTGTGGTCAGATATTGATTAATCAACATCTAAATGATTAAAACAGCAACCTATCTTTATCCTGTATATTTTATTTGAATATGTTACATGTATAAACTGACTCAAACACCAACATTACATGCAAGAGAGGGTATTGAATGGAATACAATAGAGTGAACTGACCAGCTAGGGATGTGTCCTAAATGTGGAGAAGCTTCTGCATTTTTTTATTCCTTTTGTTGTTTCCTCGTACTTGTGGGGAACTTTTATTGAACATCTCCAGGGCATGATGGATTCGCAATGAAACATATTTTTTTCCAATTCTCAAAAATGTCTCGAGACATTTTTCACAATCCAGGGAGCTTTCAGCTGCTATACTTTGTAATCCTTTATGTAATTGTCCTTTGATACCAGGGCACGAAAGCCATCTGGGAAAGTCCATTTTAAAGGCTTTTTCCAGTTTGTCCAAAAAGCTGCACAACACAATGCTAGGATAATGAAGCAAACCTGGAATGTATTCCTTTAACTTGACGAAGGTAAAGCGATCATCCTCAGGTAAGCTTAATGACAAGTAGCTTGACTTACATATTTCACACTGATTTGGGATTTCCAATTTATTTAGCATGTAGCCACCGATGTTTGTGATGACCCCCTCCTCAAGGATATTCACAGTGGTAGAAGGCTGAATCACTGATTGATTGGCAATAATGCCATGGATTGATTGCTGAATTTCTTCTGAATCTGTTGTCACACCTTGTTGGTCTGGTGACTGTGGAGCTTTGCTGAGGCAAGACAAGTCAAGCAATATATTGTCAAAATCCACAGCACAGTTACTTCTGGTGCTCTGTACAAACAGTTTTTCGACGACAATGTGACGAAAAGCTGACCTGAATTGTGTTGCACTCGGATTGAACCTGTGTCCACCTTTTCCTCTGATCACGGAGAAAAGATTTTCTAGACAGTCTTGATTCAGCCTGTTGGTCAGCAGAAACTGCATACTTGGTTGCAGATCATCCCAGAGACCAAGCAGGGCATTTATGGAAATAATCCAACCGTTGAAGCAGGGTGGCGGTCTTTTTCCAGATGACAATTTAATCTCTTTCAAAATTTTTAATTGCTGACCAAGGAATTCCATTTGGTCGCTGCTTCCACAGAAAGCATGCCCCATTGGTTGTTTGGATGACCCCTTTTTACTGTTGAAACAGTTAAATAATTTATCAAAGTTATCCAAGAACAATGCTGTACTGATAGCTTCCTTCGGTAATTTTCCCAGCTGTGCTAATACATTAATGCCAGCTGCAACAGAATGACTCAAAACTTGCGCTGCAAGGTTAACCCGCATTGCCTGGAAAGGTGGCAACTTTATATGTTTATCCGTTAACTTTGGTGCCATCTTGACTGAAGAACTTTGATCAATATCATAAAATGCTTCAATATATTCCCATTTAATTACCGGCCATGCTATGCATAGGCCGGTAATGCAGTGATATCCATCTGATGTGAGTCACGAACCTCATGGCCCAACCAGACCATTACAAGGGTTTATTTTATATGTATTGCTGAGTTATAACATCGTAGATTCTGCCAATTGTGTCTTTTTCCCGTTAAATGCAATATTATTACATTTATAATCATCCCTTGGATTCCCTTCTAACATCCAGCGCTGGGTCAGTCAGGCTGATTGTGCGCCGCCATTTTCTTGTGTATTGGGGCTGTCACTGCACCTCTTGCTGCATATAGAGATGTCACGGTACAGGGTGTTGATATTACCATTTATTGAATTTGCTCCATTCCAATCAATAATTGCTATTCAATGCTACATTGCCATCACAATTTAGGCCTAAAGTGCAATTCACTTTCACACCTCCCTCTCATCTGACAGCTTGATCCCAATATTTCCAATCAGCTGCATACTTGTTTAATTCCAATTTAAACTCCATGCATACAATAATATTATTATTGGGAAACATAAAAGTATTGCATATCTTTCAAAATAAACATCATTGCAAGAAAAAGACAAGACTGTGAATATTTATGGATAGAATATTAAAACTATTTTGTACATGAAATTGGAGGCAAAATCAAAAGAAACAGTTTTATAAGCAATTAATTTCTGGTATATATATTACTAGATAATACACCAACATCCACCAGGTAATGGAAAAATAAAAGAATGAATTAAATTTCTTTGTATTTTTCCCAACCACCATATATGTGTATTGATCATTTCGATTCCATTGATAAAGCATGTGCAGCATGGCCGGTGCTGTGCTCTAAGAGTGCTTGTTTGAACATTTTCCCAAAGAAATCCATGTTTTTTCAGATTGTTTCTCACATTTTTCAAGAGGTGACATGGATCATACATCACGTAGATCTTCTCATTGTTGTGCTTGAAGTATGGTACTGTTGGTGAAACATTTTCTTCACTCTCCAAAAATTTCCTGTTGTTAGAGCCTTGATCACAGATCAAAACGCGAACTCGCAAGCCAGTCTTCTCGATTTCAGAAATACAGTGATGTGTCAACGATCTGAGTGAGGATCCAGGAATAGTTCCAGCTGTCAGGAAAAATGCTACAGGTTGCTTCCACTTGCTTTTTAATCCACGTACCATGAACACTGAAGCATGATCTGCAGGCTTTTTGTTTGAGGGTAAGACCCCTCCGAGACTTTCAAAGCCCTCAACAAAATCTCCATCTGGATTATATTGCAAATACTCCTTAATTGTCATTTCATCAAATACCAGTGCACAACTTTTCTCATCCTCCTCCATGTGCTGCACCTTAAGACTAATGGCATGCATAATCCTTGCATTGAATCCAGGGTACAAGCGTGTTTCTTGGAGTGTCCTTTGAAGTGTGCTGACAGAAGGCAAGCAAAATATCTTCTTCAGCAGAAGGTATGCTTTCTCACTTTGATAAAAAATTGAAAGAGCAACCATCTTGTCCTTGGTGGACCATCTTCGCCCATATTTCGAACGGGGTGTCATTTTGACCTGTGTCTGTATGAAATCCACGGTTTCAGAAGGAAGGTATCTTGCCAGACCTGAGATTATTCTGCTGATTCGTCTGTTGTCATCGACTTTGTTCTTCTTCTTCTTTTCCCGCCACAGCTTTGTTCTTAACTTAGCAATTATCAGCTTCATTTTTCTCTTCTTTGGTGTTTCGGGCATGCTTGCAACTTGGCCCATTGGTGCTGCTACCTTTTCAGGTGATGATGCCTCAAGGAGAGGAACTGCATTTTCATCAGGTGGCCCTGATTCAATTCTCTCTTCATCTGTTGTAACTGTCGCAACTGAAATTAAATACATCATGACAGGTTCATTAATACTCCCTGCGAGGGCCATGAGGTCACACAGTAACATAATAAGTATCTATGATGCTCCAATTATAATGGGAAAATTATGTTATTATGTAATAATACCTTTTCTCCTTTTTTTCTCTGGTGGAGGGTGTCGAGGAGTTGGTGATTTTCTTATGAAGGACACTTTCAGAGGTGCAGTACCAAAATTGAACAAACTTGGCACCCCATTGTAAACAAGTCTTTTCTTTTTGTGATTCAAAAATTGGTCCTCTTCGAAGTGTTTTGTACAGAGTCTGAAGTTTTTTCGAAGCTCTTCTGGTGATTTTTTATCCAAATCAGATCTTCTGACCTTTACCAGCCATTGCTTACACCTGTTCAATAAAATAACAGATACTCATATATGCATGTGCCATTTTGGAGTGCAGGGTAGAGAAAGTCATATGTTTTATCGTCATTGTGGCATTCATGACATAAAGATAAATCAAACATGCAAGACAATTAAAAATCAAATGACATGTGTACCTTGCTTCATCCTTTGGAAATCGAAAAAAGGACAATTCAGGATTCTTGTATTTTGTAGTGTGACAATTGACTGCTGCACAACACACTCCACCTCTCTTCTTCTTCTTCTTTGAGGAAGGAGACGATTTCTTGGCACTTTTCTTTGTGGTGGTCTCCTTCTTGTTCCTGGAAATCTTGTCCTGGGCTTTGGTTTTTTTAGCCATCACTTTTCTTTAACAATTATCACTCTCTCTGCAGTTACAACTTGTAGCCATGCTTGATCAGACAGGAGTGAGATAAGGGTTATGAAACTGTGTTGGGAAGCTGGGCTTTAGAGAAATGCAGGTCATTCAAAACATTAACCTTTATTAATGACCATTTATGAGTGGGAAAGAGTAAATATTTAGAGTTACAAGTTCACTAAAAGCTGCAATACAGTGTATATTTATAACTGTACAGGTTAGATCCTTTGGGAATATTGCACTTTAATATACTTGTACACATCAACATGCTCAACCCTGTGTCCTGCATGCTGCTGCTGGTACAGACTACAGAGTGATCACTCCCAAAGGGGGTACAGCAGCTGCAGTCTGCACCTCCCACAATCTCACATTTTTGGCTTACTGCTGGGTCTTATAGATACACTGTCTTTGCTATAATGCAGCCGGTCAATTTATAATACAAGTGAAAATTCAAAATGTCAAAAGGCATGAGAAGAAAAGGTCACATATTGTATCCTTTATATGCTGGTTATTACTATTGTTGAAATAAACCTACCATTGGTTCTGACATATATATGGACATTATAACCTGTAGCTCTTACTGTGCAAATCCAAGAAGACCTAATAAGTCTATTTCTATATAATTTCCCATCAAGCCAATTATGGCTAACATACATTGCATTTCTTTAGAGTATGACTATTAGTACAACACAGCAGCTTGGACCCATGTACATGCAAACTGTATATATGTGGTTGCCAAGGCTACCCCCAGAGCCCTCCTCCTCCAATTGACTTTTGACGTCTTTGCAAATTGATGGAATATCATCTTCTCCTGTGACACTTTGACAAATCAATAAATCAATCAGGGCCATTTTCTTAACAAGGTGATGATAGTGGGTGTCTGAGTGAAAGAGCTTGAAGCGCCAATGAAAATAGCAATTTTGAGAGTACTCTGTAATTATGTGCGCCATGAAATGCCTTCGGGATAACAATAAGGCTTGCATTTATAGAGATAATTGAGGCAGTGCATTGGATGCATTCAATTCATAACTGCGTTAGGAAGTCAGGGACTATTTGGGATGAGGTGGTGGCAAAATCATAAGAGACAGTAATTAGAGGGGCCTTGGATGGGTCTGCCACTGAGAGGCACTGAGAGGACTGACTTTGTTGAGTGACGTCGTTAATGGAGCGTTCATGACGTCAAGATAAATTACGGCATCATAACATAGGGACGTGAGGGCATCAGAGCATGTGAGAGTGAGGGACTGATGACCTCCCAGGGGCCCGGCTACAAGCTTGCCCTTCTGTCCAAGGTGGGCCGTTCCCTCGGCTGGTTGATTTGTCAACACCCGGGAGACCCCACATCCATCTCCCCTTCATTCTACCCTCTCAAATTTAGTGCACAGATTAGATGCACAGCATTGGCTTGGAGCAGAAGAAGTCTCTGATTGAATATAGATGTTTGGAAGTTTCAAAGTCCTCTGTTCAATCACTAGTTATCTCTAGCATCTACATCCCACAAAATTGCACTTTGAAGAATAAGTTGTTTGACAGCATAAAGAAAATTAAGCTGCGAAAGCCTCTTCCACAAATCCAATTATATTTTTTAATGCCACACAATCTATTGCTGCCAATTGAAAAATAATTGCTCTTTAATTTCAATGAGGTGTATAGAACAGGGAGACAACCTGGAGTTTATTAGGAATGGAAAAGTAAGGAAATATGATTTCATTCTGAACACACTTGGCAACTTTCCTTTCATATCTATAGAGAATGAAAGTAGCTTGCATGCACTTCTTCCAGGACATAGTTTACACAAGACAGAAGACAACTTATAGCCTTCTTAATTTTCTAGATAAACTTCAGAATTATGATGTTGTGCCTTGCCCCAAGATAAAAGTACTTGGCTGAGAACACTGCGGAATATAAAAAAGTGGAAGAGCACTCACTGGCCAGATTATTGCGGGTCGACTGTCGCCATCTTCTCCCGAGGGAGTTCCTTATAAATCCTCTTCAGGCAACAATGATAAAAGCAAAACACGCGGTGACAAATAATCCTAAACTTTTGAAGAGAGTCAATATAAGCCCATGTAAGTGGCAAAAGAAATGTCAACGTTTAAAGCAAAGAAGCTCATCAGGACATGAAAGACGAGAGGCTGGCACAGGCAGACCCAAGGAGCAGTGTAGTCCCCTGTGGTATGCCATCACAACTGAAGGCGTGGCTTGTCTTTCAGTGCTTCTATGTATTTTCTTCTCTCTTTTAAAGCTTTAAAAGGCACCAATCATAACAGACCACTGATCTAACATGGCCTCTTGAACAGCAATTTGGCAAATTTGTAAGGCAACTGAACATAGCGCTGGCTTGAGCGATTGATTTATAGACAAACGCGAATAGTGTATAGAGAGTGTACATGTGACCAGCGATGATAACAGCCTACTTGGCCTACTTGGCAACTTGTCTTGTCCCAGCAGTTTTACTGGTATGTTGCCATTCTTTGGGACTGCTTCAACCATGACTGATTAGTGCAATTAAGGAAAATACATTCTTTATTATTCAAAACTGCCTTTTTACTGGACTTTTTGCCATGAAGTAGATCGACTAATTATAATACACATATAGAACCATTGCATTTAGCATTAAATTTTGCTCTGCTAATTGTACTGTAGAGTGTAGACCTATTGCACTCATTGACTAAAAATATACAGACAACTTCAATGTTAACATCGGTCTTGCATGACCCAAATAAGGTGACGTACTAGATAGATAGATAGATATGGTAAGCGCAGCCCTCTAAGCCCAGTTCTGGGTCCTCACGAGGGTTGATTGATGAGATGGGAGAGAGAGCGGGAGTCCTCAACATGTTACTCATTTACCCCATGTGAGGGATCTTTTATTTGCCCCGCATAGACACTGATACAAGGGGCCACCAATTTAACGTCTCATCCGAACGACATCCAGCTGGGATTTTGCTCATGAAGGTCAATTGAAAATCTTGGATTCCTCACCCCGGGGTTCGAACCCATGCAGGCAAAGACCTTCAGCGGAGCAGACAGGCACCTAAGCCTAAGCCACTTGGCCACTCAGCGTACTATTCTTGTATAGGTAAATATACTCCTCTTTTGGAACTATAACCGAACTCTATCAAAACACGTTTGAGATATTATTTCCGAACTCTTTTGTATTTGTTCAGTTCTCTTTGACCCCATGTTTTTGTGTTAAAAAATCAATGAGGACCAGAGGGGACAAAAATGGTATAGTATTACAGTGTGCAAGTTGTATTTCTGTTATAACAAATCACTCATTTCCATTTCTGATGCTCACTAATTATTAACTTCCGCAATGACATATACAAAAGGGTGATGAAGAAGTTTTGGGAAAACATGCGTCATGACAGCAAATGGAAGACACTTTGAAAAAGTGGCCTCCATTTTCCATGCATCTATGTGCCATATAGAATCATAGTATTTACAATTAGACATCATTCGAAAGCGCTCTATAAAATATTTAATGATGAGGAGGGCCAGCTTCAGCTCAATTTGCCTCTGACTCAGAAATGCATGTTGAAATTCCAACTGAAACATTAAGAATGGAACATCTAATAAATTTTCTCGATATTCACTTCGTATTTCTCAAATGAGCTTCGCGGCATTAATCTCGCTCTTGGTGGAACTGTCGTGCCTGCCTAAGAATACCTTTGGATAACATTTTCATTTGGGCTATGTATATTTCTATCATCTCTGTATTTTGATAGGTTTTTACTAATTAAAGAGGATGGATATCACAATGATATGGATAATTTTATGTTTGCTTGCCTTCCTACTGAATTGTCAAATTATCATTTTCCAGATTCCTTGCAATTTGGGTCCGATGAATTGAAAAGGGAATTTATTCGTACTGATTAGTGATCACTAATCTACATGATTAACTATTTATGGCCATAATTGTTCCAAGATCAGCCTGTTTCTACTGAGGCAGTGAAATGTAAACACAATCAAATAGCAAAACGTGTACCCTCAGTTCATTATTCAATAATTTTCATCAATTTCCTTCTAAGTAGTAAAAGGCAGATAACATAATTTGTCAGCAGAAATCCAAATTCAAGGCCATGCTACTGCTGGTGTCTAATGCAAAATTTGATTGATCTTTTTTACCTTTCGTTTCCTTCTGGAAATTGGCCATTAGTGCAGCTGATATTATGACCAATTTTGCTTTGCTTGATAGCTGAATAACAGACAGGAGGACTTCAAAAGCAGCCAGTTGTCCAACTAATTTAATCAGTAGTCTGACTTCATTGGTTAAAATTCAAAACCAGCATCATTAGAAATCCCATAAATTTAGGCGCAGAAAAGGTGTGCTGTCCTTTTCAAGTCTTTTCTATAATGCTGCATAGAGAGGCTGGTTGCTGTCCTACATAGCTGTTTTAAGATGTTTTAGACCATTGTTGAACTTAAGAATGACATTCAAATCTACATGTCAATTATCTTTTGTAAAATCGTTGATGCCATCAATATTTTCATTTGGTCAACAAAGCTTCTACAGGAGGACGATTGGTGGACACATCTCCTCTAGAGTCCAAAGGGAAAACCTAGTAAGTCACATTTTTGAGTTTCTGAGAAAATTGACTTTTAAATTTCAGTCCTTGCAGTAAGAAATAGACTAACTGGAATTTGCCAAGGTCTTTCTGGGGTAACGGGCCACTTCTTGAAAATCTAAACTTAATGAATATATAGAAACATGTCTCAGAAGTCCTTTTTTGACCTTAACTCAATTTTGCCCAAAGTGTGACTTACTAGGTTTTCCCTTTGGACGCTAGTCCTATGTACACCACAATTATTGTAGATTGTGTCTGTTTGTATTTCCTGCAGCATGTCACATTTCACAGTACACAGTACCTAATAACTTGGGACATCTGAAACCCTTAACATAAACTCCTAATTGCATGAACAGCATCAGATACTTCGAACATCCATGAAACGACTATTACATGTATTGCACACAAATATGCAATTTGGAAAACACACCGATGTCATGGTGTAATTGTAATCTTCTAGAGGTGTAATTTGTTGAAGGTTTCTGCTGTGCAGCCTATGTTTTAAGGCAATTTTCAGCAGAAATAAGTATAAATGCTGCTGATGATGGCAACCTAGTTGTTGTTTGTAGCTAATAGCTCTTCAGTTTTTAAAAGCATAGATGATTATTTTCCTCACTGATAAAAATCCTCTGCATGTCTGCTCATATTAGAATATCATCAGAATGGGACACAATAATTGTCTCTGTCTGGTTTTATCCACAATCATCATTGCATATTCTAGATTATTACTCTAGATGTGGAGCTGTGTAAATATATACTGCAACTACTTCGCATGTTGATAGAAGGAACAAAATGTGCACTTATTTAAGTATCTGAATTGTTTGTTCTGTTAACCAGTTCATTAACTGGTTAAAAAATTTGCGGATTATGGGCCATCAACAGATATCATCCGTTCCAGTTCATTCAAATGTTGCAATAAGCTTATACTATGATATAATACACATATTTCTGTGTGAAGAGGTTTGGATGCTATATCACTGTCACTGTCCATTGATCAGCATATACTTGCATCTCATGTCTTCCTTTTAGATCCTAAAACAAAGTCACCAAGGTTCTAAAACAAATTCACCAACTTTTATAATAATGGTATTTATAACACAAAAACCACATCGAGGTAGAATATGGATCCAACCTTTGAACCAATGTATTAATGTGGCCATCAATCACACATACTTCTGGTTATAAGCAAAAAAAAAACATTTTAATGAGAACTCACTTTATTTTTCATGTTAGAAATCAATATGACTCTCCCGGGGATGACTCTTTCATCAAATAACTAAATCCGCCTCTCTCATTTATCTAGCAAGCATTTACTGGTGACAAGTTATGTATGCTTGCTGTATCATGACATTTTTCACCCATAAACAGGGACAGCTGTGTTTGCTCATTAATTTTATATGTCATGCTGACTTACAGCAATGTCTTATAATGTGTGATTCACTAAGTCATGGAGGAGAAATCATATGATTATTTTTGACAATCTAATAATAAATGTTATACAGGACAAAATCAGTCTTGATTAAGACAAATGAGGAATCTAGGCATTTTGATAGGCCCATAAGCAGGCAACTCTGTATGTCCTGTCTTTGCTAAAGCATTTCATTTTTTTAGGAACAGTTAGAAGTGCTCAATAAATTTCATGATTTGTCTAAACAATAACCAGCGGGACCTCGTAGCCTTAGGATACAAAGACATGTGCAGAAAAGTAGACAGACACAGTTTTCAGAAAAATATGACTATGAGCATATGGCGCCTGAGAGAAAGGTAAAATTAGTTCTTCGTAATATCCATACATGTGGCGACGGCAATAATCACCGCCTCTTGGACAGACAAGTTGTAACACTTATATGAGTTCAACAGAAATTATCAGTTTTTAATGTCAACATGGGACCTTTTACGGTGATGATCATCCATTGAGGGAGTGTGCTGGGATGTCACTCTGCCATCCATTTCGGGAAGTTGTGAAGGGAAATTGTGCCTTGTGTCTGTTTCCCTGAGGCCACCCTGTTCACCCTGTGCCTACTCAACCATAGTTAGGAGGGCTTGGAAGTGTCATTTGTAGCACTGCTTGGGTCATGATCACTTCCGTTTGGGTCATAAGTCTTGCTAAATCAAACTAATTGCCATTGAAGCTTATCATAGCAGAATCAATTACCCGCTACATGCTGAAATTGTTATGCCCAGTGATCTTATCAACAAATCTCTTACTGTCCAGAGCCTGATAAGCATGCTTAAAATATAGGATTAGTTCATATTAGAAACATGTCAGCCACCAAAATCAAGTCATTACCTTACAGGTGAACTTTGCCAGCATTAAAATGTAACTTTCCTGCATGAGTAATGGAGATGGGTCACCTTCATAAAATCAGGGATAAAAAAAGGCAAACCGGAGAAAAAAAATAGATGTAGCTAAGGTAAAACACCAGTTTGTGGTGTTCGGTGAAAAGAAAGTCGAAGACGCTAATGCTGGGATTTTGTGATATGAGGTGCTGTCTATTGTTATAACTTCATACAAGTATTCACACAAGTCTCACACCTCAGTTACACATTTGCTAATGGAGGAGTGTAGTGTGAGTCCTTGTCGCTTGGACCACCAAATGAGTGACTGACAGCTAATTAGAGCCAGACCACCATGCATTATTACTGCAGACCACTATCCTTCTTAGAAGCCCTCAGTTGCATGACTGCCATGGTCAAAAAGCTCAGCTTTCTAATCACTCGACTGACTGGCCACTCACTGCTTGAGGAGCAACTTAGAAAGTGATTAGGCAATTACACTAACTTGCAGTGAAAAGAGTAGAAAGAAAGAGAAAAAAATAGGAGAAACATAGAAAAGAAACAGCCTACTTTTCTTGACATCTTTTTGGTGTTTTAATTTCATTTGCTGCATGTGGGAGGATTCGGGTGAAGTAAGTTATTACCTGCACTCTTCAGTGCATATATCCAGCACCATGGTGTCTAATACCGTTTTAAAGTGTATTGAAAAATTAACAGATAACTGTCAATGAAGTTGTGAACTTGTGAAGTCTGCGATGACAATTCGAAAGTTTAAAATTGATTCCCACGGACTCTGAATTTGTAGAAGAAAGTCACTTTTAGTATCTACATTCATGCAATGGATTCAGAATGTAGTCTCAATATATTAAGATATAACCGCAGTCCATATTTGACTTCTTGACAAATGGCAACAATACGAGATATACAGACAGAAATATTTGATAACCAGGATTTCAATTTTGCCAGTGGCAGTGTCCTGGTGCAATATCTATCTCCATCAATTTGATAGAAATCACATTAGCTGGTAAACATGGCAGAATAACCCCAATGCTCACAGTGCCACTGGCCACAATGACCAGTCATCTGGAGGAAGAATAGACAACGATATTGTTTTGATGGCCATTCTGGCAGAGAAAATGACTCTCAGATGATAAATGATCTGTATCTCATGTAACATTTATATGAGAGGCCAGATTGTTTTTTGTTATTTATGTGGAGTCGAACATTTTCATGACATTTAATGCATATAGTTGCATTGGCAGACAGTGTAACATTTACCTTGTAAATCGCAGAATTATACAACAGATAACTTTATGTTATTACTTTATGGAAGGTTTGAAATATTACATGACAACTATAATGTAGCCGGTCAATTTATAATACAAGTGAAAATTCAAAATGTCAAAAAGCATGAGAAGAAAAGGTCACATATGTCTTCACTACTGCTGTCATATATATTGTAGCTTTTATATGAATTATATTACTATTGTTGAAATAAACCTAACATTGGATCTGACATATAGTGCGGGGCATGCAGCCCCCCTTAACTTCCAGGTGTGATTTGACCTACTTTTATGGTCAATTATTTGAATGTTTATGCTGTCAGAAAGGGATCACTTGACTCAACAAATGTCTACCAATTATAATAAAGGAGTTACAGCCATTTTTGAACAAAATTGCAAATGACCTTCTTACCCCACCCATCAGACAAGAAGCCCCCCATCATAATCCTATGGCAATTTTTTTGTGAGCGCATTCAGCTTGAAAGCATTTCTTGGGGTTCTTCTATCATTTTTAGGCATTCTATTTACTTTTTCTGAATTTCTGAATTTTTCTGTTCATACTTTTATTTTTTAATATCTTTTCTCCTTTTTCAATTTTGGCCAAATTTTTTCTATTTTAATTAGCTGTTCTATGAAGATTAGGGTAAAGTACACATTTATTTTTTATATTTCCTAAGTTATTTATGACAACCCCTTTCAAAGAATTACTCAAAGTTACAAAAACCATGCACATGGTTTGGTGCTGTTTGCCCTGAAAATTTGTGACATCACTTAAAAAGCCTCTAGCTTCAATCCTATCAATAAGAAAAAGCACCAAAAATGTAAGTTTAGATATAAGTTATAACCTGGGGGGGGGGGCTCTCACCTAACCGGGGCTTCTTGCCCCAACCTACTGTAACTCTCACTTTTCTGTTGCATTCTTGCGCCAATCCAAGAAGACCAGATAAGTCTATTTCTATATAATTTCCCACCAAGCTAATTATGGCTAACATACATTGCATTTCTTTAGAGTATGACTATTAGTACAGCACGGCAGCTTGGACCCATTTACATGCAAACTGTATATGTGGTTGCCAAGGCTACCCCGGAGCCCTCCTCCTCCAATTGACTTTTGACGTCTTTGCAAATTGATGGAATATCATCTTCTCCTGTGACACTTTGACAAATCAATAAATCAATCAGGGCCATTTTCTTAACAAGGTGATGATAGTGGGTGTCTGAGTAAAAGAGCTTGAAGCGCCAATGAAAATAGCAATTTTGAGAGTACTCTGTAATTCTGTCCGCCATGAAATGCCTTCGGGATAACAATAAGGCTTGCATTTATAGAGATAATTGCGGCGGCGCATTGGATGCATTCAATTCATAACAGCGTTAGGAAGTCAGGGACTATTTGGGATGAGGTGGTGGCAAAATCATAAGAGACAGTAATTAGAGGGACTTTGGATGGGTCTGCCTCTCAGAGGCACTGAGAGGACTGACTTCGTTGAGTGACGTTGTTAGTGGAGCGTTCATGACGTCAAGATAAATTACGGCATCATAACATAGGGACGTGAGGGCATCAGAGCATGTGAGAGAGAGGGACTGATGACCTCCCAAGGGCCCGGCGACACGCTTGCCCTTCTGTCCGAGGTGGGGCCGTCCCCTCGGCTGGTTGATTTGTCAACACCCGGGAGACCCCACATCCATCTCCCCTTCATTCTACCCTCTCAAATTTAGTGCACAGATTAGATGCACAGCATTGGCTTGGAGCAGAAGGAGTCTCTGATTGAATATAGATGCTGGGAAGTTTCAAAGTCCTCTGTTCAATCACTAGTTATCTTAAGCATCTTCATCCCACAAAATTGCACATTGCAGAATAAGTTGTTTGACAGCATAAAGAAAATTACTTTGAGAAAGCCTCTTCCACAAATCCAATTATATTTTTTAATGCCACACAATCTATTGCAGCCAATTGAAAAATAATTGCTCTTTAATTTCAATGAGGTGTATAAAACAGGCAGACAACCTGGAGTCTATTAGGAATGGAAAAGTAAGGAAATATAATTTCATTCTGAACACAGTTGGCAATTTTCCTTTCATATCTATAGGGAATGAAAGTAGCTTGTGTGCACTTCTTCCAGGACATACAGTAGTTTATACAAGGCAGAAGACAACTTATAGCCTTCCTAATTTTCTAGATAAACTTCCGAATTATGATGTTGTGCCTTGCCCCAAGATAAAAGTACTTGGCTGAGAACACAGCGGAATATAAAAAAGTGGAAGAGCACTCACTGGCCAGATTATTGCGGGTCGACTGTCGCCATCTTCTCCCGAGGGAGTTCCTTATAAATCCTCTTCAGGCAACAATGATAAAAGCAAAACACGCGGTGACAAATAATCCTAAACTTTTGAGATGAGAGTCAATATAAGCCCATGTCAGTGGCAAAAGAAATGTCAACGTTTAAAGCAAAGAAGCTCATCAGGACGTGAAAGACGAGAGGCTGGCACAGGCAGACCCAGGTAGCAGTGTAGTCCCCTGTGGTATGCCATCACAACTGGAGGCGTGGCTTGTCTTTCAGTGCTTCTATGTATTTTCTTCTCTCTTTTAAAGCTTTAAAAGGCACCAATCATAACAGACCACTGATCTAACATGGCCTCTTGAACAGCAATTTGGCAAATTTGTAAGGCAACTGAACATAGCGCTGGCTTGAGTGATTGATTTATAGACAAACGCGTATAGTGTATAGAGAGTGTACATGTGACCAGCGATGATAACAGCCTACTTGGCCTACTTGGCAACTTGTCTTGTCCCAGCAGTTTTACTAGTGTGTTGCCATTCTTTGGGACTGCTTCAACCATAACTGATTAGTGTAATTAAGGAAAAATACATTTTTTGTTATTCAACACTTGCTTATTACTGGACTTTTTGCCATGAAGTAGATCGACTAATTATAATACACATACAGAACCATTGCATTTAGCATTCAATTTTGCTCTGCTACTAGTACTGTAGGCCTATTGCACTCATTGACCAAAAATATACAGACAACTTCAATGTCAACATCAGTCTTGCATGACCCAAATAATGTGACGTACCAGATAGATAGATAGATAGATATGGTAAGTGCAGCCCTGTAAACCCAGTTCTGGGTAATCATGAGGGATCTTTTATTTGCCCAGCATAGACACTGATACAAGGGGCCGCCAATTTAACGTCTCATCTGAACGACATCCAGCTGGGATTTTGCACATGAAGGTCCACTGAAAATCTTGGGTTCCCCACCCCGGGGTTCGAACCCATGCAGGCAAAGATCTTCAGTGGAGCAGGTGGGCACCTAAGCCTAAGCCACTTGGCCACCCAGCGTACTATACTTGTATAGGTAAATATACTCCTCTTTTGGAACTATAACCGAACTCTATCAAAACACGTTTGAGATATTATTTCCGAACTCTTTTGAATTTGTTCAGTTCTTTTTGATCCCATGGGACTTTGCATTTTTATGTTTAAAAAAATCTAATGAGGACCAGAGGGGACAAAAAAGGTATAATATTGCAGTATGCAATTTGTATTTCTGTTATAACAAGACACTTGTTTTCATTTCTGATTCCCACTAACTATTAACAATGGAACATCTAATAAATTTCTCGATATTCAATTCATATTTCTAAAATGAGCTTCGCAGCATTAATCTCGCTCTTGGTGGAACTGTCGTGCCTGCCTAGGACTGCCTTTGTATAACATTTTCATTTGGGCTATGTATATTTCTATCATATCCGTATTTTGATAGGTTTTTACTAATTCAAGAGGATGGACATCACAATGATATGGATAATTTTATGTTTGCTTGCCTTCCTATTGAATTGTCAAATTTTCATTTTCCAGATTTCCTTGCAATTTGGGTGCGATGAATTGAAAAGCGCATTTTTGTGTAGTGACCAGTGATCACTAAGCTACATGATTAACTATTTATGGCCATACTTGTTCCAAGATCAGCCTGTGTCTGCTGAGGCAGTGAAATGTAAACACAATCAAATAGCAAAACGTGTACCCTTAGTTCATTATTCAATAATTTTCATCAATTTTCATCTAAGTATTCAAAGGCAGAGTAACATAATTTGTCTGTAGAAATCCAAATTCAAGGCCAGGCTACTGCTGGTGTCTAATGCAAAATTTGATTGATCTTTTTTACCTTTCGTTTCCTTCTGGAAATTGGCCATTAGTGCAGCTGATATTATCATCAATTTTGCTTTGCATGATAGCTGAATAACAGACGGGAGGACTTCAGCAGCAGCCAGTTGTCCAACTAATTTAATCAGTAGACTGACTTCATTGGTTAAAATGCAAAACCAGTATCATTAGAAATCCCATAAATTTAGGCGCAGAAAGGGTGTGCTGTCCTTTTCAAGTCTTTTCTATCATGCTGCATAGAGAGGCTGATTGCTGTCCTACATAGCTGTTTTAAGATGTTTTAGACCATTGTTGAACTTAAGAATGACATTCAAATCTACATGTCAATTATCTTATGTAAAATCGTTGATGCCATCAATATTTTCATCTGGTCAACAAAGCTTCTACAGGAGGACGATTAGTCGACACATCTCCTCTAGCGTCCAAAGGGAAAGCCTAGTAAGTCACATTTTTGAGTTTCTGAGAAAATTTACATTTAAATTTCAGTCCTTGCAGTAAGAAATAGACTAACTGGAATTTGCCAAGG
This sequence comes from Platynereis dumerilii, assembly GCA_026936325.1. NCBI lineage: Eukaryota > Metazoa > Annelida > Polychaeta > Phyllodocida > Nereididae > Platynereis > Platynereis dumerilii. Next base: position 148,831,621 of record JAPTHN010000001.1, on the reverse strand, counting down.
TCTTCTGGGGTAACGGGCCACTTCTTGAAAATCTAAACTCAATGAATATATAGAAACATGTCTCAGAAGTCCTTTTTTGACCTTAACTCAATTTTGCCCAAAGTGTGACTTACTAGATTTTCCCTTTGAATGCTAGTCCTATGTACACCACAATTATAGAAGATTGTAAAGTGTTTGTTTGTATTTCCTGCAAAATGTCACTTTTCACAGTACCTAATAACTTGGCACATCTGAAACCCCTACCATAAACTCCAAATTGCTTGAACAGAATCAGATACTTTGAACATGCATGAAACGACTATTAGCCGTACATGTATTGCACACAAATATGCAATTTGGAAAACACACCGATGTTATGGTGTAATTGTAATCTTCTAGAGGTGTAGGGGAGAGCAGGGCACAGTGAGACACTTTTTTTATTTTCAAGTGTTCCAAAATGTTGGCAGTAACAATTTAAATGAGAACAGGTCCACATTATAGATAATGACATTGGGTATATTGTCCAGTAGTTTCAGGTTCCTACCTTTTACAGGTTTGGAGAAATTTTGAGTTATGTCCATGCTCGTTAAGTGTCTCACTGTGCCCCGTGGGCAGGGCACAGTGAGACAGCAGGTGGGGCACAGTGAGACAGGGCATCTGCTGCCATAACTGCCGATCCTCAGGACCTGCGGAATTGTTCTATCAATTGCAACAGAAACTAAGTACTGTACTCTTATAAAAGCAGCTGGCTAGATGATTTTTTAGGTCCTTTTTTTAGCATGTTTCGAAACTTCATCGCACAGGACACATGCACAACTTATTTAACCTGCCGCACCTGTTACATACTAATCAAAATTCTTTCTGATGCTTCCCTTTGAATATGACTCACTAAAATCAGTAGTTTATAGTAGGCATTTGGTTTTTAATAGTGAATTGTGAGCTATGCATTTCATTCAGGTCGTTTCGAGGTTATTTTGTGATGTCGCACTGTGCCCCGCCTCAAGCTGTCTCACTGTGTCCCACGCAGCTCTCTTTATAAATTTTTTGAATACTGCGGACCGGATGCCTGTATTGTGGTTCATCATCTCACTAAACTACGACAAATAACCAAGGTTTGAATCCCTGGCAAGTGATTTGCAAGGTACAAATTTTCTTGGGAATTAAAACAAAAAATCGTTTAGCAAAATTTTTTACTTTTACTGGCTAAAAACCAAAATATTGAAATTCCACTCTTGATATGCTATGTGGGAATTCAGGATCTAGGACGGTCTCTCACTTACCTACTTTTTGTACTATACATAAGAGGGTTTATCTGCAAACATCACCTGCTAGACGCTACGGGCTTTGTCTTACTGTGCCTGCCGTCTCAGTGTGCCCGCTCTCCCCTAATTTGTTGAAGGTTTCTGTTGCACAGCCTATGTTTTAAGGCAACTTTCAGCAGCAATAAGTATAAATGCTGCCGATGATGGTAACCTAGTTGTAGTTTGTAGCTAATAGCTCTTCAGTTTTCAAAAGCATAGATGATTATTTTCCTCTCTGATAAAAATCCTCTGCATGTCTGATCATATTAGAATATCATCAGAGTAGGACAAAATAATTTTCTCTGTCTGGTTTTATCCACAATCATCATTGCATATTCTAGATTATTACTCTAGATGTGGCGCTGTGTAAATATATATTGCAACTACTTCGCATGTTGATAGAAGGACCGAAATATGCACTTATTTAAGTATCTGAATTGTTTGTTCTGTTAACCAGTTAATGTGCTCTGTGAATATCTGTCTATAAACATGAAAAAAAAGTAACAGGGTTCATGTGAATTTGCAGATTATGAGCCATCAACAGATATCATCCGTTCCAGTTCATTCAAATGTTGCAATAAGCTTTTACAATGATATAATGACATATTTCTGTGTGAAGAGGTTTGGGTGCTATATCACTGTCACTGTCCATTGATCAGCATATAGGCCTACTTACATCTCATGTCTGCCTTTTAGATCCTAAAACAAAGTCACCAAGGTTCTAAAACAAATTCACCAACTCTTAGAATAATGGTATTCATAACACAAAAACCACATTGAGGAAAAATATGGATCCAACCTTTGAACAGCACTCATTGCCCATGGGAATAAATATCAATGTATTTATGTGGCCATCAATCACACATACTTCTTGTTATAAGCAAAAAAAAAGAGAACTCACTGTATTTTTCATGTCAGAAATCAATATGACTCTTTTCATCGAAAAACTAAATCAGCCTCCCTCACTTATCTAGCAAGCATTTACTGGTGACAAGTTATGTATGCTTGCTGTATAATGACATTTTTCACCCATAAACAGAGACAGCTGTGTTTGCTCATTAATTTTATATGTCATGCTGACTTACAGCAATGTCTTATAATGTGTGATTCACTAAGTCATGGAGGAGAAATCATATATAGGCCTAATTATTTTTGACAATCTTATAATAATGTTATACAGGACAAAATCAGTCATGATTAAGACAAATAAGTAATCTTGGCATTTTGATAGGGCCCATAAGCAGACCTGTATGGCCTATCTTTGCAAAAAACATTTTTTTAGAACAGTGAGAAGTGCTCAAAAAATTTAATGATTTGTCTACACAATAACCATCTGGACCTCAAAGCCGTGGGATACAAACACATTTGCAAAATAGACAGACATAAGTTACAGAAAAATATAACTATGAGTATATGGCGCCTGAGAGAAAGGCAAAATTAGTTCTTGATAATATCCATGTGGCGACAGCAATAATCACTGCCTCTTGGACTGACAAGTTTTAACTTATATGAGTTCCACAGAAATTATCAGTTTATTTATCAACATGGGACCTTTTACAGCGATGATCATCCGTTGATGGATTGTGATGGGATGTCACTCTGCTGTCCACTAAGGGAAGTTGTGAAGGGAAATTGTGCCTTGTGTCTGTTTCCCTAAGGCCACCCTGTTCACCCTGTGCCTACTCAACCATGGTTAGGAGGGCTTGGAAGTGTCATTTGGTGCACTGCTTGGGTCATGATCACTTCCGTTTGGTTCATAAGTCCTTCTAAATCAAACTAATTGCCATTGAAGCTTATCACAACAGAATCAATTGCCCGCTACATGCTGAAATTGTTATGCCCAGTGATCTTATCAACAAATCTCTTACTGTCCAGAGCCTGATAAGCGTGCTTAAAATATAGGATTAGTTCATATTAGAAACATGTCAGCCACCAAAATCAAGACATTACCTTACAGGTGAACTTTGCTAGCATTAAAATGTAACTTTCCTGCATGAGTAATGGAGATGGGTCACCTTCATAAAATCAGGGATAAAAAAAGGCAAACCGGAGAAAAAAAATAGATGTAGCTAAGGTAACACACCAGCTTGTGGTGTTCGGTGAAAAGAAAGTCGAAGACGCTAATGCTGGGATTTTGTGATATGAGGTGCTGTCTATTGTTATAACTTCATACAAGTATTCACACAAGTTCTCACACCTTAGTTACACATTTGCTAATGGAGGAGTGTAGTGTGAGTCCTTGTCGCTTGGACCACCAAATGAGTGACTGACAGCTAATTAGAACCAGACCACCATGCATTATTACTGCATACCACTATCCTTCTTAGAAGCCCTCAGTTGCATGACTTCCATGGTCAAAAAGCTCAGCTTTCTAATCACTCAACTGACTGGCCACTCACTACTTGAGGAGCAACTTAGAAAGTGATTAGGCAATTACACTAACTTGCAGTGAAAAGAGTAGAAAGAAAGAGAAAAAAATAGGAGAAAGATAGAAAAGAAACAGCCTACTTTTCTTTACATCTTTTCAGTGTTTTAATTTCATTTGCTGCATGTGGGAGGAGTCGGGTGAAGTAAGTTATTACCTGCACTCTTCAGTGCATATATCCAGCACCATGGTGTCTAATACCGTTTTAAAGTGTATTAAAAAATTGACAGATAACTGTCAATGAAGTTGTGAACTTGTGAAGTCTGCGATGACAATTCGAAAGTTTAAAATTGATTCCCACGGACTCTGAATTTGTAGAAGAAAGTCACTTTTAGTATCTACATTCATGCAATGGATTCAGAATGTAGTCTCAATATATTAAGATATAACCGCAGTCCATATTTGACTTCTTGACAAATGGCAACAATACGAGATATACAGACAGAAATATTTGATAACCAGGATTTCAATTTTGCCAGTGGCAGTGTCCTGGCGCAATATCTATCTCCATCAATTTGATAGAAATCACATTAGCTGGTAAACATGGCAGAATAACCCCAATGCCCACAGTGCCACTGGCCACAATGACCAGTCATCTGGACGAAGAATAGACAACAATATTGTTTTGATGGCCATTCTGGCAGAGAAAATGACTCTCAGATGATAAATGATCTGTATCTCATGTAACATTTATATGAGAGGCCAGATTGTTTTTTGATATTTATGTGGAGTCGAACATTTTCATGACATTTCATGCATATAGTTGCATTGGCAGACAGTGTAACATTTACCTTGTAAATCGCAGAATTATACAACAGATAACTTTATGTTATTACTTTATGGAAGGTTTGAAATATTACATGACAACTATCATGTAGCCGGTCAATTTATAATACAAGTGAAAATTCAAAATGTCAAAAAGCATGAGAAGAAAAGGTCACATATGTCTTCACTACAGCTGTCATATATATTGTAGCTTTTATATGAATTATATTACTATTGTTGAAATAAACCTAACATTGGATCTGACATATAGTGCGGGGCATGCAGCCCCCCTTAACTTCGAGGTGTGATTTGACCTACTTTTTATGGTCAATTATTTGAATGTTTATGCTGTCAGAAAGGGATCACTTGAAACAACAAATGTCTACCAATTTTAATAAAGGAGTTACAGCCATTTTTGTAAAAAATTGCAAATGGCCTTCTTACCCCACCCATCAGGCAAGAAGCCCCCCATCATAATCCTATGGCAATTTTTTTGTGAGCGCATTCAGCTTGAAAGCATTTCTTGGGGTTCTTCTATCATTTTTAGGCATTCTATTTACTTTTTCTGAATTTCTGAATTTTTCTGTTCATACTTTTATTTTTTAATATCTTTTCTCCTTTTTCAATTTCGGCTTAATTTTTTCTATTTTAATTAGCTGTTCTATGAAGATTAGGGTAAAGTACACATTTATTTTTTATATTTCCTAAGTTATTTATGACAACCCCTTTCAAAGAATTACTCAAAGTTACAAAAACCATGCACATGGTTTGGTGCTGTTTGCCCTGAAAATTCGTGACATCACTTAAAAAGCCTCTAGCTTCAATCCTATCAATAAGAAAACACACCAAAAATGCAAGTTTAGATATCAGTTATAACCTGGGGGGGGGGATCTCACCTAACCGGGGCTTCTTGCCCCAACCTACTATGTAACTCTCACTTTTCTGCTGCATTCTTGTGCCAATCCAAGAAGACCTGATATAAGTCTATCTCTATAATTTCCCATCAAGCTGTTTATGGCTAACATACATTGCATTTCTTTAGGATATGACTATTAGCACAACACAGCAGCTTGGACCCATGTACATGCAAACTGTATATGTAGTTGCCAAGGCTACCCCAGAGCCCTCCTCCTCCAATTGACTTTTGACGTCTTTGCAAATTGATGGAATATCATCTTCTCCTGTGACACTTTGACAAATCAATAAATCAATCAGGGCCATTTTCTTAACAAGGTGATGATAGTGGGTGTCTGAGTGAAAGAGCTTGAAGCGCCAATGAAAATAACAATTTTGAGAGTACTCTGTAATTATGTGCGCCATGAAATGCCTTCGGGATAACAATAAGGCTTGCATTTATAGAGATAATTGTGGCGGTGCATTGGATGCATTCAATTAATAACTGCGTTAGGAAGTCAGGGACTATTTGGGATGAGGTGATGGCAGAATCATAAGAGACAGTAATTAGAGGGGCCTTGGATGGGTCTGCCACTGAGAGGCACTGAGAGGGCTGACTTCGTTGAGTGACGTTGTTAATGGAGCGTTCATGACGTCAAGATAAATTACGGCATCATAACATAGGGACGTGAGGGCATCAGAGCATGTGAGAGAGAGGGACTTATGACCTCCCAGGGGCCCGGCGACACGCTTGCCCTTCTGTCCGAGGTGGGGCCGCTCCCTCGGCTGGTTGATTTGTCAACACCCGGGAGACCCCACATCCATCTCCCCTTCATTCTACCCTCTCAAATTTAGTGCACAGATTAGATGCACAGCATTGGCTTGGAGTAGAAGAAGTCTCTGATTGAATATAGATGTTTGGAAGTTTCAAAGTCCTCTGTTCAATCACTAGTTATCTCAAGCATCTACATCCCACAAAATTGCACATTGAAGAATAAGTTGTGTGACAGTATAAAGAAAATTACTCTGAGAAAGCCTCTTCCACGAATCCAATAATATTTTTTAATGCCACACAATCTATTGCTGCCAATTGAAAAATAATTGCTCTTTAATTTCAATGAGGTATATAAAACAGGCAGACAACCTGCAGTCTATTAGGAATGGAAAAGTAAGGAAACATTATTTCATTCTGAACACAGTTGGCAATTTTCCTTTCATATCTATAGAGAATGAAAGTAGCTTGTGTACACTTCTTCCAGGACATAATTTATACAAGGCAGAAGACAACTTATAGCCTTCCTAATTTTCTAGATAAACTTCAGAATTATGAAGTTGTGCCTTGCCCCAAGATAAAAGTACTTGGCTGGGAACACAGCGGAATATAAAAAAGTGGGGGAAGAGCACTCATTGGCCAGATTATTGCGGGTCGACTGTCGCCATCTTCTCCCGGGGGAGTTCCTTATAAATCCTCTTCAGGCAACAATGATAAAAGCAAAACATGCGGTGACAAATAATCCTAAACTTTTGAGATGAGAGTCAATATAAGCCCATGTCAGTGGCAAAAGAAATGTCAACGTTTAAAGCAAAGAAGCTCATCAGGATGTGAAAGACGAGAGGCTGGCACAGGCAGACCCAGGGAGCAGTGTAGTCCCCTGTGGTATGCCATCACAACTGGAGGCGTGGCTTGTCTTTCAGTGCTTCAATGTATTTTCTTCTCTCTTTTAAAGCTTTAAAAGGCACCAATCATAACAGGCCAGTGATCTAACATGGCCTCTTGAACAGCAATTTGGCAAATTTGTAAGGCAACTGAACATAGAGCTGGCTTGAGCGATTGATTTATAGACAAACGCGTATAGTGTATAGAGAGTGTACATGTTACCAGCGATGATAACAGCCTACTTGGCCTACTTGGCAACTTGTCTTGTCCCAGCAGTTTCACTAGTATGTTGCCATTCTTTGGGACTGCTTCAACCATGACTGATTAGTGTAATTAAGGAAAATACATTTTTTGTTATTCAACACTTGCTTATTACTGGACTTTTTGCCATGAAGTAGATCGACTAATTATAATACACATACAGAACCATTGCATTTAGCATTCAAATTTGCTCTGCTACTAGTACTGTAGGCCTATCGCACTCATTGACTAAAAATATACAGACAACTTCAATGTCAACATCGGTCTTGCATGACCCAAATAATGTGACATACCAGATAGATAGATAGATAGATAGATATGGTAAGTGCAGCCCTCTAAACCCAGTTCTGGGTACTCACGAGGGTTGATTGATGAGATTGGAGAGAGAGCGGGAGTGCTCAACATGTCACACTTTTACCCCATGTGAGGGATCTTTTATTTGCCCAGCATAGACACTGATACAAGGGGCCGCCAATTTAACGTCTCATCCGAACGACATCCAGCTTGGATTTTGCACATATACTCCTTTTTGGAACTATAACCGAACTCTATCAAAACACGTTTGAGATATTATTTCCGAACTCTTTTGTATTTGTTCAGTTCTCTTTGATCCCATGGGACTTTGCAAAATCTAATGAGGACCAGAGGGGACAAAAAAGGTATAATATTGCAGTATGCAATTTGTATTTCTGTTATAACGAGACACTTGTTTTCATTTCTGAGTCCCACTAACTATTAACAGCCACAATAACATATACAAAAGGGTGATGAAGAAGTTTTGGGAAATCAAACGTCATGACAGCAATGGAATACACTTTGAAAAAGCAGCCTCCATTTTCCATGCATCTAAGTGCAATATAGAATCATAGCATTTATAAATAGACATCATTCGAAAGAGCTCTATAAATGATGAGGAGGCCCAGCTTCAGCTCAATTTGCCTCTGAATCAGAAATGCATGTTGAAATCCCAAATGAAACATTAAAAATGGAACATCTAATAAATGTTCTTGATATTCACTTCGTATTTCTCAAATGAGCTTCGCAGCATTAATCTCGCTCTTGGTGGAACTGTCGTGCCAGCCTAAGACTGCCTTTGGATAACATTTTCATTTGGGCTATGTATATTTCTATCATCTCTGTATTTTGATAGGTTTTTACTTATTCAAGAGGATGGAAATCACAATGATACGGAAAATTTTTTTTATGTGTGCTTGCCTTCCTACTGAATTGTCAAATTTTCATTTTCCAGATTTCCTTGCAATTTGGGTCCGATGAATTAACAAGGGCATTTATGTGTAGTGATCAGTGATCACTAATCTACATGATTAACTATTTATGGCCATACTTGTTCCAAGATCAGCCTGTGTCTGCTGAGGCAGTGAAATGTAAACACAATCAAATAGCAAAACATGTACCCTCAGTTCATTATTCAATAATTTTCATGAATTTCCATCTAAGTGTTAAAAGGCAGAGTAACATAATTTGTCTGTAGAAATCCAAATTCAAGGCCAGGCTACTTCTGGTGTCTAATGCAAAATTTGATTGATCTTTTTTACCTTTCGTTTCCTTCTGGAAATTGGCCATTAGTGCAGCTGATACTATGACCAATTTTGCTTTGCATGATAGCTGAATAACAGACGGAGGACTTCGGCAGCAGCTAGTTGTCCAACTAATTTGATCAGTAGACAGACTTCATTGGTTAAAATGCAAAGCCAGCATCATTAGAAATCCCATAAATTTAGGCGCAGAAAGGATGTGCTGTCCTTTTCAAGTCTTTTCTATCATGCTGCATAGAGAGGCTGATTGCTGTCCTACATAGCTGTTTTAAGATGTTTTAGAACATTGTTGAACTTAAGAATGACATTCAAATCTACATGTCAATTATCTTATGTAAAATCATTGATGCCATCAATATTTTCATCTGGTCAACAAAGCTTCTACATGAGGACGATTGGTCGACACATCTCCAGTCTCTAAAAAAAATTTGGGACAAAACTGGTTTTTTAAATGGGAAATGGTTTTTAGAAAAACCAAACGTCCATGCAAAAACCAACATGGACTTTTCAAAAAACCATTTTGGATTTCAAAAAACCCATTTTGTCTCAATATGTTTTAGAGTGTAGTCCTATGTACACCACAGTCATTGTAGATTGTAAAGTGTTTGTTTGTATTTCCTGCAGCATGTCACATTTCACAGCACCTAATAACTTGGCACATCTGAAACCCTTAACACAAACTCCTAATTGCATGAACAGAATCAGATACTTTGAACATGGATGAAACGACTATTAGATGTATAGCACACCAATATGCAATTTGGAAAACACAACGATGTCATGGTGTAATTGTAATCTTCCAGAGGTGCAATTTGTTGAAGGTTTCTGCTGCGCAGCCTATGTTTTACACTCTAAAAAATGTCGGGACAAAATCGGTTTTTTAGATTCAAAATGTTTTTTTGAAAAACCAAATTTCACTGCAAAAAACCAACATGGACTTTTTTTGCATTGAAATTTGTTTTTTCAGAAAACCATTTTGAATCTAAAACATAGGCTGCGCAGCAGCATACCCTCGGCTATTAAGCAGGCTATTCTGCAGGATGGGAGCAAGGGGTTCGGGGAGGGGGGGTAGCAGGACAGGCCGCGTCCCAAAACAATTTGGAGAACAGTTAAAACTTGGGTACAGACAATAATTAAGGTTTTGAAAGGCCATTAGCAATTTTGGAATTCAGATTGACTAGACAGCTTATAATATTTCAGCCACTAATCTCCATGGGAAACAATTTTTATCTGAAGCTATTTATCATTTGATTTATTTTCTCTATCGACATTTTCTTTTGGCCTGTATGATTCAGACAATAAGTCTGTCATACCGTGTAGTTGTCTAACAATAATAAGATGTTTAAAAATCCAGTTCCAGTTTGCCATGATTTTCACAACTGATATACATTGCATGTTTATTTTCATAAAAATATACTTAAAAAACTAATGATAATCATTATAGTATTGAGTGTATAGCCATTTTAGGGAAGAAAAATAAAGGAAAATAAAATGACAATTTGCAGAATAAAGTAGATTTTAACTAACAAAAGGAGATTTGGAAAATTATATTTTATAAAGCATTTTTCTTCATTAAAATATCTCCATAATTTCATGACTGCTGCTTTTGATGTGTTCTGCATATTAGTCAGCCACTTTACCACCAACTGTGACTGACATAAGATTATATAACAATTACACAATGCAGACACATGGAGCAGCCAAGCCTGATATCCACCAACATTCCAACTGAGTTGAGATATTTAAAGAGACATAATTTAGACACCTAATTGGAAAATTTCATAGATTAAACTCCAAAAATGACTGAATCATGCAGGTTGGAAATAATAGTATTTTTTTATATTTTTGGTAAATTTTCATCAGTTTAACATTCTCAGAGCATTTAGACCAACAAAAAACACATTCTGGGTATTTAATGCATACAATATGCAAATTTCAGAGTCAAAAGTTCAGCGGTTTTTTAGTCCTGTCCCTGAAACAGAAAAAAACAATTTTTCACATTTTTCAATGATTGTGGGAAAAGTATTAATGCCATGGGGATTAGACCTATAAAAGGCTCAACCAGGATAAAAGATACCATATTTACCCAAAAATGATAAATATACATGCTATAGTTTTGGCTTGAGACCCAATACACAAACAATTTTTTTTTCACATTTTTCAATAATTGTGAAAAAAGTATTAATCCCATGTGGATTAAACACCTAAAAGGCACAACTAGGATAAAAGATACAATAATGTCCCAAAAATAGAAAGTATACATCCAATAGTTTTGGTTTTACTCCGAATACACAAGTGGGACGCCCGTTATCCGTACGCCCGCCCACCCGCCCACCCACCCGCCGGACGGACAAATTTTCCCAAAGTAACTACAATAGAGGGTAAAAACCAATTTTGTCTGAAATTTTTTAGAGTGTAAGGCAATTTTCAGCAGCAACAAGTACAAATGCTGATGATGATGGAAACCTGGTTGTAGTTTGTAACTAATAGCTCTTCAGTTTTTAAAGGCATGGATGATTATTTTCCCCACTGATAAAAATCCTCTGCATGTCTGCTCATATTAGAATATCATCAGAGTAGGACAAAATAATTTTCTCAGTCTGGTTTTATCCACAATCATCATTGCATATTCTAGATTATTACTCTAGATGTGGAGCTGTGTAAATATCAGGGTTGGGCACGAGTACTAAATATATATTGCAACTACTTCGAATGTTGATAGAAGGACCAAAATATGCACTTATTTAAGTATCTGAATTGTTTGTTCTGTTAACCAGTTCATTAACTAGTTTAAAAATTTGCGGATTATGAGCCATCAACAGATATCATCCGTTCCAGTTCATTCAAATGTTGCAATAAACTTATACTATGATATAATGACATATTTCTGTGTGAAGAGGTTTGGATGCTATATCACTGTCACTGTCCATTGATCAGCATATACTTACATCTCATGTCTGCCTTTTGGATCCTAAAACAAAGCCACCAAGGTTCTAAAACAAATAGACCAACTCATAGAATGATGGTATTTATAACACAAAAACCACATTGAGGAAGAATATGGATCCAACCTTTGAACAAAGCTCATTTCCCATGGGAATAAACATCTATATATTAATGTGGCCATTAATCACGTATTCTTCTCGTTATAAGCAAAAAAATGCATTTTAATGAGAACTCACTTTATTTTCCATGTTAGAAATCAATATGACTCTTTTCATCAAAAACTAAATCAGCCTGCCTCATTTATCTGGCAAGCATTGGCTGGTGACAAGTTATGTATGCTTGCTGTATAATGACATTTTTCGCCCTTAAACATAGACAGCTGTGTTTGCTCATTAATTCTATATGTCATGCTGACTTTCAGCAATGTCTTATAATGTGTGATTCACTAAGTCATGGAGGAGTAATCATATAATTATTTTTGACAATCGCATAATAATGTTATACAGGTCAAAATCAGTCTTGATTAAGACAAATAGGCCTAAGGAATCTAGGCATTTTGATAGGGCCCATAAGCAGGTATATCTGTATGGCCTGTCTTTGCAAAAGCATTTCAATTTTTTTAGAACAGTTAGAAGTTCTCAATAATTTCATGATTTGTCTAAACAATAACCAGCTGGACCTCATAGCCATGGGATACAAAGACATGTGCAAAGTAGAGTAGACAGACATAAGTTACAGAAAAATATGACTGTAAGCATATGGCATTTGAGAGAAAGGCAAAATTAGTTCTGTATTATATCCATGCGGCGACAGCAATAATCACTGCCTCTTGGATTGACAAGTCATAGCTTATATGAGTTCAACAGAAATTATCAGTTTATAAAGTCAACATGGGACTTTTTACAGTGATGATCATCCACTGAGGGTGTGTGCTGGGATGACACTCTGCTGTCCACTAATAAGGGAAGTTGTGAAGGGAAACTGTGCCTTGTGTCTTTGTGTCTGTTTCCCTGAGGTCACCCTGTTCACCCTGTGCCTACTCAACCATGATTAGGAGGGCTTGGAAGTGTCATTTGGTGCACTGCTTGGGTCATGATCACTTTCGTTTAGGTCATAAGTCTTTCTAAATCAAACTAATTGCCATTGAAGCTTATCACAACAGAATCAATTGCCCGCAACATGCTGACATTGTTTTGCCCGGTACGTGATCTTATCGACAAAGTTCTTACAGGAGCCTGATAAGCATGCTTAAACATAGGATTAGTTCAAATTAAGATAAACCCGACAAGTCACACGAAAAATGGAGAGACACTACTATAAGGCAGTATTTTTTCATCAATCATGCTGTTTTCTTAATGCTCATGTCTCAACCAAATTATCGTTCCTCCTAATATCAGAGCTAGCAGATGACTTCCATATTTTATTCTGTACCTATCAATTTAAATCTTCATCGGAAACCTATACCCTCCTCAACACATACTCTTACTTATAGTTAACAGTGCATTTCACATAAAATATTCAAGTAAGATAAGATAAGATAAGAAGTACTTTATTTAGTCACGAAGTGAAACTTGTTGTAGCATGATACGACTGAATATAGTATAAGTCTGGCCCAGGATCTTCTAAGCAACCCAGAGAAGGTGATACAAGCCTGACATAACTTCTGTGACTTGCTGGAAACCAACCTCCAGGCAGAAGACTTTGAAGCTCTTTGGTCACAACTGGCCGCAGAACTATAGGAATAACTCTAACATTAAATGACACACTAACCTGAATTGCCTCTAGTTACAATACTATCAGGCCCCAACAAAAATGAGCATTGACTTCTGTAAACTGTATGTGCAGAAGATATATCAGATCATTAGACATCTAAAATTCCTGAATGTCATCCTAACTTTCCAGGTAAAACTGAGAGTGAGTGCTTTACCCCATAAAACTGAAGAAGTGCGGTACTGTAGAATATGAATACTAACTTGTCAACCAGATTAGGCCTACTGTCGGTTGATAGCCACCATCTTCTCCCAAGCGACTTCCTTATGATCCTCTTCTGACAACAATTGCTAAAATACAGCCAAGTAATCCCAAATTTATTATATCAAGGTTAATCCAAGCTCATGAATGATGCATAATAAATGTCAATGTTTAAGGAATAGCAGCTCATCGGGATGTTGAAGACGAGAGGCTGGCAAAGGCATCCCAGGGAGAAATTTGTTCCCTAGTGGTATAGCATTACAACTGGAGGTGTGGCTTGTATTTCAGTCCAGCATGCTATGTATACATATCTGTTCTCTGTTAATAGCTTAAAAAGGCACCAAAAATAACAAGCCACTGATCTAACATGGCCTGTTGAACAGCAATTTTGCTAATTTGTAAGCAACTGAAAATAAAGCTGTCTTTAGTCATTGATTTATAGACAAAATATGCAGTGTACTGAGTGTGTGCATGTGACCAGCAATGATAACTGCCTACTTGGCAACTTGTCTTGCCCTGGCAGTTTATTAGTTTGTTGCCAGTGCTTTGCAACTGTTTCAACTACAGCCACCTAATAGCACAGATTGGCGCAATTAGGAGAAATACATCATTTATTCACTCTAATGTTGCTTATTACGGGTTTTTCTAGCACAAAGTTTAATGACTACCAATAACATCAACTTGCGAACACTTGCAAAACCATTGCCTTTAGCAACCAATTTGCTCCACTAATAAAGCTTACTATTGGACATACTGAAAAATACAACTTGAATGATCCCATCAGTACTTACCTCTCATTTCACTTATCAAATTCCAACTAACTTTTCTTTTGCAAAATTGATTTCCCGATTTGGATCATTAAATATTTTGCCTGTCTTCCATGTTCTTCTTTCAGGGAAATTGCTTCCTATTTAGATGAGATTAAAAGCTAAATATGACCGTATAGTTTTCACTAAGTGCAATTAAAAAATATTTGCAGCAGTGAAGTGAGACCAGTAGTCAAGCACATGATTTACCGAACAATTTGCTGACAACCAGCCTAACATAAAATGACTTTGGTTGAAGATATTTTATATATGTACAACCTCAAATTAACACATATCTGTGCAAATAGGTACACAAACAATTCGTGACCAAAACCATTTTAAGATTACCCGATGTGTCGAGGCAGTGTAATGCAAACACAATCAAATTGCAAAAGCATGCCCTCCGTTCATTATTCAATCATTTTCATCAATTTTAATCACACTTTTAATGGGCATAGAACTGTAATTTGGCAGTATCAATCTAAAGTCAATACAGAACTGTCTATTCCATCAAATGACTTCCCTTCCAGATCACCAGACCTGCATCACATAATCTATTGCAGCCAGCTGATTATTCTGTGAAAAGTTTCAGATTTTGCAACTGCTGATATTTTATGAGAAATCAGATTCAATTTTTTTACCTTCTTTTACCATCTGGAAATTGGCTATTAGTGCAGCTGTTATTGTGATCAAATTTGCTTTGCATAATAGCTGAATGAGAAACAGAGAATTGCAGCCATGTGCCAGTTGTCCAACTAATTTAACCTGCAGACTGAATGCATTGGTTTTAATCAGAAGTCCAATATCATTGTTCTTCCCATAACGATTTAGAGGAAAATTGTGGCGAACATGGAATTATATTCTTTTGGAGCCTTGTCAAAAGTCTTGCATTGACTGATTTGATTACATTGCTGGTTGCTGACTGAGCCCAATATTATCGGATGAAGTGGATCAGTTGTGGTATTTATTCACCTCATATTGTCATTCAGTTTCCACTTTCAGTGCAAGTGACATGCTCAAGGGAAACCATGTGTCAGTCTTTTAGGTTCTAATACAATGTCTAAAGTACCCAAATATGACCCTGGCTGTACAACAGAAAATGCAAAGATGAAGAAGAATATGGGTCCCACCCATGCACAACGCATGCCATCAATTGGAATATCGAATAGCAATTCTGTGGCCATCAATCACGCATACTTCTTAAAATTGCATTTTAACTACATCTCACTTTATTTTTCATGCAAAAAATCCGTATGACTTTTTCATAAGTAAACTAAATAAATTAGGGCTCGCAAAATTGGTATATCCACAAAAGATTCAGTGGTTACTACTAAGTTATGTATGTGATATAATGGGCACTACTATAGGGCCTATTTAAATTTCACTCATAAACAGAGACAGTTTTGTTTCCTTGTTCATTATTATTTGTAATGCTAAACCAGCACTGTACTATAATGTACATGTATGTACCAAGTTATGGAGCTGAAAACATAATTATTTTTGAAAGTACTATAATATCATACATCAGAGCTTATCAATTAATAAGTCTTGGGTTAGTAAAATAAGGAATCTAGGCACTTCTAGGAGGCCCATAAGTAGATGGCAGTAGATTGTCATGAACTACATGACAGGCAGATGTAATATGAATGGGTCTTTCTGTTTCAATGCCTTCAATGTTACTACATCAAAGCAAGGCAGCTAATTGTCTCAAACTGCAACGAAGCTATATCTCGTGAAAGCCATTGAACGGTTTTTGTTACATTAAAAATCATTCACAAACTGGATGCCATCTCGGATCAAAAAATTTAATAATAGCTGTGAAATTTTTGTTTTGGCGAATGGAAAATGATGGTGTATTTGGTGGTATTTAATTCACAAAACAGCTAATACATTGATGAAGCACAACAAGGTTTCTTTTAATTTTCTACCAGAAGGTAGGGGAAGGTGGGGCATAACCACCCCCAGGGGCATAACCATCCACCCAGTGGTTCAAGGTGATTGGTTCCACATAGTGAAAATATTTTTAGTACAGGTGATTTTACTTGTGAAAGACACATTTTTAAAAGACGGGATTGCAAGCAAAAGACAGAACCATACCGACCAGCTCAGTTTGTTTAGTTTTTTAGCTTTTTTAAGCGACTTCATCTTATTTTTACATGTGACGGTATTTGTGATGGCATTCTACATAAAGGAGATGTAAGGTATCGGTATATAGGCATTGTCTTGGTTCATATTCTGACTAATTCTTAAAATGGATTTAACTGTCATTAAATCATGTCATGAGTGATTATAGGGGTAGTGGCTGTTTTACCCCAATATGGGGCATAACCACCCGCCCCTGGAAAAAATACAGTAGGGGGGGTGACAGAAACAGGAGGGGGATTTTCAAAAATGTACTGTAAATGTGTGAGGAACTTGGGAAGGGTTAGCATAGATTATGTCATTTGGGCTGTCTTGAAAAACCAAAAGATTGGTATTGGCGGGAGCGTCCCAGAGAGAAATATCTGAGAAATCACTACCATAGCAAAAGTGAGGACACTGATATGGTTTGTTACTTTCCAAGTCAAGAGCACCTGCATTTTCATCAGAAAGGGACATAGTACCCTTCCGCCAGATATGGAAATCATCCAGTTATTTTTGTTGCTGGTACCTTGGGGGACGGGTTATGCCCCATGGGATTGGTGGTTATGCCCCGAGCATGGGGCTATTTCGTATTCCTGTGCTATAAGGGAGAGTCATTTGATGCTGCAGGTAGGGGATATGAAAGTACTCTAAGAGTGTGTCATATTGCCAATTGGAGTTCTTAATTGTGTTGGTCATTATCATCCTGTGAGACATTTTGTCTTAGGGGGGTGGTTATGCCCCACTCTCCCCTATGTAGAAAGTGTTTTTTTTTTTGTAATGTGGGAGTATGACATCATGTGGTATTTGCCATAGGTTAGCATTGATTGTAATCCACTTCCAGGGGATAGATAAACCACTAGAATAATAATTCCCCCAAACAAGACAAATTAATTACAATAAGTCAGCTATGTGGTTAAAGTCAATGAGCAGGGTTTTTTTTCAGGCCAGAAAAATAAGAAGACTGAACAGGTCACCTTTCAAAATTCCACAAACAACTGCCAAAAACCAACCTTGATCACAATTGCATATGTCATCCTTCTCACACTCTACTCCCCAACAATGGAATATCCTACCAGAAGATGTGAAAAACTCTGTTTCACTGCCGAGCTTCAAGCGAAATCTTAAAACCCATCTATTTAAACAATTCTGCACATAACGTCAGTGAAAGCGCTGGTGAGCAGCTTCCTGTAACTGGCGCTATATACATTTATATTACATTTATATTATTATTATTATTATTATTATTATCCTTTGCTGTTTTAAAGCAACTTTTTACAACAATAAGGCAAAATAGATACATCTGAAGAGCTGCTTATGTTGATGACCTGAAATAGTTTGTAGCTACATGTACTCATAGGCGTACGGGAGGGGGGGGCAGGGGGGGCGGTCGCCCCCCCAAAAGTTTGGGAAACAGTGAAATTCGGGCAAAAAGGCTAAAAAATTCGGGCAGCTGATTAAGTAAAAACTAGTGAAAATAATGATTTCCAGGCAATTTGATTTGAAATGGTATTAAATTTTAATCTTTAAATTCAGGCAAATGTCGCTCGCCCCCCCAAAAATTGCGCGTCCCGTACGCCTATGCATGTACTTAGTTTTAAAGAGCACAGCCATTGTAGCTGATTATTTTTCTTCTCTGATGACAACCTTCTGCATGTTTGCTCATATTATTTCATTAATAGAACAATATGAAATAATTGTCTCTGACTGCATGGTTTTATCAACCATTATCATTGTATATTCCAGAACAGTACACTTGATGTGGCACTGTACGCATCTAGACTATAACATGAGCACCACGTGCTGAGTGGCTGGACAGAAAGTCATTCTACACTGTAAAATTTGAAATTTTGAGTTAGCTCAAATGAGTGAGTGAGACGGTTGCACAATTTGTTTGAGTCATGATAGCTTGTTCTTTTGAGTTATGATAATCTCTA
Source organism: Platynereis dumerilii (assembly GCA_026936325.1). NCBI lineage: Eukaryota > Metazoa > Annelida > Polychaeta > Phyllodocida > Nereididae > Platynereis > Platynereis dumerilii. The sequence continues at coordinate 148,813,002 of JAPTHN010000001.1, read as the reverse complement.
TGCTGTTATAACTTACAAACAACAAGCTATCTTGGCTCAAAGGAATTGTGCAACCATCTCACTCAATCAATTAAGCTAACTCAAAATTCAAATTTTACAGTGTATGCTTCCGGTGCTTGTGTTTTAGTGCTTCATAGTCAATGAATCGATCTTTTTTATTGAAGCTGAAGATGTCAATGATCACATTGATAGAAAGATATCATTGTGGGGAAAATGATGGGCAGTTCATGTCTTTCAACATGGCATCACAGAGACCTCACACCCCATTTGAAACTCAAAATATTACCCCCACTGTGTAGTTACCTGAATTACACCCCAACCGATGGACAGTAGTGCAAGCCTAAATAACTTCTGTGACTTGCAGGACACCAACATTCAGGCAAAGAGTTTAAACACTTTGGTCACAACTTGAGGACATGCATATCAAACTTACCTTAATTTAGGATTGCTGTAATACTATATCAGATCTTTGTATTTGAGATTTGTCAGTAGAAATCTTAAGTCAATACAGAACTGTCAATTCCATCAAATGACTTCCCATCCAGGTCATGAGACCTGCATCACATAATCTATTGCAGCCAGCTGATTATTCTGTGAAAACTTTCGGATTCTGCATCTGCTGACATTTTATGAGAAATAAGATTCAATTTTTTAACCTTTCTTCACCATCTGGAAATTGCCATTAGTGCAGCCGATATTGTGATCAAATTTGCTTTGCATAATAGCTGAATTGGAGGCCGAGGACTGCGGCATGTGCTAGTTGCCCATCTAATTTAATCTGCAGACTGAATGCATTGGTTTTAATCAAAAGTCCAATTCATTATAATTCCCATAATCATTTGGAAGAAAAATATGGAGGATATGAAATACTGTCCTTTTGAAATCTTGTCTATCATAGATTGATGTCATTACATTGCTGATTGCTGAGTCATGCGGACTGAGCACTGTGGCCATTTTATTGGATAAAGTGGATCACTAGCGATATAAATTCACCTCATATTGTCATTCAGTTTCTACTTTCAGTGCAAGTGACAATGCTCATGGAAACCATGTGTCTGTCTTTTAGGTTCTAAAACAATGTCTAAAGTCACTAACTATGACCCTTTTGTACAACAGAAAATGCAAAGATGAAGAAGAATATGGGTCCCACCCATGCACAACGCATGCCATCAATTGGAATATCGAATAGCAATTCTGTGGCCATCAATCACACATACTTCTTAAAATTGCATTTTAAATACATCTCACTTTATTTTTCATGCAAAAATTCAGTATGACTTTCTCATCACTAAACTAAATAAATTAAGGCTCGCAAAATTGGTATATCCACGAAAGATTCAGTGGTTACTACTAAGTTATGTATGTGATATAATGGGCAATGCAGGGCCTATTTTAATTTCTCTCATAAACAGAGACAGTTTGTTTCCTTGTTCATTGTTATTTGTAATGCTAAACCAGCACTGTACTATAATGTACATGTATGTACCAAGTTATGGAGCTGAAAACATAATTATTTTTGAAAGTACTATAATATCATACATCAGAGCTTATCAATTAATAAGTCTTGGGTTAGACAAATAAGAAATCTAGGCACTTCTAGGAGACCCATAAGTAGATGGTAGTAGATTGTCATGAACTACGTGACAGACAGATGTAATATGAATGGGTCTTTCTGTTTCAAAGGCTTCAATGTGACTACATCAAAACAAGGCAGCTAATTGTCTCCAACTGCAACGAAGCTATATCTCATGAAAGCCATTGAACGGTTTTTGTTACATTAAAAATTATTCACAGACTGGATGCCATCTCAGATCAAAATTTATTAATAGCTGTGAAATGTTTGTTTTTGGGAATGGAAAATGATGGTGTTCACAAAACAGCTAATGTATCGATGAAATACAGCAAGGTTTCTCTTAATTTTCTACCAGAAGGTATGTAGAAAGTGATTTTTTCTTGTAATATGGGAGTATGACTTCCAGCGGATAGATAAACCACTAGAATAATAATTCCCCCAAACCAGACAAATTAATTACAATAAGTCGGCTATCTGGGTAAAGTTGATGAGCAGGTTTTTTTTTCAGGCCAGAAAAATAAGAAGACTGAACAGGCCACCTTTCAGAATTCCACAAACAACTGCCAAAAACCAACCATGATCACAATTGCATATGTCATTCTTTGCTGTTTTAAAGCAACTTTTCACAGCAATAAGGCAAATAGATAAATGTGAAGAGCTGTTTATGATGATAACCTGTCGCAGTTTGTAGCTTTTTAGTTTTTAAGAGCATAGCTGATTATTTATCTTCTCTGAAGACAACCTTCAGCATGTTTGCTCATATATATATTATATCATCATCAGAACAATATGAAATAATTGTCGCTGACTGCATGGTTTTATCAACCATTATCATTGTGTATTCCAGAACAGTGCACTTGATGCAACACTGTATGCATCTAGACTATAACATGAGCACCAGGTGTTGAGTTGGTGGACAGAAAGTCATTCCATGCTCCCAATGCTTGTGTTACAGTGCGTCACAGTCAATGAATTGATCTTTTTGTATTGAAGCTAAAGATGCCAATGATCACCCTGATGGTAGAAAAATATCATATTGGGGGAAAATGATGGGCAGTGATGTCTTTCAACATGACACCACATAGAACTCACACCCCATTTGAAACTCAAAAGAACACCCCCACTGTGTAGTTATTCAAATTACACAGCAGCCCAGGGAGAGTTGCGCAAGCCTAAATAACTTTTGTTGGAAATTAACCTCAGGCAAGGAGACTCTGAAGCACTTTGGTCACAACTGAGATAACTCCTGAGGAAATGCATATCAAACTTACCTTAATTGAGGACTGCTGCAATGCTATATCAGACTCCTGTATCAAATTTTGTTGTGTGTAGTTACTTGTCCAGATTTTACCTTGTCTTTCTCCTTTTTGAGTGACGTGTCTTTGTTGGCCAAGAAGGAACAGTGATAATTCACCAAGCGCCATTTTACATGCAATCAACCTCCCAAGAAATACTTGCAAATCTCAAATAAACATTGAGTATGAGCAGTATCTGATTTAATATAGCTGTCTGGAAGTTTCAGCTTCGAGAGACTGCTGATGGGACATTTATCTAGCTGTCATGCAGGTTGATAAGCAAGTTCATTGGTGTTTTAGGAAATTACTCTATCGATGCTCTTCTAAAAAGCTAAAAAGACTTTTTTAGGCCACACAATTTACTGCATATCAGTGAAAATAATACTTTTTTGCTTCAAAAAAAGGAGACTATGTATGAGATAATAAGCCCTTTGCCTACACAACTGGTAATATGCCTTTTATATTAAATGAAGTAGTCTGGATCCACTCTCAAAATGAGTCTCCAAAGTGACATCAGGTTGAGGCAACAATTGAGTGCACTAATTTTTTTTAAATTAAGACCTGAGACACAGTGCTTGACCCAAGAAAACTGGAATATAAAAACAGTGGAATATAAAATGCAACTCACCAGATGATTGTAAGAAGACAGTCGCCATCTTCCCATGAGAGACTTCCTCAGAAATCCACTTCTGACAACAACAACAAATTGCAAAATAGCAAACAATAATCCCAAAGTTTTTGATATCTTGGTCAATGCAAGCCCACGCAAAATAAATCTCAATGTTTAAAAAAGAGCGGCTCATCGGAATGTGAAAGACTACAGGCTGGCAAAGGCAGACCCCGCGAAGAGTGCAGCCCCTTGTGGTATGCCATCAAACTGGAGGCGTGGCTTGTCCTTCAGTTCCTCTATGTATTTCTTATATCTTTTTTAAAAGGCTTTAAAATGCACAAATCATAACAGCCCACTGATCTAACATGCCCTATTGAACAGCAAATTTGTGAGCAACTAAAAATGAAGCTGTTTTTCGCCATTGATTTATAGTCAATCGTGCAGTGTACTGAGCAATGATAACTGCCTACTTGTCAACATGTCTTTTCCTAGCAGTTTTATTAGCTGTTTGTTTCAACCTTAGCCAAATAATAGTACAGATTAGTGCATTTAAGAAAAATGCACTTTTTTTTGCTTATTACTGGGATTTTTGCCACAAAATTTATTGACTAACAATAACATCAATGAGGCTGAACACTTGTACAACCACTGCATTTACACTGCAGCTTTCAAATTTTGGTTCACTGAAAAGTTTACACACAACTCGAATAATTTTGAATGGTCTCACTTAGCATATGTGAGAACACCTCTTATTTCTCTAAATGAATTTCAACTAATCTTTCTTTGCAAAATTTTCCAGTCTCGCTCGTATTACTCATGACTGTATTTTTAAAGTAGTTTAATGAGGACCAAAAGAAGAAAAGAAAGCTGTATGCTGCACAATTTGCATGTCAGTTCTTGTCAAAAGCTTGTTAGAATTGAATCAAACATATTAACAGCACATGTACAAAGTTAGATGAAGAATTATTGGAGTGCAGTCAAGTGCCGTTAAAAAAATGGGGATAATTCAACAAGGTTAATATTCAGTTCCCCGATGCAACTGAAATATTCACAAGTTTGTTTACACTTGGCCTCAGTTCTAAAGCCGATTTGGAATTACTTGTTGAAAATCCCAACTGAAAAATTTATTAGGAATAGCAACATCCAATGAAATTTTCCAGGATAAGGGATCTTAGCTGGCTACTAAGAACCATGGCCCCTTATAGGCTTGGTGCAGGTCACTAAGAGGGGGCTACAGAACTGTTTTACATCCAATTTTATACTATCGTGTTGCAAATATATTATGACCAGATTGTGTGCAAACACATATTGTGCTTTAGCAAACCTGCAATACAATAAAATATATATTTATTACAGAAAACATAATATAGGCATCTAAGGGGGCATCCTTAGTAGATGTCATGCTCTGTAAGGGGATGGAACTAGGGTGAGTGACTTTGTTTGAATAAAGTTGATTACCGGTTGCTATTCAGTTGACATTAGAAGCAAAATCGGTTATTTGTAGCCATGCAAGGCTCATATCTACTTGCGTTAGTAGCTAAGTAACTCACAAGTGGATGTTAAATGTCTTAGTAGCCGCCTTAGTTCCCTTATCCTGAAAAACTTCAATAAATGCCTTGCTATATACTTCATGTTTCTCAAATGAGAGTTGCAGTATAAATCTTGCACTGTGTAGAGATGTTCTTCCTACCTATTATTCACCAATTCAGATTCTCATAGGATTTACCACATCATGGGCAGGGAAAAAAGAGAGGTATGGCAACGGCATGGAAACTGCAAGGGTAAGGATCATTAAATATTTTGCCTGTCTGCCATCTGTTGTCACATTTTCATCATTTTGGCCAACTCCTTGCTTTGTGGATGAAATTAAAAGAAAAATACGATTGTAAAGGGATCAGTGAGTGCTGTTTAAAAATGATTAGCAGCAGAGAAAATAATCTATTGCAGGCAGCTGATCCTGTGAAAAGTTTCAGATTTTGCAACTGCTGATATTTTATGAGAAATCAGATTCAATTTTTTTACCTTCCTTTACCATCTGGAAATTGGCCATTAGTGCAGCTGATATTGTGATCAAATTTGCTTTGAAAAATAGCTGAATGAGAAACAGAGAATTGCAGCCATGTGCCAGTTGTCCAACTAATTTAACCTGCAGACTGAATGCATTGGTTTTAATCAGAAGTCCAATATCATTGTTCTTCCCATAATGATTTAGAGGAAAATTGTGGTTAACATGGAATAGTATTCTTCTGAAGCCTTGTCAAAAGTCTTGCATTGACTGATTTGATTACATTGCTGGTTGCTGACTGAGCCCCATATTACAGGATGAAGTGGATCAGTTGTGGTATTTATTCACCTCATATTGTCATTCAGTTTCCACTTTCAGTGCAAGTGACACGCTCAATGGAAACCATGTGTCAGTCTTTTAGGTTCTAATACAATGTCTAAAGTCACCAAGTATGACCCTGGCTGTACAACAGAAAATGCAAAGATGAAGAAGAATATGGGTCCCACCCACGCACTACACTTACCAGCAAGGGGAATATGGAATAGCAATTCTGTGGCCATCAATCACGCATACTTCTTAAAATTGCGCAAATTATGCATTTTAACTACATCTCACTTTATTTTTCTTGCAAAAAATCATTATGACTTTTTCAGCACTAAACTAAATAAATTAGGCCTCGCAAAATTGGTATATCCACGAAAGATTCAGTGGTTACTTTAGAATAAATTATGTATGTGATATAATGGGCAATATAGGCATTATAGGGCCTACTTCAATTTCACTCATAAACAGAGACAGTTTTGTTTCCTTGTTCATTATTGTTTGTATAATATGCTAAACCAGCACTCAGTGGCGTAACTGGGGAGTCTCGAGGGGGGGGGCACCTGGGGGGGCACGCGATTCTTTGGGGGGGCGCCCTCTATGCTAATTGTATATTTTAGCCAGAGTTGGAAAGTTCATATGGGGGGGCACCTGGGGGGCACAGGTCCAATATGGGGGGGCCTGTGCTCCTTGGCCCCCCCATAGGGACGCCACTGCCAGCACTGTACTGTAAGGTACATGTATAGCCTACTAAGTTATGGAGCTGAAAACATAATTATTATTGAAAGTACTATAATATCATACATCAGAGCCTATCAATTAATACATAAGTCTTGGGTTAGACAAATAAGGAATCTAGGCACTTCTAGGAGGCCCATAAGTAGATGGTAGTAGATTGTCATGAACTACATGACAGACTGATGTAATATGAATGGGTCTTTCTGTTTCAAAGCCTTTAATGTGGCTACATCAAAACAAGGCAGCTAATTGTCTCCAACTGCAACGAAGCTATATCTCGTGAAAGCCATTGAATGGTTTTTGTTACATTAAAAATCATTCACAGACTGGATGCCATCTCAGATCAAAATTTATTAATAGCTGTGAAATGTTTGTTTTGGGGAATGGAAAATGATGGTGTCTTTGGTGGTATTCGATTCACAAAACAGCTAATATACTGATGAAATACAACAAGGTTTCTTTTAATTTTCTACCAGAAGGTAAGTAGAAAGTGATTTTTTCTTGTAATGTGGGAGTATGACATCATGTGGTGTTTGCCATAGGTTAGCATTGATTGTGATCCACTTCCAGGGCATAGATAAACCACTATAATTATAATTCCATCAAACCAGACAAATTTATTACAATAAGTCAGCTATCTGGGTAAAGTTGATGAGCAGGTTTTTTTTTCAGGCCAGCAAAATAAGAAGACTGAACAGGTCACCTTTCAAAATTCCACAAACAACTGCCAAAAACCAACCATGATCACAATTGCATATGTCATGCTTTGCTGTTTTAAAGCAACTTTTTACAGCAATAAGGCAAAATAGATATTTGAAGAGCTGTTTATGTTGATAACCTGAAATAGTTTGTAGCTACATGTACTTAGTTTTAAAGAGCATAGCCATTGTAGCTGATTATTTTTCTTCTCTGATGACAACCTTCTGCAATCTGCATGTTTGCCCATATTATTTCATTAATAGAACAATATGAAATAATTGTCTCTGACTGCATGGTTTTATCAACCATTATCATTGTATATTCCAGAACAGTACACTTGATGTGGCACTGTACGCATCTAGACTATAACATGAGCACCACGCGCTGAGTGGGTGGACAGAAAGTCATTCTATGCTCCCTGTGCTTGTGTTTTAGTGCTTCATAGTTAATGAATCAATCTTTTTTTTATTGAAGTTGAAGATGCCAATGATCACCCTGATGGTAGAAAAATATCATATTGGGGGAAAATGATGGGCAGTAATGTCTTTCAACATGACACCACAGAGACCTCACACTCCATTTGAAACTCAAAATATTATCCACACTGTGTAGTTACCCGAATTACACAGCAACCGATGGACACTGGACAGTAGTGCAAGCCTAAATAACTTCTGTGACTTGCAGGATACCAACATTCAGACAAAGAGACTCTGAAGCACTTTGGTCACAACTGAGATAACTGTTGAGGACATGCATAGCTAACTTACCCTAATTTAGGACTGCTGTAATACTATATCAGGTTCCTGTATTTGAGATTTGTCAGTAGAAATCTAAAGTCAGCAACAGAACTGTCAGGTCCAATGACTTCCCTTCCAGATCACAGGACCTGTAACACATAATCTATTGCACTATTGCAACCAGCTGATTATTCTGTGAAAACTTTCAGATTCTGCAGCCGCTGACATTTTATGAGAAATAAGATTCAATTTTTAACCTTTCTTCACCATCTGGAAATTGGCCATTAGTGCAGCTGATATTGTGATCAAATATCATAATATGCTTTGCATAATAGCTGAATGGGAGACAGAGGATTGCAGCATGTGTCAATTGTCTAACTAATTTAACCTGCAGACTGAATGCATTGATTTTAATCAAGAAGTCCAATTCATTATACTTCCCATAATGATTTCGAAAAAAATTATGGAGGCTATGAAATGCTGTCCTTTTGAAATCTTGTCTATCATTGATTGATGTCATTACATTGCTGATTGTAGACTAAGGGCTGTGGCCATTTTATCAGGTAAAGTGGATCACTTGCGATATTTATTCATCTAACATTGTCATTCAGTTTCTGTACAACAGAACATGCAAAGATGAAGAAGAATACGGGTTCCACTTCCACCCTTGCACAACACTCACCATCAATGGGAACACTTGCCATCAATTGGAATACCGAATAGTAATATATTTCTGTGGCCATCAATCACACTCAATCGTCCATGATCACACATACTTCTTAAAATTGTGCAAATAATGAATTTTAACTACAACTCGCTTTATTTCTCATGCAAAGAATCAATATGACTCTTTTCATCACAAATCTAAATAAATCAGGCCTCCACACTTATTATATCTAGGAAAGATTCAGTGGTTAAGTAGTGTATGTTATGTAATGGGCATATATAGGGCCTATTTTAACATATTTCACTCATAAACAGAGACAGCTGCGTTTATATGTAATGCTAAAGCAGCACTGTACTATAATGTACATGTATTGTATGGCCTACTAAGTTATGGAGCTGAAAACATAATTATTTTTGAAAGTATTATCATGAACAAAACATGACACACAGATGTAATATGGTAGGTTTGTTTCAAAGCCTTCAATGTGACAACATCAAAACAACGCAGCTAGTTGTCTCCAACTACAATGAAGCTAAATTTCGTGAAAGCCATTGAAAGGTTTTTGTTACATCAAAAATTAATCATATAGGCTGGATGCCATCTCAGATTGAATAGCTTTGAAATGTTTATTTTCGGGAATGGAAATGACGGTGTCTTTGGGTCATCCATAGCTGACATGTACTTGTGATCTTGTCCTTTATTTACTTCACAAAACCACTGAAATATTGATGAATACAACAAGGTTTCTTGTACTATCCTACCAAGAAAGTATGTTGAAAGTGAATTGTTCTTGTTATATGGGAGTATGACATCACTTGTTGCCATGGGTTGACATTGATTGTAATCCACTCCCAGCAGAGAGATAAACCACTAGAATAAGGATTCCCTACTAGAATAATGATTCCCCCAAACCAGGCAAATGGATTACAATAAGTATGATGCCTGGGTATAGTTAATGAGCAGGGATTCTTTTGCAGGCCAGAAAAATAAGAAGACGGAGCAGGTCACCTTTTAAAATTCCACAAGCAACTGTCAAAAACCAACATGATCACAATTACACACATCAGTCTATGCTGTTTTTAAGCAACTTCTGGAAGCAATAAGGCAAATAGATACAGTCAGACCAAGAATTACTCAGACGCTTGCTGTTTTGTTATTATCTTAAGGAATTACCAAGTAAACCAATGAAACATGCAATCGAAAATATCCTTGGCATTGCATATAACCTGCACAAAGCAAATTTATTGCAAATTGACAAGAAATGTAGTGAAAAAAGCTACTTTTGTTAACTCAATGCACCAAAAATTATTCAGACACTTTAATAATGTTGTTGAAAGTGAACTATTTACTTTGATTGTTAGTATTTACATCAAAATAATGTTCAAAAACTACCTAGGGACCATTATGACTGCATAGAATGACAGGTTTGACCATCAATTGAGAAAATTAGGATAAATATTGAAGATAAACATTACATCCGGTTTATCACATTTTCATGCACTCTTTAACCTCAAACATGCCTTGTATTGATTCAAATTGCTTTAGTTTACCTTAGAATTGTATTCTTAAAACTTTGAGTCACAATATGAAGCACTGGAGGCTGCATACTAAGTTCTGTGCACTTATGTGTTTATTTGTCCAATTTTACCAAAACAAAAACATGTCCATGTGGCACCAAAATCTAAGAAATTTTCGGAAAGCAAGATTCATTATCTATTTCAAGCTATATTCCATGCATTGTCGAACAGCAACTCAATGGGGCACTTTGCACTTCATTTGGGAAGGGGGCAAAAATGTGGTTCTCTTGCCTCAATGCTATTCCAATGGAGATTGCTCCACGAAAGCACACTATAGTTTTTGTATGGCATATCATTTGTAAACAACTGGCGTAAATGGGCAATCCTGTATACGCAATAGAGTGAACAACCTTAGGAAGGCCATGCAACTTTATTTTAAGTGATTTCATGGATTGCTGTGGCTCAGTGGACAAGAATTCAGAAAGCAGTGGAGCCAAAAACAAAAGGAAAATACCAAAGTGCATAAAATGTTTTCAAGTAAGCCTGTATTTCAATTTTATTTTGATAGAACAGTGAATTTTATGATATTCTGAAATATTTCCAATTGATATCTAACAAATTTCAGCCACATTAGTTAAGAAAATGTGATAAACTGAATCAGATGTTTATCTCACATATTCATCAACATTTTCTTAACTGATGATCACCCCTGTCATCCAATGTGGCCACAATGATCACATGGTAGTTTATTGGCAATATTTGGGATAAATATTAGTAAATAGTTAACTTTCTACATTTATTTAAAGTGTCTGAATAATTTCTGGTTCCTGATATCGACAAAAGTAACTATTTTCATCCAATTTTGTGACAGTTTGCAATAAATTTGTACTGGACAGATTTCACCTAATACCAAAGATGATTTTGACTGCATGTTTCATTGCTTACTTTGCAATTTCTTCAAAAATAATAACAAAACAGTAAGCGTCTGAATAATTCTTGGTCTGACTGTAAATGTGAAGAGCTGTTTATGTTGATAACCTGTCACAGTTTGTGGCTATTTAGTTTTTAAGATCATAGCTGATTATTTATCTTCTCTGAAGACAACCTTCAGCATGTTTGCTCATATATATATCACATCATCATCAGAACAATATGAAATAATTGTCGCTGACTGCATGGTTTTATCAACAATTATCATTATGTATTCTAGAACAGTACACTTGATGCGACAATGTATGCATCTAGACTATAACATGCTCATCAGGTGCTGAGATGGTGGAGTCATTCCATGCTCCCAATGCTTGTGTTATAGTGCTTCACAGTCAATGAATCGATCCTTTGTATTGAAGCTAAAGATGCCAATGATCACCCTGATGGTAGAATAATATCATTGTGGGGGAAAATGATGGGCAGTAATGTCTTTCAACATGACACCACAGAGAACTCACACCCCATTTGAAACTCAAAAAAACACCCCATTGTGTAGTTATTCAAATTACACAGCAACCCAGGGAGAGTTGCGCAAGCCTAAATAACTTTTGTTGGAAATTAACCTCAGGCAAGGAGACTCTGAAGCACTTTGGTCACAACTGAGATAACTCCTGAGGAAATGCATATCAAACTTACCTTAATTGAGGACTGCTGCAATGCTATATCAGACTCCTGTATCAAATTTTGTTGCTTGTAGTTACTTGTCCAGATTTTACGTCATCTTTTACTCTTTTTGCGTGACGTGTCTTGATTGGCCAAGAAGCAAGAGTGATAATTCACCGAGCGCCATTTTACATGCAATCAACTTCCCCAAGAAATACTTGCAAATCTCAAATAAACATAGAGCATTAGCAGTATCTGATTTAATATAGCTGTCTAGAAGTTACAGCTTCGAGAGACTGTCTACTGATAGGACACTTATCTAGCTATCATTCAGGTTGATAAGCAAGTTTATTGGTCTTTTAGGAAATTACTCTATCGAGGCTCTTCTAAAAAGCTAAAAAGACTTTTTTAAGCCACACAATTTACTGCATATATATCAGTGAAAATGATACTTTTTTTCTTCAAAAAAAGGAGACTATGTATGCGATAATAAGCCCTTTGCCTACACAACTGGTAATATGCCTTTTATATCAAATGAAGTAGTCTGGATCCACTCTCAAAATGAGTCTCCAAAGTGACATCAGGTTGAGACAACAATTGAGTGCACTCATTTTTTCGGTAAAATTAAGACCTGAGACACAATGCTTGACCCAAGAAAACTGGAATATAAAAACAGTGGAATATAAAAGATAACTCACCAGATGATTTTAGGAAGACAGTCGCCATCTACCCATGAGAGACTTCCTCAGAAATCCACTTCTGACAACAACAACAAATTGCAAAATAGCAAACAATAATCCCGAAGTTTTTGATATCTTGGTCAATGCACGCCCACGCAAAATAAATCTCAATGTTTAAAAAAGAGCGGCTAGAGCTCGTCGGAATGTGAAAGATATAGGCTGGCAAAGGCAGACCCCGGGAAGAGTGCTGCCCCTTGTGGTATGCCATCAAACTGGAGGCGTGGCTTGTCCTTCAGTTCCTCTATGTATTTCTTATATCTTTTTTAAAAGGCTTTAAAATGCACAAATCATAACAGCCCACTGATCTTACATGCCCTGTTGAACAGCAAATTTGTGAGCAACTAAAAATGAAGCTGTCTTTCGCCATTGATTTATAGTCAATCGTGCAGTGTACTGAGCAATGATAACTGCCTACTTGTCAACTTGTCTTTTCCTAGCAGTTTTATTAGCTGTTTGTTTCAACCTTAGCCAAATAATAGTACAGATTAGTGCATTTAAGAAAAATGCACCTTTTTTGCTTATTATTGAGATTTTTGCCACAAAATTTATTGACTAACAATAACATCAATGAGGCTGAACACTTGTACAACCACTGCATTTACACTGCAGCTTTCAAATTTTGGTTCACTGAAAAGTTTACACACAACTCGAATAATTTTGAATGGTCCCATTTAGCATATGTGAGAACACCTCTTATTTCTCTAAATGAATTTCAACTAATCTTTCTTTGCAGTCTCGCTCGTATTACTCATGACTGTATTTTTAAAGTAGTTTAATGAGGACCAAAGGAAGAAAAGAAAGCTGTTTGCTGCACAATTTGCATGTCAGTTCTTGTCAAAAGCTTGTTAGACTTGAATCAAACATATTAACAGCACATGTGCAAAGTTAGATGAAAAATTATTGGAGTGCAGTCAAGTGCCGTTAAAAAAATGGGGATAATTCAACAAGGTTAATATTCAGTTCCCCTATGCAACTGAAATATTCACAAGTTTGTTTACACTTAGCCTCAGTTCTAAAGCCGATTTGGAATTACTTGTTGAAAATCCCAACTGAAAAATTTATTAGGAATAGCAACATCCAATGAAAATTTTCAGGATAAGGGAACTTAGCTGGCTACTAAGAACCAAGGCCCCTTATAGGCTTGTGCAGGTCACTAAGAGGGGGTTACAGAACTGTCATGCTCTGTAAGGGGATGGAACTAGGGTGAGTGACTTTGTTTGACTAAAGTTGATTACCGGTTGCTATTCAGTTGACATTAGAAGCAAAATCGGTTATTTGTAGCCATGCAAGGGCTCATATCTACTTGCGTTAGTAGCTAAGTAACTCACAAGTGGATGTTAAATGTCTTAGTAGCCGCCTTAGTTCCCTTATCCTGAAAAACTTCAATAAATGCCTTGCTATATACTTCATGTTTCTCAAATGAGTTGCAGTATAAATCTTGCACTGTGTGGAGATGTTCTTCCTACTTCTTGGGATTATTCACCTACGTGTATTCAGATTCTCATAGGATTTACCACATCATGGGCAGGGAAACCACAGAGGTATGGCAACGGCATGGAAACTGCAAGGGTAAGGATCATTAAATATTTTGCCTGTCTGCCATCTGTTGTCACATTTTCATCATTTTGGCCAATTCCTTGCTGTTTGGATGAAAATAAAATAAAAATACGACTGTAAAGGGATCATCGAGGGCTGTTTAAAAATGATTAGCAGCAGAGAAAATAATCTATTGCAGTCAGCTGATCCTGTGAAAACTTTCAGATTTTGCAACTGCTGATATTTTATGAGAAATCAGATTCAATTTTTTAACCTTCCTTTACCATCTGGAAATTGGCCATTAGTGCAGCTGATATTGTGATCAAATTTGCTTTGCATAATAGCTGAATGAGAAACAGAGAATTGCAGCCATGTGCCAGTTGTCCAACTAAGTTAACCTGCAGACTGAATGCATTGGTTTTAATCAGAAGTCCAATATCATTGTTCTTCCCGTAATGATTTAGAGGAAAATTGTGGCGAACATGGAATAGTATTCTTTTGAAGCCTTGTCAAAAGTCTTGCCTTGACTGATTTGATTACATTGCTGGTTGCTGACTGAGCCCCATATTATCGGATGAAGTGGATCAGTTGTGGTATTTATTCACCTCATATTGTCATTCAGTTTCCACTTTCACAAGTGACAACCTTTGCAAACACTCACTGCCAATGGAAAATTGGGAATAGATATCTTTTTTTTTTGGGGTCATCAATCACACATATTTCTTATAACTACACATACTTTTATAACAAGAGCAGGTACTGCCTCCATATCCCCCCACACCCTACATATCTACCTTTGCCCACCAAAATCCCCATTTTACTTATGACAAATATTTCCACCAGGGGCACAATCATGCATACATACATGTTGCGACACCTGTGGGTGTACTTTTCTTTCAAAAATAAACATGGCTGCAGGCCAAAAGAACAGTAGCCCAGAAGACTAATGTATTTGAGATTGGAAATGGTTATAATATTTATTGATTTAATAAGGTTCTTAATAGTTCTTGAGATACAACAGTTTTGTCAATTGAAATACCAAATAAGTACGGCAAAAGCTTTTATTACCTGCTTGGCTGTGAATATCACTGTCTGCAGTCAAAATATCAGAGCCTATGATATTGTCAGAAATACCCTTATAAATATTGTCAGAAATACCCTTATAAAAAAGAACAACTTTTGAATTCACAGTGCCTCTAATATTACTTTGTCATTCGTAGAGATTTTCTTCTTTGATTTGGATTACTTTATGAGGAAACGAGACTGCTAATTCAAGCATAGCATTGCTCTTGAAGTGTAACAAAAAACGTGGCACTAGGTATGGACTTCCTGTCACAAAAGCGATTTTATGATAACCTTATAACCTGGGCATTTTAGGTTTTCAGAATCATTATATATAAAGGTTTTAGTCAATGAATCGATCTTTTTTTTTGTTTTTAAGCTATAGCCACCAATGGTCAGGCTGGTGACAGGTTGAAAGATATCATCACCTAGCACCATTTTACAAGATATCATTTTCCCAAAGAAAACTTGCAAATCTCGAATTAACTTAAGAGTAGGACACTGGGGTACATTGGGACAGTTGTGATTAGGTCACATTTTGCAGTCTGGCTGCAAAAGGGTAGGTGCAGTATCTCTTATGCCTTGGACTTAAGTTCAGTAGCATCTCATGACAGTGTGTTATTATAATGCCCATATCAGTGTAAGCTTCTGGTCGCACATCTTTTGTGACACTTAGAATAATTTTTTTATGCAACTGGGAGAAAATATCTGTTATGCTGCCAGCTGGGTTTCGAGCCAGCCCAAACGTCTTTCAGTAACTCCTAGCCAGCTGATATGAATAAATTTTTTTCCGAGCCAGCAGCCTTAGCTGCTTTCTCGTTACCTAACTGAAAATTTCATCGGTTGAACGCCAAAAATTGACTCCCAGCTGACAACTTTACCAGCTAGGAAAATCCTAGCTGACAGTCTGCCAGCTAGCTGGGCACCTGCTTCATAACACATATTTGGTATAACAGATCATGGGGTGCCCCTGAAGTTCAATAGTATTGGTGATATTCATTAGAACTTCTTAGTGGCTCGGTGTTTTCAGCTTTGAATAAAATTAGTGGATATGAAAAGCGTCCCAATGTGCCCCAGTTCCCACGACTAGCAGTATCTTATTTAATCTACATATGCAGCTGTCTGGATTTTTCAAAGTCTTCTTTTCAAGAATCTGTCAGTTGAACTCATAGGATATTTATCCAACTAATATTTATCCAACTATTATGCAAGTTGAAAAGTAGTGTTTTAGAAAATTACTGTCAGCTTACTCTTCTAAAACGTCAATCAAACTTTATAGACCACAACATTTGATGCATCTAAGTGAAAATAATAACCGTTTCTTTTATTTCTTTTTATTCAAACATGCTGAATGAAACCAGTAGACTTTGTATGAGGTAATAAGCCCGTTCCCTAGACAATTGGCAATATGCCTTTTGTATAAAATAAAGTAGTCTGAATCCAATTTGGCATGTGCAGAAGTAACATTAGGTCATGAGACAACAACTGAAACACCTAATTTCTCAGTAAAATGAGACATAATGCTTGACCAGACATTTGGACGGACCTACTGAGAAGAAAAAACAATATAATAACAAGAAAAGCAGAACAATTTAAAACTGACTCATCATCTTGTTTCCCGCTGACAGTCAACATCTTCCTTCATATATTTTCTTTTGATCACAACGAAAATAGCAAAATCTCGAAGTTTTGAAATCTAGGTCTGTGCACGCCCATATCACATTTATGCAAATAAATGCCAATGTTTAGCAGATCATCAGGATGTGAACGACGAGAGGCTAGAAAAGGCAGACCGAGGGAGGAGTGCAGGCCCTTGTGGTATGCAATCACAACTGGAGGCATGACTTGCCTTTCAGTGCTTCTATGTATTTCTTTCTCTTTTAGGAGCTTAAAAAGGAGCCAATCATAACAGGCCACTGATCTAACATGACCTCTTGAATGGCAGTTTAGCGTATGTATTTGTAAAGAGACTGAAAATAGAGCTGGCTTGAACGATTAATTGCATACAAGAGTGAATATTAGTACAGTTGAGGTCAAATGTATTCATACAGCGAGGGCTGCTATTTTCAAAGTTATGTGGCATTGTAAAATCTGCCTAGATATTGGAATGAAAACACTTCAGATATTTGTTGCGATTCTTATTCAACTCATGGCAGTGAAAAAAACAGAATCAAATATGATTTGCAGTTGTTAAGAGACTCTGAATTCAAAATGTCCAAAATTTTGTGGGTCAAAAGAAAAAATACACTTGGACTCTTCTCCAATATATGCAAAATAAGCATTGGTAAACCAACTAAACAACGGAAATTGATGTCAGAAAAGGATGCCTCAATGCCTGACTATGTTTTGTTTATACCTGAAATGCAAACTGTTGACTGACCTAATTTTTTTCAAGGGATGTGATAAGTTACCCACGAATGTATATTATTTCCACTTATTTAAAGGAAAAAGCATTCAAAGGTGAATAATTGAGTTCAAATGGTCAGGAAACAAATTGCATGCAGTATCTGATCAATTACACACATCCAGGTCTACCATATACACCACCACGAGGAAGTATGTGGAAAATTGGTCAACTGAATCACTGCACATGTGGGTAATGGATGGAGGCCGTCTGTCAGACAAGAGTGAATTTTAGTCAGCATGGTAACAAACAACCCAAATTAACAATGATAAAGGTCTGTGGAGAATTATGGACTCAGGGAACATAGCTGTCAACAAGTACTAACAAACGAACATTGCGCCAACATGGCTTCTAAGAGGTCTCAATGCAAAAAAGAGCCAATGCACCAAAACAAAACATACAATTTCACCTCTGATAACTTCATGAAGTAGGAGAAAGATTTTTGGGATAAGTTATAAATCTCTGCAGTACTTGAAACCAGATGAAGTGACATTATATTGCATTGAAGGCCATAAGGCTGTCTTGAGGCAAAGTGTGTTTGACAATGCTTGCTCACAGCTCTGTCCACTATGCCTGTAACTCTCCACAGAATTCATTCTTTGTTAATTTTGGGGGTATGATCCACCTTTTTGACCAAAATGCATTCTTGTTTTGCAGATAGGTCCCATCTATTTCCTACTTATGCAATGATTCGGTTGACCGATAGGTTGCAGAGTTCTCAATGGTCATCTACATGAGCGTACCACATGATATCAGCACCCAGACTCTCTGAATTTGATTGCCATTATTTTGATGTATTTTCTTCACGTTTTTCCCCTTCAAAATGTTTTGAAATATTAAATACATTATGTGAGCAGTAACTTGTCACATCCCAAGGGAAAATTAGGTCAGTCAATTTGTTGCTGTTCAGAAATTAACAAAACCTCATCAGACATTGAGGCATCACTTCCTGACATCAATTTCAATTGTTTAGTTGGTTTGCCAAGGCTTTGACTGACCTAATTTTTTTCTAGGGATTTGATAAGTTACCCACGTACGTATATTATTTCCACTTATTTAAGACATTGAGGCATCACTTCCTGACATCAATTTCCATTGTTTAGTTGGTTTGCCAAGGCTTATTTTTTCGTATATTGAAGAAAAATCCAGGAGTATGTTCACTTTTGACCCACCAAATTTTGACATTTTGAATTCAGAGCCTCTTAGCAACTAAAAATCACATTTGATTCGGTTTTTTCAATGGCCCGAGTTGAAAAACAATCACAGCAATTAATCTGAAGTGTTTTTATATCCGTATTGACAGATTTTATGATGCCACACAACTTAGAAAACATCAGCCCTCACTGTATGAATACATGACCTCAACTGTATGTACAGCATACAAAGCGTGCACTGTGCATGTAATGATGACAACCTACTTGGAAACTTTCATTCCCTGGCAGTTTTATTGGTTTGCTGTCACTGCTTTGGTACTGTTTCAACAATAGCCAATCATATGGCAATGATTAGCACAATGAAGAGGAAAAACTATTAAATGAGCTATGGCTGCTAATTCTGCAGCACTTACATCATGAAATTATCGATGATGATGAGGTTGAGCTCATTAATTAATAACAAACATGACCAATATCAACCATGTGTTCCGTGCTATTAGCATATGCTGTGCTTTTGAACATATTGGAAAGACATATTTACCGAGTATGCACACGGCTCCATTGGTCAGTAGGCCTAAATTGACATTTATGTGGTGGATATTAATATACTGACTTGACTTGTGCTGGTATAGGCCTATCCCAGATGAGCCGGGGCAGCTCAACTACCATCTCTGTGGATTAAATGTGGAGGAAACTGCACTTTTTATTTCTGGTGACCGTCGTATAAATATGCTGGCCTCTTGGATGGATGGATGGATGGATGGATGATTTATGGCAAATAAACATTTTTATACATTTTCTAAAAAAAGGAGTATTGTTACAGATTTATCACACCCTGTCAGTCTTCATGAAGAGGTACATACTTTCTACTGTGACAATGACTACATATTTTACTTCAGAAGATTTCTTTTATATATGTTAGATATTACCTAGGGCAGATTTCACGAAAAGCAGCAAAATTACTTACCACAAGTTACATTAGCGCAAAGACGGATAAGGCCAGACATAATTGATTCGTAGCTTCTCAGATTTTCTCAGGGTGCTTTTTCTGAGGATAGCTGGCTGGACCAAAAAAAGCTGAAATCTAGATCTTTTATTGTGTCAATCCGTAAATAATATCATGGGTAAACAGTAAACACTGTTTTTTTTTGGATTGGTAGATCAGAGTAACAAAAAATATGGCCTTGTGCTAATGTAACAAAGTTTTAAATGATGGAGGCCGGAATTTTTTATGTTGACCCAACTGCAATAAAACTGAAATCACCAGCAGGGTACCACCCCTGCCCTACTCCTGAGAGACCGGGCTTTCAGTTAAAAAAAAAACTTGAGATCTAATCATGTGTTCATTGACGTAATTTATATAGACAAATTTTGCTAATGTAAAACCATGAAATGGACATATGGCCTAGTTCAAAAATAATGAAGCCAAAGTGTGACATGACCATCAAACTTTTAAAATGTTTATATCTACCAAATGACCACATAATATTGTAACAAACATGTCTAAGTTCTAGAAACTCTATTTACCATTTAGCTGTGGTTTGTGGAAATAACTGATAAAAGCCGAATATTACCAAATTTTATTTATTTTTATTTCCATGGCCGTGAAAGAAAAGTAGACAAAATGGTAACTTATCTTCAAATTAAATCGATATTTTTTGTTGGATGACGAAACTCATATACTCTTAAGTGTCCATGGCTGTTTTCATCAAAATTCACCACATATTTTATGAGAAAAACAGTATTTTTCGAAATTTGGTTGTATTATTAAAGAAAAAACTTACATATTTTCTCCCCAGATGTACATATTTTCCTCTAAAGTGATTTCACCTGTCCTGTGTTATGCGTCTGTATGTGGGCTTCGACTTGGTACCAAATAAGTGCCACCAAAGTGAATACGAACAGAACAAATGATGATAGAAGCGTGTTTTTTAGCCTATTTTTCCAGCCAAAAAGGCGATTTTGGGTAATGGGATGACACAAAAGTAAAAAAAGTGTTCTGGTTTTGACCCAAATCGATTTTATATGCATTATCATTTAATACTGGATGAAGCATAAGAGTAATTAAAAAGTTAAACTGAAATTTGAATTTGTTATTGCATTTTTCAACAAATTGGCCCCGAATTTTGAGATAAGCTTTACAAAGAGCAAAATTTTGATAATTAAACATTGAAACATACTCCAACTACTGAAATATCGTGTTGAGTATCAGTGCAAATAATACTAGAATGATTGCTTTACTCTTTACAAGAAAACCATAAAAATATGATCAATATTTTCCGAAGCGTTACGCTTGCGACAAAGTCCCATTTAAGAAATCTTGGTATTTTACCACCAGAAACCAGCTGTGGACCTGGATTACTTGATTGTTTCTCAAAACTACACAGATTTTGCAATATTACAAGCCAAACTAGATTTAAAACGGAGCTTTTATTGCTCTATGGGGCAACAAAGTATTCTGGGCGTTACGCTTGCGACGGATTCACCTACCCTGCTATTCATGGGAATTTTTTAGGGAAATAAATTTTCCACAACCATAAGAAGCTCCGAAATGGGAAAGAAGATATAAGACTAGGTGTCAGAGGCCAAAAGATTCAACTGACACATGTCAAAGGGACACTAGAGCATCCCAGAGCAGCAAGAGTCAGATTTGACTTACTTTTTGGAAGTCAACCTTTGAATCCAAATAGCTCAATAATGTCAACACAGGCAGATGAAAGTACTTGATTTTATGGATTGATGAAGCCTGATGATGTAGAGATTCCAAAAAGAGTTGGGAAATTGTCTTATAATATGTACAAATTTGTAAAACTGAAAGAATTCAAGTGGTCAAAAATGTTATGTCACGTTTTTTTTGTGAAAAAATGCTTGTTTTTCAATGTAAGTGGACTCTATCTCAATAACTATTAGCCAGAATGTAATGAAATTTTCAGGATATTTGCACAAGAATGTACTTAAAGCAATGGTGTACCTTTAAGTTGTCACATACAGCCATTCTCATATTTTGAGACCCCTACAGGAAATATGCTGTGTGGCTTCATTATTTTTGAACTAGGCCATATGCGAAATTGCAGTTACATTAGCAATAAAAAACAGCTACCACACCCAG
The DNA here is from genome assembly GCA_026936325.1 of Platynereis dumerilii. Taxonomy (NCBI): domain Eukaryota; kingdom Metazoa; phylum Annelida; class Polychaeta; order Phyllodocida; family Nereididae; genus Platynereis; species Platynereis dumerilii. The sequence goes on along the minus strand of JAPTHN010000001.1, from coordinate 148,791,242 downwards.
TCATTCTTGTTTTTGGTAATGTATGTAGGCAAATAAGACACGTTTTTCAATAAGATTTGAGAATTTCGCATTTGAAATTGGCATTTATAAGTAGCAAGAGCACAGAAAAATCCCCATGTGAAAGTTGCTAATGTAACCTCAGTGTCCTGAGACGGAATTGAGTTACATTAGCAGTCTTTTTAAATTTTTTTTCAAGTTTTATAATGACCAACACAATGAAAAAGGGTTCCAAAATCATTTTTCAAGATTATTTTTATCAATCACATATCATTACATTTTCCTGAATCGGTTTTAACAGATTCCATAGAGTGCCAAAGTAAGCACGTCTGATCACCAAGTAAGTTTGGTTGTCCAAAATTGTCCTAAAGAGGGATAAAAAATATCTTTTTAAGAGCAAAAAGCTACATATTTGAGGTTTATTTTATTGATATTTATTCATTAACTAACAGATGTACTTAGTAATAGGTTTACTTGCTTTAGGAAGCGACAGAGAGATAACAAAAGGATTGCAAAGTTTAAGGTATCCTCTGAGAGCACTTTTCGTGTAATCTGCCTTAGTTTAAAATGCACAAAAATTTGAAGAAAATACCAATTTTTCACTATTTTCCTTACGGGTGTTATGCTACGTTATTTTAAAAACGTGAGCAAAAATACCATAGAGTGTGTATTACAGGTTTCCATTATACATATGTTTTTGTCATATTACCATGTTCAAATTTAGAATCATGGGGAAATTGCTTACAAGGCCTGTCTCAAAAATAATAGACCCCCGATGTGACAGAGAGGTAAAAATTAAAACACTCCTGACAGAACTAAGGAAGCTGGGTTCCAGAAAGCACAGACACCAAAGTTTGGAGCATGCATACATAAAAATGTTACAGTAATGTTTTAATTGGCCAATAATGTTATCAAAGGTATGCATTCATATAAAATATATGCTTTTAACTCCTGTACGCCACTGAATATTTGGATATTTTTAGAAAAATCATGTTTTGGTATTTCGAGCATGAGCTTGCGAATGATGCTCTAATTTGCAATATATGACAGATATTTTAATTTACTAACATTTGTTCCATTATAGACTACATAAAGTATCATTAAAACATGGTAGAGCTCACTGATTCAAATAATTATTGAAAATATACCACTATATATAAGCACTGTTTTTGCTTTGTCACTCAAAAACGTAACACTTCTGAAATCTATTAATGCCATTTCTTCAAAACTAGGCATTGTAGACCATCACTTTTTTCAAAACTTCTTCACCCATGTATGTCCCCACAAACTGAAATACTTTGAAGCAATAAATATTATACACTGTACATGTTAAAGCATAAAATGGCATATTTTCCGAGGGAGTCTATTATTTTTGAGACGGGCCAAAAGTGAAAAAAACACAGATTCACCCAGTTGTAGAATTGCCACTGAAAGTCAAGGGTATGCTGTTGCGCAGTCAATGTTTATCTTTACAGAACTATCTCTCACTTCTAACACCCATTGGACATCACCAAGATACTTGTATTATACCATTGGAAAAGCTGGGATCTAATTGACAAGTTGGAATGTTAGCGCCCTGCTATTATTATCGTTTTCATAGCTACGTGTTTTTCTGAAAACTTCGTTTTGAAGTTAAACCGTGACATCAGAGGGTATCGGTGAATGTGATTGGTCTAATCTTCAACCTGTGACATATGAGTTTAGAGCTTGACATCACAGTTAATGACAAAGGAATTTAAAACTGTCAAGCAATGCTACTATTTGTGTACAACCACAACAAACAACGCAGGTCTAAGCTGAGTCTTGCACCTCATTGTTTTCTAAACAAAATGTGTTGCTGTTTTTCACAAGACACCAGTTATCAATATTTCAAACAATTTTTTTTGTCAGTAATTGCAAAGTTCTCCTTTGAGGCCAAGTAGTCTGTTGGTCAGTGGCGTCACTAAGGGGCTAGGGGGGGGGGGGCCAAGCCCCCTAAATGGAGCTTTCAGCCCCCAAAAATCATGGGCAAATAAAAAGAAATTTTCCTTGTATGGTACTGTGGTAGTGATTGAATAACCATGCTCAGAAAAAGACCCTTTACAAAGTATATATTGTGCATTACCGGGGTATGTGTTGTTATTTTTTAGGTTTATATGTACCCGTAGATCAACAGACGCCTTAATTTTTTAGTTTCTGCGGCGACTCGCGCTTGGACTCAAAGGCATAGGCGTACGGGACGCGCGATTTTTGGGGGGGCGAGCGACATTTGCCCGAATTTTGAGACCTAAATTTAATACCATTTCAAATGAAATTGCCTGGAAATCACTAATTTTAAATAGTTTTCACCTATTCATCTGCCCAAATTTTTTAGCCTTTTTGCCCGAATCTTACTGTTTCCCAAACTTTTTTGCCCCCCCTCCCGTACGCCTATGCTCAAAGGCCTCTAACAACGCTTCTAGTCTTAGGGGCTTCAGCCCCCCCAAACTCGCATTTCTAGTGACGCCCCTGCTGTTGTTCAGTTACAGTTCATTGAAGCATCTTTCAACCAGGACAAGCTGAACAAGTGAAACCTACATCATCCATGTGTAACTGCACTTTGTCAGTTTACTGAAATCTGTGCTTGTAATAAACGAAATTATTCAACCAAATCTCTGACATCACAGTTTTGGAATGAAGCAAATTGCAAACTTGAAAAACACGTAGCTATGAAAACGATAATAACATTGTTGACAACAGCAAACAAACAATCAGATTATTATATTGTTTATTTTACAAAAATAACAAGTTAAAAGGTACAATGGTCAATAGAAGATATTACCCAGTTTAAAATGATTCTCTACACACAATCCGTGCTAGCCCATCAAGTGTAAACACAAGCTCTTAATTCCACAATTATAACATTTATTTGTCTTTGTCAATACCCAATTTGGTCTACATTATACTAATTACTTCAATAATGCATTTGAAGGTCAATTCAATAATTGCAAGCCTTCCTGCAAGTTCCATGCATTTCAGTACAGACGTCAAATTGACATTGCTGAATCTCTTTCTTTGCTGTCAGTGGGCTTTTCTAGTTAAAAAAAAAAGAAGAAAAAACAAGTTGGCGGAATTCATCTTTTAAAAGACAAGTGAAAGCTGTGGCAATATTTGCATGTGATATTGTGATGTTTTTTAAGTTTACACTGCAATATTAGGTTGATTTCTTTGCATATGTTGAAATTTTATGGTGCTCCATTAGATGATTCTTTTTTTTTTCGATAAGAAATTTTCAGGGCTTCAAAAAGAAAGATTTCAAATGATACTCAGCCACTAAAATTATTTGTGGTGTAATTGAAACATGAATCTAATATCTAAGAATCATATATCTGTGCTTCCACACATTCAATGGCCAATTTTAAAATTTGAATTCCTGACTCTTTGAAAATCCAAGTTATTCCAGTATTTTGATCAAGAGTGTATTATGTCAGTTTTCCTTATGAGATCTTATCTTCATTTCAGAAGAGATGTTCCGTAGAGTCCTCCTCATCATTACCTTCATACTGACCCTTTCAGCCGTGATTATTTTCAATTGGACTGACGTCTATTCAATAGATATTCTTGCTTATGCAAGGCAATCTGCAGTACCATGTGAAAGCTTGGTTCATCCAGTACTCAGCAAAGATGCCAGCAGGGATTACAGGATGCCAACCAAGAGCCCCGGTCATCAAACACCAACTGAGAGTCCGATGAAGAAGATACCACCTGAGAGCCATAGAATGTCAACTGAGAGCCTGAGTCGAGGATTACTGATATTGAGATTGGATCATAAAATGCCTACCCCGAGCCCTGGACATAGAATGCCAGTCCAGGGCTCAGATCATAAAACAGTGATCAAGGGCCCCGGTAAAAGAATCAAGCACCGAAGTGAAAAGATTGAAATAGTGGAATGGTTATGTATTCCACCCTTAACTTCAAAAGTGCGAAACAGATGCAATAAAACTTTACACAGGCCTTTAGAAGCCTACTATGCCACAGGAAATACGACAGAGAAGATCTATAACACAGAAGTTCAATTTAAATCTCTACCGATCCCTGATGAATACTCGATACAATGGAATGAAACTGCTATATTTTATGGGTTTACGAACGCTTATTACCCAGATAACTTTTTCCATTATGTAGCTCAATATTTTTTTCCATTCCACTATTTGCTGGACTTCTGGCATAAATCAAATTTGACTACCGACGCAAATATATTTTTCTCCAAACCACTTGGCGATGATTGTAATGGAAGAAAATATTCCTCCTTCTTCCTTGGAACATTACCAGAGACTAAGGCAACGGAGCAGTACGGTTATAATTATAACTTACATCCTGGAAAGACGTGTTACCGATATGGCTTGTTTTCTTTTCAAAAGCAGAACAGCCTTGCTAAGGAAGCAATTAAGCATGTGAGACATTACTACGGTGTCAACCAAACAGTATGTCCAAGGAATAGCGTGACCTTGCTACAACGAAGCAAAACGCGTATCTGGCTGAATATAGAAGAAGTTAAACAAGCCATAATCTCGGCTGGTTATGTCAACACCACAGTCGCAGATTTTGAGAAAGTCACGTTACAAGGTCAATTACAATTGATGTACTGTACAGATGTGTTTTTTGCAGTCCATTCAGCAGCTTTGCAGTGGTCATATTTCATGAAACCTGAATCAACTGCAGTGGAAATAGCTTTTCCTGAGTATGGCTGGCAATTTTTGTACAGCAAGGCCTTTTCCCCAACTCAACAAATAATTCCAATTCAGTTTCTGCAGTTGGAAACAAGGAATGTGACAAATTACAATGAGTCAATACAAGCCAGGATAGATTTAGGACGCTTTACAGCAGAAGACTCAAAACGATTGAAAACGCTGAAAGGGAAAGCAAGAGTGGACAAGATCACAAGATTAGAGCTTGGAAAAGGCTGTAATTATAATGTCAATCCAAAAGATGTTTTGAATATTATTAAGAACCTGAAACCCTTGTGATAAACACAGCTGTGTACAAAACGTGTTTCTCTTTTGTCAAACTGATTGATGTCCTTCCCGCTTACAAGTGGCTATAAATGTCTGTATGAATGGTACAATGATTTGAATACTGTTGTTAAATGGAGTGGTAAGTGGAGTAGTAAATTAATTGTAACCAGATGTACCAGACAAGGTAGTATATTGTCACCAAATATCTTTTTAACATATTTTTAAATGGGTTATTACAGGAATTGTCCTCACTGGACACTGATGTACAAATTGGTAACATGAATTACATGATCGTGAATTCCATGGCATATATGCTATGATGTAATTGTTATGAGTTCTTCTATCAATGGTCTCCAACATATGTTAGACCTGTATGTGAATTGTAGTGAGAAATGGAGGTTTAGTCTTAACAAGAAAAGGTCAAAAAGTATTATTATTGGAAATAATCTGTTAGTTGTTGAACCTTTATGGTTGTTAAATGACAGTAAACTTGAGAACATTAGCACCCTTGATATATTGGGCTGTGTGTATAATGGAGGTGGTTCTGATCATGTTATTACAGATCTCGTATAAGTGTGCCATGTTCTTTTCAACTGCCACAGTGCTCTTGTGATGTCAGTATCAGCATAATGATTTCACAGTTGGTATATTTGCAGTTTCAGCTGTGTCACTTGCAACCCATACTGATCACACCATTACAAATCCACAATAAGCCGTTATAGACTGGCGGGATTTTTGAAAAATGGCTTTATTTAAAGAGGTACGAGCATTTTGGGGTAAAAGTCGGGAACCCATCTTTTAAGCATATTTCAGGTATGCCTATTCCGAAAAAACCGGTTCCCAAGCGATATTCCGGGTCCTTTACCTCCTAATTTGCATAACAAAATGGCCGCCAAATTAGCAATTTTTTGATCGTTTTAAAGCAGTAACCTTCAATATACTACAATTTAGGAAAGCAAAAAAGGCAAACTAAGTGGCTCAATCCATGTTATGAAGACCAAGGAATACTCACACCATTTTAGAATCAATTATACAAGTTTGATGGTCATTGATATGCAAATTAGTAGCCGCCATAATACAAAAATGCCTTTTCTTCAATAACTACCTTACTAATCAAGCAAATTTAACAAATGAAAGTTCTATACCAATGTTTTAAGGGTCAATGAAGATAATGAAACCATCTATTAAGTCATAACACTCATGCAATATTAATTATGCAAGAATAATGGTCATTAGTATGTTAATTAGCTATGAAATATTATAGAAAATACCAATCTTCACTGTGTCGTCTCTGCTAATCCAGGAATCTTTACAAATTAAAGGTCTATGCCAATGTTTTAAAGTCTATGAAGATAATGAACTTATTCATAAAGTCATAACTCTCATCAAATATTATTAATGGAAAAACGATTGTCATTAGTATGCTAATTAGCATGACATATTTCAGAAGAATAGATTTTGCTACATCGATGCTGCTAATCCTGCAAACTTTACTAAAAATAAAATGTATATGCCAATATTTTAAGGGTCAATGAAGAAGTCATTGACAAAGTCCTTACATTCATCGGATATAAGTTATGCAAGACCTGCAGTCAGTAGTAAATTAGCAGTTTCATATAACTGCAAAAAAAAAGTATTCTTATACCTTTCCTACGCATCAAGCAAACTTAAGCAGATGTGATATCCCTAAATTTGTTTTGTTTGTTAAATTTGCTGGATTAGCGGGGAAGATCAGGGCTGTTGCTGGAATTCTGTTTTGGGGCAATTATTCAGCAGTGTCTTACGGCCCGAAATGCCTTCTAAGCAATCTGAAGCACCAATTCCCACATAAAAGACATGGAATCACTGTATTATCATTTTATGTAGTGTCCAAATTAGTAAACTTTTAATGTCATACACATATTAAATGCTTCGAATTAAACAGTCATCATGAAAGTTTATGAGTAAAATAAAGAAGTGCATAACAATTCAAATTGTTATTATTTGGTATTCTGTGTGGGATCAGATGCAACAAACAAATTTGAAAACTCAATAATATTATGCCTTCTTCATGGCTCTTCCCTCTCAATAGGTAACTCTTGCCTCCTCTCACAAGATTTTGCCTCATCTCTAGCTCTTGCCTCCCTCATCGCATTCTCCATCCTTTCCAGTGACCCCAATCTCCATAATCTCCCTTTCCGCCTCCTTCCCAGCTCTTCCCTTCTGCCTGATAGCTCCTGTCTCCCACCTGACAGACTGAGTGACTGCCTCCTCCTAGCTCTTGCCTCCACAACAGCCATTCTCTCCTCTCTCTGACTTCTGTGTTCTCCCACTCAGCCCGATCCCAAGTTTTTCCAACAGCTTTTGCTTTGTCAAATTGTGTTTCCTACCTCTCTGCTCATTTTTCTTTTTCCTGCACGATACCTGCATTCTCCTCTGCCTCCAGCCTAACTCCTGCCTCCTGCCTAACTCCTGCCTCCCTACTCAAAACTCCTGCCTCCCTACTCAATAGCTCATCTGTCCCCCCTTCACTGTCTACTTCTTACCCGTAGCTCCTTCCTGATATTGGTTTCCTCCTCCCTGCATTGCCTCCTTCCTACCCATCAGCTCTCCCCTCTTTTGTCTGCTTCCACTAGCTCTTGCCTCCTCCCCCAGAGTGGTTCTATCTGGCTACTCCTAGCTAACTAAATGACTCCTCCTTCCCTGCTTGCTCCCAGTTTCTCTTTGTACCCTCCTCCTCCCTTGTCGCGCAATTGTCTCCATCAAGCAAAATTTTTTATAAATAAAAACATAGGCTGCGCAGCAGCAAACCTTCAGCGAAAGACATCTGTAAAGTCATGAAAGCGATGTTGACAAAATTGGTATAATGCAATCGTGGCCAAATCTTGGCCTGAAATTATCTATATACCCGCTGACCTACCATCTGCCCGCCTGTCTGCCAGGGTATGTAAAACCATGGAAAGGCTGAACTAGACAAATTTACACATATGTTGCAGTTTCATACATGTACAGGGAATGGGTTATGAGCTGTGGGTCGAAAACCAAGAAGTATACTAATTTATATTTTTCAAATTTTTTCTAAATATTTAAAATGTGTTAAAGCTACCTATCAATGAGACCAGTGAAAGATCTTTATAGGCAATATGTGGTTGAATTTTTGTCAAGGTACATCCAAGAGAGGCTAAGTTTTGGACCAGAAACCAAAAATTATAATTTGCAATATATTTTGTCAATATTTCAAAAAGTATAGAATGACCATGAATCACACCATCAAAAGGCACAACAGCATCATATAGGTGATATGTGTATGAAATGCCATCCATGTACATGCAATACTGGGCAGGTTTTGGGCCAGAAATGAAAAATAATTGTTTTTATTATTTTTTCTCAATATTTCAAAAACTATAGAATACCCATCAATCAGACCATCAAAAGGCACAATTGGACCACATAGGCTGTATGTGTACCAAATTTCATCCATGTACATGCGATAGTGACAAAGTCTTGATCAGGAAACGAAAAAAATAATTTTTTATCTTTTTTTTTTATAATTCAAAAAGTATGGATTATCCATCAATCAGACCATCAAAAGGCACAACCAGACCATATGGGCTATATGTGTACCAAATTTCATCTATGTACATGCAATAGGGCCCGAGTTCTGGCCCGGAAACTATCTATCCGCCCGCCCGGACGCCCGGACGCCCGACCGCGCGACCGCCCGCCCGGCGGACGGACAACATTTTACCAAAGTGATAATAATACCTTCTTCGAACTTCGTTCGCTGAAGGTAAAAATGATTACACTGTGTGCTCTTTGTGTAGGATTCACTGTTATAAGGGGAAAGTAGCAGTTTTATTATAGTAGGAGTGTCAGTACTGCCTCAGAATATTTTTGCGTATTGGGAGTAGCAAGGCGACTTCATTTCTGAGTTGAGGGATCTTCCAATAATGCATATGATATCATCTTGATACACCCAGTCAGGAAGATATGATGGGAGTGATGGGACCCTTGCTGAATTTCAAGGCTAGCATGTGCCATCATGCATTGAGTTCCTGAAAATTCTGAAGATACACCTTTTTCTGCAAATATGGCATCACTAATACATGTAATCACACAAATAACTATTATTCTTGCATTATTAATATATTATGAGTTTATGGCTTTATGAATGAGTTTTTTACCCTTGAGCCAGTGGTATGGAAGTTTTATTTGCAAAATTTGTTGGATTAGTAAGGCAGATATTAAGAAAAACATTTTGATTATTAGTATATATATATATATATATATATATGTACAATTTTTTATGACGATTATTCTTGTATAATTAATATTTTATAAATGTCATGACTTTATAAATAAATTCAATATCCTTTGACTATTTTTGCTTTGGTACTGAAGTTTTAATTTTAAAGTAGGCTGGATTAGCAGATAGGATATGAAAAACTTTTTTTTTCTGTAATATTTATTTCATCGCTATTTAGCATAGGCCTACTAATGACCATTATTTTTCCATAATTAATATTTCATTAGTGTTATCATTTTATAAATAAGTTCATTATCTTCATTGACTCTCAAAATATTGGTAAAGCACTTTAATTTTAAAGTTTGCTGGATTAGCAGAGAAGACATACTAAGAAGATTGTTATTTTCTTTAATATTTCATCACAAATTGGCAAATTAATGACCATTATTCTTGCATAATTAATATTGGATGAGTGTTATGACTTAATAGATGGTTTCATCATCTTCATTGACCCTTAAAACATTGGTATAGATCTTTCATTTGTTAAATTTGCTTGATAAATAAGGAAGTTATTGAAGAAAAGGCATTTTTGTATTATGGCGGCTACTAATTTGCATACCAATGACCATCAAACTTGTATAATTGATTCTAAAATGGTGTGAGTATTCCTTGGTCTTCACAACATGGATTGAGCCACTTAGTTTGCCTTTTTTGCTTTCCTAAATTGTAGTATATTGAAGGTTACTGCTCAAAAAATTGCTAATTTGGCGGCCATTTTGTTATGCAAATTAGGAGGTGAAGGACCCAAAATATCGCTTGGGAACCGGTTTTTTCGGAATAGGCATACCTGAAATATGCTTAAAAGATTGGTTCCCGACTTTTACCCCAAAATGCTCGTACCATCCACATATTTCAGAAATCCCGCCAGTCTATTAGATTGTTGCTCAACATTGATCATTCAGTTTGATGTTTTGAATAAATCCAAAAGTTACAATATCCAGCTATATATAATGCATGGATTTTGTGTATAACTGCTATCATGAGTTTTAGCACATTTACAACAAAACAAATTCACTCACTCTCACATTCATTTGTTGGTCTGAGAGGTATTCATGTGCTGCTCTGTCTTGGCATAATTCATATACTCAGGAACTATTCAGAATTTAAGACCTAAGGGGGGGGGGGAGTTTTGCTTGGGGGCATCCTTATCACTGATTTCCAATAATGTTTATTTGATGATCGAATTCTTAGCCTCCTTGTCTGGCCTTTTCCCAAATTTTTGGTGAGCAACTACCTCCCCCCCCCCATTTCAAATGGCATTGATAAAATAGCTTCTGTTCATGGTAAGCTAGGTAAGCTGTGTTTAGGTCTTAGCTTAAGGTCTCATAATACACAATTTTTACAAAAAATGAGCTTGATTAAAAAAAGTTTTCGATATAGTTCACAGAAATTGTGCCACTCCGTTTTTCAGGATAGGGCAGGTGTACAACCCATGCAGAAATTTACTTTTGTATTACGTGTCATAGTCCAGTTGCCACTCCTATGTGTCCCATAGTGAACCTTGCAAGTGTGAGATGTGTAAGGTTTTATGATGGATTCATCATCATATAGGTATATAGAAAAAATTTAGCCTTGTTGCCACTCCGGCAACTTTGGGCAACACCGGTAATTAGCATAAATCCAAAATAGCTGCCGTACGCCCAACCGCAAAGACAACTTTTTAACTAATTGTCCTAAATGCAATATCACTTTTTCAGATAATTTCGACCCAAGAAGCTTGAATCTGGCATCAAAATTTCATTATCTGATCATTTTGCATATAAAATATCAAGATTACATCAATTCAACACAAATTTCCATCAACCAAAACTCAACGTCCCTATCATTTTCCAATTTTTACTGATTTTCAACAAACTTTTCTAACATATTCCAACTTTCATTAATTTACTACATATATAATGAATTAAGTTCTACACTATTTAATGTTTAACAGTAAAATGGACATTTCAATGAGAAATGTAAAAGTAATTGTATATAATCAAATTCAATGACAGTTTAAGTCCATGCTTGACCAAACTACTCCCACTTGTCTGCAGACAACCATTCATGGTGTTCTCTTGCATTAGTTTTTTCTGCCAGAACCCCTTCTAAATTTTCCTAATTTTCTTTGTTAAATTCTTGAATTTTGAAAAGAATGAGACAACAAGTGCTGTTTTCACAAACACAGTATATAGTACAAGAGAATTTGTTGCGGTGGGAACTTCAAGTGGAGGTCTTGCATGCTTTGCCTTAGGCTTTACAAATACAACTTAACGCATGCGTAAGATCATTTGAGCCTGAAGGCTGACTGACTGTTCTGGCACTCGCCTGCCATATTTTATCACCCATACATATTCTGCTATATCCAGTTCTTGAAGAACCAACTAGTCAGCTGCTGTCATGTGTATTGGTCTTCAGATGGGCGTGCTTGATGTTGCAGTGCAGGAATAGGTTCTCTTCCATTGGTGGAAGCGACTTCAGCTTCAGGAGGTTTCCGGCTTTGTACAGATGGCATCTCACTTCACTCATAGACATTCCCTTTGGCTGTCCAGAAAGTTCACAAATAAATTTTAGTCCTTCTGTTTCAGTGCTTCTGTTGTCGCAGCTTGCTCTCACTAGATAGTGTCATCACCAAAGAAATCCCCAGGTTTTGGGACATTTAGTGCAGACACTTTACCTTTGTCATGCAAATAGGAGTTCGTGTCTGATCAAGTCAAGTAGTGAATTCCTAATATTTGAAGGTACCTTGGCCTAATATCACAACATGTTGAATTGATGTCCAAAACTGATTGATACCTATGCTGCATTTGCACTGTAACTGCATGCGGTAAACCCAAATTGACCCAATACAGGAGGAACACAAAGACATCAGGCTACTGTAGCCTGCTAAATCAGCGTCGAGCATCAGCGAGCTGGCTACAACATTTCACTGCTGGTGTTCTATTTCACGTCCTCGCTCACGTGAATTTTTGAAGCTGAACAACTCATTCCTGCTGAGTTCTGCTGAGCGCCGACCTGACAGGCAGCGGCGCGGACTTTAGGGGCAACACTCCAGGTGACCTAGAAGCCAATTCGATACCCATTTTGATTCGAATTTCATCAGTCTGCAGCCTCACTCGCTCGCCTGCTTCGATAGCAGACTGACTTTTCAGTCAGCAAAGACATATTTATCATCAGATACATGACTGAATATGGCATTAACTGCCACAAAAGGTAAAATCATTTTGATGTCTGCTTCTTCGTGTTTAATCACACAATCACTCAGGCTTACCACAGTTACCCCATCACCAAAGTTGCATGTGTTCAAAAATTTTGACGATATGTTAGATGTTATTTTTTATAAATGGCTTCTTGACATGGCAGTGGTTAGGGTTAGGTCATACTTTATGGAACCAACCCCAGCATGCCGTTGATGCTCATGATCCATAGCAGACAAACTGTAATACTTGTCAAAGACCATGACTTTGTCACCAGGATAGCAGATACATATATAGTAGACATTTTCCCATTTATCGACTCCACAAGATCTTGAAGTTGTCCTTCTAAAGGCCAAACAATGTGATACAGAAACTGACCCAAATGTCAATGAGAGTGACTTCATGTGTCTGTGGAGAGGGATCGTGTATGCAGTGTTTCTGAACAACTGTTTAATTGCTTCCTTTTCTTAAGTTATCGAACTCATCAATCAAAGAAAGTGATACTGGACACAATTCATATTTATAGATATCTCCCCATGCCATCTGCCTCTGTTCACATGTAGTCAACATCCAGAGAAAGATTGCTTCTAAATCAAATATTGCATTTTGTGTTATTGTATACATGTACATTTCAGTTGCTAATATATAACACATTATATATCATTTGACCATCCACCTTTGGTCCTTCATGCCTTTCTTCATATGCACCATTGTCCATATGGGAGAGGAGATGGTTATGTGGAATCTGTCAGGTACAGATGTTTGAAGTGCAGATGCCATTCTCTCATAACACAGATTGCATGGCATTAACTTCTGCTTCTGGAGGAGCAAATCACCATTAGGACTATTGTAGAGATTGGCAGATTTGTTGTCCCATGTAGGACGTTGTAAGACAATGTTTCCAACTCAGAAGAGATTCACCACATGTCATCACTGTCCATTTCCTTACTCCTTTTGGCAATAATAGCTCTAAATGTATGTTTTTGATGCCAGGGATCCTGATTCTGTCATTATTTTTAATGTCAAACACATACTTTGGTCTATAGGGCCAAAATTACCTGTATATTGGGGTTATAGGGCAGATTTCACGAAAAAGCTGCAAAATGACTTACCACAACTTGTCCACAAGTTACATTAGCACAATACTGATAAGGCCAGACATAATCGATTCGTAGATTCTCAGATTTTCTCAGGGTGCTTCTTCTGAGGATAGCTGGCAGGACAAAAAAAAGTTGAAATCTAAATCTTTTATTGTGTTAATCCATTAAATAAAATGATGGGTAAACAATCTTTTCTGTTGGATTGGTAGGTCAGAGTAGCTAAAAATATGGCCTTGTGCTAATGTAACAACGATGAATGATGTAGGACGGAATTTTTTATGCTGATCCTACTGCAATATAAATGAAGTCACCAGCAGGGTACCACCCCTGGCCTGCTCTTGGGAGACCTGGCTTTCAGTTCAGAAAAAATTTGAGATCTAATCATGTGTTTTTTAACATAATTTTTATATACACATTTTGCTAATGTAACACTATCAAATGGACGGATGCAAAATTGCAGTTACATTAGCAATAAAGAAACAGGTACCACACCCTGTCGTTTATGTTTTTGGTGATGTAAACAGGCAAATAAAACTCGTTTTTCAATAAAATATTATAATTTCAGGTTTGAAATTGGCATAAGTAGCGAGAACACAGGAAAATTTCCATGTAAAAGTTGCTAATGTAACCTCAGTGTCCTGAGACGGAATCGAGTTACATTAGCAGTCTTTTTTTATTTTATAATGACCAAGACAATTAAAAATGGTTCCAATATAATTTTCAAGATGTTTTTTTATCAATCACATACCATTACATTTTCCTGAATTGGTTTTAGCAGATTCCACAGAGTGCAAAAGTAAGCATGTCTGATCACCAGTAAGTTTGGTCGTCCAAAATTGTCCTCATGAGGCATAAAAAAATATCTTTTTAAGAGGAAAAATCTATATATTTGAGGAATATTTTATTGATATTTATTCATTACCTCACAGATATACTTAGTAAAAGGTTTACTTGCTTCAGGAAGCAATAGAGAGATAACAAAATGGTTGGAAAGTTTAAGGTACCTTTTAAGAGCACTTTTCGTGAAATCTGCCATAGAGCCTAGTTTATCGAAACTTTCAACATATTTTCAATTTCCTGATAACAGTTCACTCTATCAAGAACCAAATTATCAATAATATATATAATATGTACATTGATACAAAAGTAGCCAAATGAATGTTGCAGACAAGGGTATTGTTAATGCAGCTGCATCAATGCACTCCTTTTCTTTTGCGCACGCAGTTCCTGCCACTAAATCTTTCAAATATCACAATATACAAATGTTGACTGATACGAGGGCAACAGTGCAATCTGTTTGACCCAAGGGAGTGACAGTCACCTTGCTGTTTCACGAGGCCGAAGGCCGAGGGAAACAGCAAGGTGACTGTCACTCCCGAGGGTCAAACAGATTGCACTGTTGCCCGAAGTAACAGTCAATAATTGTTTTGTTATACCTTGAATGCAATTCTAACAAAAAAGATAAATTTGGAGAGACAGGAAATTTCTCAATCAAAGTTTTGACATTGATCAGGTAGTCATTCAGATTTAAAAGTCAAATAAATTTATGATAATATCCACAAGTTATATTGTGATTTAATTTTGTGAAGAGCAATGATCTATTTATAGCCTCACTGTGGTGACGTCACAACTCTATGACATCACAATGCAGTGGTATCACAATGGTCACAAATACACAGTTCAGTTGAAATAAAGAAGTCAAGCTGCAACAATGTCTTCAATCAAATTGTCTTTTGCATTTTCATCAGATAAAAAAGGTTCTGATAACATATATGGTACCAACACCAACTTCTGTACAGTCATCTTGATCAGCAGTCAGCCTCAATGTGAATTCGGTGAACTGATGCCCTCTGAGAGGGCAACAGACTTTTCTGATCCCTGTCATGTGACGTCATTCTGACCAATCACAGAAGAGGAATTGCATTTGAGGTGTAACAAAACTACATGATGCTGGCCAATAAGTTGTGTAGTATACCAAAAGAAACCTGTTGCTGTCTTTGCGTGTTGGCCCGTATGAAATCTATGATGTACTTATCTACTTCTGTTTGCCATCCCCATACTTTGAAATCCTGAATTTTTTAAAGATACAATGGCAATTGATTCGAACAAAGATTTTTTTTCAGTTACAACGTAAATACAACCTTTATTTGTAGATGCCTTTTGGGTATATATCTGAGGGATACTTTAGCACTACCAAGATATTTGTTTCATATGTGCAGTGACTTTGCAAAGACTGTCTTGTTTGATTAACTTCAGTCACATCTCACAAGTCTTGAAATTGATTTGACTTGGTTTCTTGCATGCAACAAACAGCAGCCTGTTCTATTGCGACGGGAGGGAGCGGGCTAAAACATTTCAGTAGAGGCGCTGTCCGTGTATGCATACATGAATTTTTGAGGCAGCCCAGCACAGTTCTGTCGAGTTCTGCTGAGTGCGGACCTGAAAAGCAACTGCACTAGTGGCCCAGATGCCAATTCCATACCCAATTCGATGTGAATATCTTCAGTCTGCAGCCTTGCTAGTTCGCCTGCCTTTACAGTAGACTGCTGTCAGTCAGGGTTTCTTATTATGATCCGACATGTGGCACATGGACTTTGTTGAGAGCCTTCCAACAATGGCACTGCTCAGGGCAGCCACAGTGCAGTACCCATGGGTAGGGGACAAGAGAACATTACTCAAGGTTCCCTGCCATAGCGCCTTCACTTTTGGTGATCGCTGTATGCATGATGAGTGATGAGAAGACTAGGAGTCATGCTATAAAACCAGTGGTGTCCAGGGTCATTGAGTAGCCCCAGAATAGAACACTCCATGTAATATCTCATGGGCAAGGAATAAATTGAGTTCAAGGGTTAGGGTTCGAAGCTAAGCTCTTGAAACCTGTGCATGCACTATCAAGCACCCTAAACCATTCGATCACAGGGAACTCATTAAATTGTTAATATGGTATGTCAAAACAATACAAAATTGTGATGGGTAATTCTTCAGAAAGACCATGGTATTAGTAACTGGAGGACAATTCTCCTAATCAGACCAACAGGTAATACCAAAGGAAAATCATGTCTCACCCAAATGAAGCATGAAGTAAAATACCAAGTGACCAAACATTTAGCTTGGCCCGAGTTCAGCACAAGTTTAATTTGCTGTGATGTCACATATGTTTCTGCAAGTTCCAAGAGAATTCAAGTACACAAGAGACTGCCTGACTCATGCAGAAGAAGCAGTCCTTTAACACAGGGACTGTTGTAGGCCTACCACTGTTTCACCGTCCGAAGTTCACACACTGGTAGAATGGTAGGCTAACTGTTTTATTACCTGCTACATGTAGATTGTAGAAGATAACTTAGATAAGGGAAGAGGGTTTTTGTGCCTAAAAGTGTACATTGACGAACAAACATCTTAAAGCTGTCATAAGGGAAGTTGTCCTAGGTAAGAACTACAGTGAACAGCATCCAGACAACCTCAGGACTGATTGGTAAAAGGCATATTTTAAAGTGTTTTTTCGATAAATTGATGATTGTCCTTTCTAAAGCATTCCAGTCATGTGAAATGGACCACCAATGTCTTGCCAAGGATAACTAAAATTGCATGTTCCAGCTCAATAATGAACATTGAGGCTACTCATTTATATCTACATGCAGAAAGTCACACAGTAGCCATTGTGTGAAATGTTAAACAGTCGAATGGTGGTAATTGCTGTTGGATTTGCATCTGAACTTGGCCTGACTTAAATTTGAGTTAGTAAATTTTGTACTAAAACTGGTACATATCAAAGTAGTGTCTAACTGAGCCTGGCCACAGGAATGGCATTGGTTGGGTAAATGTGTAACATGTTGAGGACTCCCGCTCTCTCTCGCATCTGAGCAATCAACCCTAGTGAGCCCAGAATGGGGGTTAGAGGGCTGCACTCACCATATCTGTCTAGTATTGCCCTTCTTCCATGCTTATCTACATGTTACCCGGGTCTATGTTTAAATTTATATTATATTCAGTATTTGTAATTAATGCTACTGTTACTCTTTTAATAATTCTCTATTGATGTATATATATATATCTTGTGACACTGATAAAGATGTTTGTACCATGCACCATCTTCCAGTTCTTGTAATTACCCTGCACTCAAAGTTCCTTGAGGTTTTCTCTAGAATTGTTGTTTTGGGCCAAGAACTGGATGATGCTGCAAATTCTGGGACTACAGGCCCTAGAAAGGAAACTCATCACTTCCTCTGGTCCCCATATAAGGGTGCCAAGAAGTGGGAGTTTCCTGGAAAGGCCCTGTGGTCCATCCTATATATACTCCTGAATTGTCTTAGAGACCATTCTGATGTTATACTGAGATTGGTGTATTTCTTTTGCTATTCAGGTATGTGAATCTTTTAGTCATAACCATCATTAATAGTGCTGCAACTTATGTAGAGTAATTGGTAACTTTAGTTTTTGTATATTCCTTATGATCTATGGTACAATTGTAGTTAAATATATATTGACTATAACTGATTGTAAGCTTTGTCTATATATGTTTTGTTTAGTTGTGCCATACTATTTGTGTTAGTTTGGCACTGTAGTTCTGCCATACTATTTGTGTTAGTTAGGCTTTATAGACCGATTCTGATGTTATACTGAGATTGGTGTATTTCTTTTGCTATTCAGATTGTATTCTCCAGTCCTTAAATAAATTCATAGCGAACTATGAGTTTGCCTCATTGTCGTTCTTAATAAACCAGCAAGAGGTGGGCTGTAACAAATGGTGACCCCGACGTGATAGTCTTCGAGAGAATGCTGTCTGATGTCCATGCTGGCTGACTTCCATGCTGCCCGACTGATGTCCATGCTGCCCAACTGATGTCCATGCTGCCCGACTGATGTCCATGCTGCCCGACTGAGGTCCATGCTGATCGGATGTCTGTGAAGAACTGTCTGAAGATGATGCCTCTTGACCACAGATTGCCTTTTTGTAAGATGACCACTCTGACCGATGTGTCCAGTGATGTGTCCAGCCATGTGCCCAGTGATGTGTCCAGTGATGTGACCAGCCGTGTGGCCAGTGATGTGTCCAGTGATGTGACCAGCTGTGTGTCCAGTGATGTGCCCAGTGATGTGACCAGCCGTGTGTCCAGTGATGTGTCCAGTGATGTGTCCAGTGATGTGTCCAGTGATGTGTCCAGCCATGTGCCCAGTGATGTGTCCAGTGATGTGACCAGCCGTGTGGCCAGTGATGTGTCCAGTGATGTGACCAGCTGTGTGTCCAGTGATGTGTCCAGTGATGTGTCCAGCAATGTGTCCAGCGATGTATCCAGTAAGGTGTCCGGCCATGCGTCCAGTGATGTCAATACCAGTCTTACCAGACCTATGAGTTCCTATGACATTAGTTATGTGCTATGCTGTCCACTTATATCTAGTGACCTTTAAGCTTCAGTGATGTCCATCAGATGTTGTCAAGGGATGTCCACTGTTTACAGTAAGTTCTATTGTTTTCCATGTGAGAGCTTCAAAAGCACTCCTTTCCAGGATCCAGGAACTTTATGATGACCAAGACATTCCTGAGGAGTGATGTTTTTACCCCTACTGATGTGAACAACAGCTGCTGGACAACCCCATATATAGGGCAAGTAGTAACCTGATGACCCAGTTACCTCAAGACTGTTGTGTGCACTGATGGACTGGGATTGGTAACTAAATGCTATGTTTTACTGTCTAACAGTTTAGTGATGTGTTTTGTTTATCATAAGTTCATATATTTGTTTGCACAAGAGTTTGATGGTTTGGGAGATAGGCTTACACTGTCACTGAGATGAGAACATTTATATTTTAGTTATATTGGAATTATCAATGATTCCAGTTGCTGATAATGAGAAGAATCTTTTACTTGTTTATGCCGAATCAGTTCTGATGTAAGATCTGTGCCTGTGCCATTTTGGTGTGATGTGGCTGATTGATATCATGGTCGATTTATGACCTACTTGTCTTTGTAATCCTTATTCACTGCTTTTTCAGTGTGAATTCCTGTTATGACCTTTAAATATATGATTCGCCAACTTAATTTACTCCAATCAGAGGAAGGCTGCTGATACATTGGTATTAAATGAATTGCCATTGTGTTGATTTTGCTTCTGACTGTTTCCCTCTGATTTATAACTTCTGTATTTTTAAAAGCAACAGTTGCTCGACTACTTAATAGGGTAATGCAAATTAGGGATTGTTAGGTTCTTTTGCGACTTAAATTCTCATTATGTAGCATCTGAGTCTCATTAGGTACAGTAGTCTTATTTTATTCTATTTTAAGGTGCTTTTGGCGATGAGAACACTATTCTTGATGTTTTCACAGAGTTATAAGCTATTTTATCCATGATATTCTTAATTTTCAAACTATTTATGTATTTTTTTATATATACATACTGTATTTTAGTAACCCTGGCAAATCATTTTTTGGGTCAGTTAAGTTGCAGGTGAAAGGATTCAGACAGATGTTGAAGCAGGTTATCAACATGTTTGTGTTGTACTACTTCAGTGTTTCAGAAAAAAAGTTAGCAGTTGCTAACATGTTGTCTTTGAAAGGTTTTCTCTCCTTATTTATCACTGTTTGTAGGAACTGTTTTGAATATTTTCTATAGCCAAATGCTTAATAATCTTCTCTAACACGGGGAGGGCTGGCTGCCTGATTAGATGTTACTGAGATGCTTATGTTCACACTTTATGGTCTGAACTGTATTACATGTTTCATGGGAATTATTCTACTTCCTGTGACCCAGGAGCCTTTATCATTTCCACCTGTGGAAGGAGGGCATGGTCATCTAATTGGGTTAAATTTTTGACAGGATTGAGACTTTAATTCATGGAGGTATGCTGTGTATGCTGCTCCAGTCCCTTATTTTCCAAGGACAGGTACTCATTTAGTCAGTACCAATGTTTTACTCTTTCGTAATCTGATTGATTTAAATTTTGATGCGACTGAGACCTTAATTCATGGAGGTATGCTGTGTATGCTGCTCCAGTCCTTTATTTTGCAAGGACAAGTGCTCATTTAGTCAGTGCTGGTTATGTTTTATAATGCACTCTTTTGTCAGTACTTAAATTTTGCTCTGGATCTTTACTGTCATATTAGTTTCAGAAGAATTATTGTGTAAATTCTTTGGCCACATGCTTGCAAATCTTCTTTTCTCTAGGGAGGGCAGGCCACTTTATGGTGAAATTGAGAGGCAGGTATAACCAGGACCAAGAGGGGGAACTTTTAATGTTTTATGTGTTGTATCCATTCAGCTGGTACACCTTTGTTAACCAAATTAGTGAGTGATTGTACTGTTAGGACTGGGTACTTTCTACTGTTCTGAAATTCATATTTTCTTGTAAGTTTAGCCCCAAGAGTAATTGTTTTGATTTCCCGGTCTACGTTCAGCTTGCTAAGAAAGAAGCATCGGTATTGAATGCTCAGGTTAACAAAAAATGTATGTCTTTAATGCAATTTGACTTATGTGATTTGGTTTAATTTAGTGATCACTAATTTAATAATCATCGTATGATGTGATTTCCCTTACTAGGCTCTGTTGTTTTATATTGTTTGTTGACCAGTCAAAAATAGTCAACCTTTTATGACACCTTCTGAGGGATTTTAATGGAATCTCACATATATTGGTGTCTATCTTTAAAAGCTTCTAAGAATATATAATTAGCTCCTAAAAAAAGGGAAGATCATATTTTCAATACTTATACAGTGTTATAATACAACACAAAGATTAAAAAATAATAGTATTTTGCTTACATTTCTAATTAGTCTTCTTTGTTCTATTGATATTGAGGGCTTGGTTGAGTCCTGTGTGAAGTGGTGAAGTGTCTTTGTAGGGAAGTCCCTTGTGAACTACAGCAGAACACATTCCACCCTCATATCATTGTTTTATAGACTGCTATTGAAGATTGGTCACTATTGTTCTGTTATTTATACCAATATCATAAGCATAATCAGGTTTTTAGTACAGACAAAACCTGATGCCCCTGTGTACCAGGTCCAACCCTCAGATAGGGAAATGGCAAGTGTTATACAGATTCATACTCTTTCCCTTGTCAAGAACCTCAAACTCGCAGACAGGGCTGGCATCCTCGAAGGAAGCCTAATACACATGTCTCCGAGGAAGAGTCTGGGAAACGGGTTATGCTGACTTCATAATGAAGTCAGGTTAGGTTTAGTTCTTTAAAAATGGGCAAACTAGTCGCTGTTGCAAAAACTTTCCCATATCTGTAAGAAAGTTTGTTGCTTTCAATATTTAATGTCTTAAATTTAAATTTTCTCATTGGGACATTCATGAAGTGTGTTGAACATTTTGAGTATTGAGATGCATTTGTGGTTTTTAATGTGCCATATATTTCGCATATCATGTGCAATGTATATTGTAGAAATGACAGGGGTCATTCCTTTTTCAAAGAAGGGACGGATGTTACCCGGGTCTATGTTTAAATTTATATTATATTCAGTATTTGTAATTAATGCTACTGTTACTCTTTTAATAATTCTCTATTGATGTATATATATATATCTTGTGACACTGATAAAGATGTTTGTACCATGCACCATCTTCCAGTTCTTGTAATTACCCTGCACTCAAAGTTCCTTGAGGTTTTCTCTAGAATTGTTGTTTTGGGCCAAGAACTGGATGATGCTGCAAATTCTGGGACTACAGGCCCTAGAAAGGAAACTCAACACTTCCTCTGGTCCCCATATAAGGGTGCCAAGAAGTGGGAGTTTCCTGGAAAGGCCCTGTGGTCCATCCTATATATACTCCTGAATTGTCTTAGAGACCATTCTGATGTTATACTGAGATTGGTGTATTTCTTTTGCTATTCAGGTATGTGAATCTTTTAGTCATAACCATCATTAATAGTGCTGCAACTTATGTAGAGTAATTGGTAACTTTAGTTTTTGTATATTCCTTATGATCTATGGTACAATTGTAGTTAAATATATATTGACTATAACTGATTGTAAGCTTTGTCTATATATGTTTTGTTTAGTTGTGCCATACTATTTGTGTTAGTTTGGCACTGTAGTTCTGCCATACTATTTGTGTTAGTTAGGCTTTATAGACCGATTCTGATGTTATACTGAGATTGGTGTATTTCTTTTGCTATTCAGATTGTATTCTCCAGTCCTTAAATAAATTCATAGCGAACTATGAGTTTGCCTCATTGTCGTTCTTAATAAACCAGCAAGAGGTGGGCTGTAACATAGAGGGTGAGAATTTCCTTTTCCTTTGGCATTGGAATAACAGCATTCTTGGTCACCTTACATGTAGGAGAATTACTGATACTTTGGTCCTTTTGAAAACTAATCCTCCACAAGTGAATATTGTCTTGACATTGCATGCAAATAATTTCAAGATTTGTGGGATGTGGGTTGGCAAAAGTCAATAAACATGAGTCTGTTTACAAGTATAAACGAAAATCTCTTGGTAGTATCCCTTTGATGCAGACTGCACCTGTCAGTCCCTTCCTCTGAATAACAAACCTCCACCGTCAGTCTGATTTGGGAAAGCAAAAAGACCAATGTATCAGAGGAAGAATACTATGCAATTATCCATTAACCATTAAATCAGACAATGATAAATCATACAAATGACAAAATTAATGACATGTAAAACGCATTTAAGATTAAAAATTAAAATTAAGGAAAATAAAGGAAATTCCTGTTTACAATTAAGCATTAAGATGCAATGAACATAGTCTGCTTTCTTTTAATCATTCAATTATGACACTGATGAAAATAGTCCCCAATCTCACCCTTTGAAACTGAACATACTGGTTTCCGACAGTCAACTTGACAACGTCATATTATTTCACTAATTCATTTGGCTTTCTATTTTCCCCTTCCCCCTCGTAGGACTGCAATTCATGCTGAAATGTATCAGACTGCTCTCTATGTATCAGACTGCTCGCTATGCTTGTAAAATATTTTTCTTTTTCTTCTTCCCATTGGACTTCCATCTGTTAGGAGCATTCCAAATGAGAGTCATGATTTGGTGCTTTTGGGACGAGGCAGTCTAATCTCAGACCGCCTCAGATATATACTCAAGAATCATTTATGGTTGAGCACCGATAAAGGTTGTAACTGCAAACAAGTCTTTCTTCAAATCCATCGCCATTGTATCTTTAGGAAATCCAAGTTTTAATCGAAGGGGATGGAAAACAGGAGAGGGTAAGTACATAATATATGTCATACTGGCCAATACTTGAAACAGCAACAGGTTTCTTTTGGTATACCATATAAATTATCGGCATGCAACATGTATGGCTATGGATTTGAAAGATTTCGTGGAGAGGACTGCATGCGCAAAAGAACCTGTAGGTGTGCGGAAGGCAGCTGCTTTGACAATACCCATTCTGCAACATTTGTTGGTTACTTTGGTATCATCATACAGATGATATGTTGATGTATTTCTATTACATAAAGCTGGTGTTTATTTTTGTTGTCAAAACTTGATGAACTGCCAATAGGAACAATTTGCAATAGTTTAAGCTGAAGATTTGTGGTGAATTTCGATAAAATGAGCTCTATAACCCCAATATACAGGCAATTTTGGCTCTATAGACCAAAGCATGGGTTTGACATGAAAAATAATGCCAGAATCAGAATCCCTGGCATCAAAAACATATATTTGGAGCTATTATTTGCAATCCTATCACCTTTTGTTACGGAGTTAAACTCAAAATTAGATATCGAGAGGTGGCCATTTTGAATTTGTTGCTATGGCAACCAAGACGAGCGCCCGCTCCGGCGCCCTCAAAAATTTGAATCTATATACCCTCAGTAACATTTGTGCCAAATTTCATGCTGGTAGACAAATATGCACAATTATCCCCATAATCTCCTGGACTATGAGCATAAAGGTAAAATACAACGTTTTCTAAAAAATATGGATCAATTCAACCTACTTACTGATCCTGTGATAAACCTTACACCAACACAGGGATTTTAATTAGATGTGCCACCTTGAACTCTTTTTGGAAGGTCTGCCAATGCCATTATCTCCCTAATTGTTGTGTCCCATTGTTTAAATGCTTCACAAAGTATGGTTTTTTTTAGCAAATCAGCCCAAGGCAAAAAATGACACAATTTACCTGAGTCTCCCCTGTTTTTGTCAAGGTACAATTTCAATAATGCCCAACTGCACATGCACCTGGCCCCACTGACAAATATGTAAGAAACGTCCATTCCACAATGTTCATATCATTCTACATGTAGAGGATGCAGATACTGAATTTGTAGTGTTAAGTAGAGGATGCAGATACTGAATTTGTAGTGTTAAGAGTAGGCTTCGGTTTTACAATGCATGTTCAAATGGATTAATTAATTTCGATTTTTTATGAAAATTAAAAATTTCCCCAAAGATCTGAATGCTTATATTTGCTGCAATGCAAGTCATCCTTGTCATGTTGCATTGCGGGTTTGATCAAGCACAGCCTCACTCTCAGAAAAAAAGGTTCCTGAAGGAGCAATATCCCAACTTTCAGGTTCTACATATGTACCACTCAAAAGTTCTAAGTCTCAAAATAGGCGTAATGTCGACATTTAAAGTTCCCATCCTCTACTTGAGGTGCCAGCTTTAATGAGTTTTTTATAGCACTTTTAACACAATACTGACATTCCTTTAAAGGCTGCTGCCTTTTAAGTGTGTTAATCTCTTCACAGTTTGAGTTTAGCACCTGAAAATATAGTAGGGGAGACCGGGGCTACTTGAAGTGCGGGGTTATTTCAATTTTTTTACCTCATTCCCTGGGATTACTTTTTTTTTTTACTCAAGTTTGGCTTCTGGTAGGTTATTCATTAATCAAGACATGACATCACATGCAGTATGAGCCAAATTTCAAATCCTGTACTTCACCAGGCAGTTGATTTTGTGCTCCTAAAAGAATTTTTTTCACTCGATATAATTTTGACCTGTATGCATTTTTGAAATATAGAAAGTTATTTGACTACAAGTTAGGAGCCTTTGTTATTACAAATCAACAGGCTAAGACATATCTGATACTTGAAAGTAAATTGGCCTGTCCCATCCAATCCCTATCCCTTCAAAATATTTCTATTTCTTCTGTTCAGAAAGGAATTTGATGACATGTGCGCCATTAATCAAACATTATGTGACTTTCGTCCAATTCTGTTGTTTCAGTGAGGAGTTATGCTATACAATCAGGTTTTTGGGGTGTTCCCAATTATTATGCAATTTCTTTGAAAAACTTCCATTGCCACCCAAAATCAACAAAGTTGATTATGAATTGACATTAGAATATACCTCATAACACAAAATAAAAAATGGAACCATCATTTCAAATGTGGATGCCTTCCTGACCAAGAAATCAATATAATACAACTGCATTGAAAAACCATTGAAATTGGCTTTTTTCTCAATAAAGAAGCCTTCAGTGCTCTTAAAATATTCAATATCAATGAAATTCCAGGTTAGATTATATCTATAGCACATTACGGTCAAACTGTGCAATGAAACACCAAATCCGGTATCTCTACAAAATATGACACCAAATCAAAAACTCACACTTCTGTTTCCCATTGGAATAGCATTGGCGATTGGATGCGTTCAATTCATTTCAAGATAATTGTCAAATACAGTGGTGCAACTTAATTGCCATTGGTTTACAGGAGAGTTCTAAACCTAAGGAAAGTGGAAAATGACTTTGGTAATGATTTTTCATTTTGTCTGGCTAACAGAGGCTTTTTATTGCAATAAAACTGTTGTTTCAATGCTATTTCAATGCAGGAGAATAACATGAATTTCTTGGCCGTGAATGCATCTATGTTTGAAATGATGATTATACTTTTTCTTTTGTGTTATGGGGTATATGTTGATAGCATCGTCAGATACGTTTGGGTCATTTTGAGTGGCCATGGATGCTTTCCAAGAATTTGCATAATAATTGGGAACACACTAAAACATCATTATATGGCATATCTCCCAACTGAGTAAATGGAATTGGACAAAATTGGCAGGATATTAGCTCCATGGTACACTTATCATTATGTGAAAAGAATATTCAAATGGTGTTATTTCTTTTTGAGATAATGCAAAAAAGCATAGTTGCATAATAATTGGGAACGCAGCGTAATATGTCTGTGATGGAATTTCAGCAGTAAACTGAAGTTAAAAAAACAATTTCCAGATTAGCTCAGAGTTATAGGCAGAGATAGAATTGAGTAGCTTGAACTTTCTCATTTTTTTATTTTAAAAAAAAAGCCATGGTCTATTCTGTAAGATAAGAACGAAAGAATATCCCTTATCAGAAAACTCATTCTAACATGATTGATTACAACAGGCCTGAGTACCATAATGTACAGTCCAACTTCTCTTAAGTAAATATTATGAAAAATATATGCAATGTTCATTTCCTATTTTTGTGAACAATGTTGATACATTTTGCTAGATATGACATACAATGTCTATGGGATACGGGATATATTTATATATATATATATATCATAGCAAGGTCACAATATACATATCCAATTTATGCAAATAGCATGTCAGACAATCAAATAATATTATAAATGAGATACTGAGAATGGTTAAAACAAGAAATTCTTTAAAAAAAGAATTGTAGGGACCTGAGGTTTCTTCAAACACATATTTTATTTTCCAAATGTTCAAATAATGTTTTATGTATGTGTAGTTGCATCGATACCTCCAATGTACCACTGTGAGTGTGCGATATAACAAACCTAATACATGTTACATCATGATTAGGCATGCCTAATTACAGGTGTTATTAACATAGACAGCAAACCAAGCAATGATAAGCCCTTTTAAATTCTTTGTCATGAACATGAAATTTCTATTTCCATTAAAACAAACTAATTGTGGCTTGCATAATATTTGGATTATTACACTTTTAGACTGGCCAGTTTGTGAGAAGTTGAATATCTAATGTTCTCATACAGTGTTTTCTTTTATCACTTGTCTTATGTTGTCTGAAATGTTTATACACTTAGCCTATATAATTTTTTGAAGGAAATCTCTAGTATTAGGCTATGCTCCAGGTGTGCTTTGGATATGGTCCCCAATCACTCAACCATGACAGCTCCCAAGGTCATGCAGTGAAGGAGCTACTGAGCATAAAGAGGGGCAAATATATACTTGATTTGTAAATTGTAGTCACAGTTACCTTTGCTGTAGCATGAGTATCCTCCTAATATTGGAGGTAAATTTGGAGGGTACTCCTGCTATAGGGAAAGTATATCTGCAAGGCCAACTTCCTAGTGGCCCCCTCCAGAAACTCAAGAAGCTCCACCTCTGCAGTACACATAAATTGATGACAAATAGCACTTGGCTGATTATTTTTGCCCCTTTAGTTAGGGACAACCACTGTCAAATCTTTCCTCATTTCGAGCTTATAACGCAGATCTGAGATGGTCCCTACAAAAATTAGGTCTGGGGCTACAACAGGGAGCAATATGGGACTTCCCAAGGGACAGCGTAAACACAATGTTGATAATTATTGGCGGAGGGCTTGTCAGTTTGTAACATAAAAATGTAAGGTAGCATACCACAGTATATGTTTTTACAATGTGAAATATAACAGCAAAATACATGTAGCATGCTAAGGTCATATATTTAAAGTTTCTTCACACCACTGTGACAGAATCATTTCTGCCATACAATACTACATAATTTCCACAAAAATTGAATTTCAACACATGACAATTTTTCTTACTCAGGATAGGTAGCAATATGCAGTGGACATCAATTCTATCTCTTATCCAAATCACTTCTCATTGGATTACCATCATCCCTCCTGCACCATCTCCAACAAGTCCAAAACTCTGCAATGTGTGTCATAAAACAAATGCCAAAAAGCTGTCACATAACTCCAATATTGAAAGAGCTTCATTGGCTACCAGTCAAGTTCAGGGTGGAATACAAGATCATCATATTAACATTTAAAGGGCTAAATGGCATGGCACCGGATTACATTAAAGACCTGCTGGTACCCTACTGCCCCAAAAGAACACTTCGATCTTCTAATAGCAGTTTACTAACAGTTCCTAAGTTCAACTGTAAAATGTAAGGTGTTCGAATGTTTGAAGTGTGTGCCCACCAACTGTGGAGTAATCTTCCAATGGAGATGAGAATGATCACTTCTCTAGAGAAATTCAAGAAGTCACTCAAGACTTTTTATTCAAAAGTGCATTGATTGAATTTTAACACACGTTTTAATATCATTTTCTGTTCGGGACCGTTCATAATTTATGACTGGGGGGGGGGGTGGGAGTTTTGGCCGAGGGGGTACTAACTTTTCACACGTGTTTCAAGGGGGGGTATTAATTTTTGGCACACTTCCAAGGGGGGGTAAGCAATTTTAACAAAGAAAAAATGTTTAAAAACACGCATAAACTCATTTTATTTGGACTTTTTTACGCACAAAATCCACGAAATGACGCGAATCTGTATGCATGGCCCTTGATAACAGTATATATATATGTGAGTATTGTTTGTATGTCTAGGGGGGTACTAAAAATTTGCGTGAAACCTAAGGGTGGGGTACTAAAAATCCGCATGAAACTCAAGGGGAGGGTATCAATTTTTGACGGGAAGTTCCAGCAAAACTCCCATCCCCCCCCCCCAAGTCATAAATTCTGAACAGTCCCTAATCTTATTTTAAAGTTGTATATCTCAATTTTAATTATCATATTTGATGTTGAATTTTAGATAGGAAGACCCACCTTCTCAGTGTAGCTGAGAAGGATGGGAGACAAAACACAGGCTGAGAACAGTACTGTACACTTGCAACGCAGGAGCGTGTCGCGGCAGTTTAGGGCCTATTCCCATCAAAAATAAAGGTATGGGCTGATAGGGAATGGTTTAAAATGTATTGTGTGCGATTTTCATAACTTTCCTGTACTTTAAAGTGTCGAAATCGGCCAATTTTCAACAAAATTGCCACTAAAAATGACAGAAGTTTCATGTTGAACGGAGGGAGGCTTAGTACAAACAGATAGCTGTAAATTAGTATGTTGTACAAACAGATACCGTATTTTCTCGAATAGAAGCCTGGTCTCAAATAGAAGCCTGTCTCGTTTAGAGGCCGGGTAGATAACCTAAGTTAAAATAATAAACGCCGGTCTCAATTACACGCCTGGTCAGCAACCCTGCAGTGATCTTATTGATAGGCTTGCACACTGAACAGGTGTTTCCATGCAAGGATTGCCTGCGTGCGTAGTACTGCGTGCCCTTGCATACCCAGATGTTTGTTGATTGGTAGCTTGTTTAAAACAATACACGCCGGTCTCAAATAGACGCCGGTCTCGTATTAACGCCGGGGCAATTAGGCCCTGTAAAACAATAAACGCCCGGGCTTGTAATCGAGGAAATACAGTAACTGTTAATTGGTATGTTGTTCATGATTCACTTTTTGTGTCCGAGAGCAGGGCCTCGGGCCCTTTGTCGTCATCAATGGGATTGTCATATCAAAGTTGGTGTGGATCGAAAAGCATTTCACAGATGCAAGAACAACCCAAAGTTATGATGCCATTATGATGCCCAGTGTTTACACTGTTGCACAAGATGCCCTAGCTTTAATCTTATGTCCCACTGCTCTAAATAGTTAACTTTAATCCCCCAAATTCCTCCTTTCTCAGCAGACGATTTCTGAGAAGCATCTTCTTCTTCTTCCCTTTGGCCCTTCCGCCCTGAGACAAAGTGGGGTGCACCACAACCTGAGATTTATGCTTCAGCCAATTACTAAAGATAGACAGATAGACACATAGATAGACAGATAGACAGATAGATAGATTGATAGGTAGATCGATAGATATATAGATAGACTGCAACTTTTAACAATTTATAGAGATGTGTTAATGTAATGATCATATCCCATTGAGTTATAAGGGTTATTAAATTGCTCGAGGACACGGTGCATGCATTGCATGCTATTTTTCTGTTTGCGTTCTAGTTTTGAAATGAACAGCAGTCAATCAAACTCTGTCAAGCATTTCTATGATTTGTGTGATTGGTTGGTTCAAACACACTTTGCTGAACAGTGATTGACTTACACCACATTTGACAAGTTCAGATCGCATTTTGGTGGAATATACTTTATTCCAGCCCTCTTTATAAAGTGTTATTGTAATCAAGGTTTTTAAAAAATATATATATACTAGCTGTTCACCCGTAATGTGAAGCCAGCTCCTATTTGCAGCTTCCAGTCAGCTTTCAATTTGGCGAAGTAATGTGGATTGTTTGGAACTGCTGCAGTGCACTACAAACACTGAGAGAGTGGAGTTGTTTGAAAAGAAGATGTTTTCGAAATGCATGACGCAACTTCATTTGTGGGAGCTGGGTAGTTATATCGGACATAGAAGTTGAAGGAGTGTGGCAAAAGATGCGGAATTTAGCGGCCTGCAATATGAGATGCATAACTGGCCTTGATGTGGCAGAGAAATATATAGCTTCCAGATTTGTATGTTGAAAATGTGGTTTTTGTGAAACTGCCAATAGGAATATGTGGTAACTGGGTAGTTATATTGGCCATAGAAGGTCAGTGAGCATATTGAAAGATGGGGAATTGAATGGCCTATAATATCAAATGCATTGCAGGCCTTGGTGTGGCAGATAAATATGCATGTGGGCTATATTCTAGTGAAAAAACTTGTTTTTTGGCCAAATTGCCAAGATAAATGTGTGTAACTATGGAAATAATGAATGATGATAGGTAAAAGTTGCCCTATCGGGAACTTCAGATGAATTGACAGGCTAAGAAGTGTAATTGAAGGTCTTATGGGTTGAGAGAAAAAAGCCTTATGAGTGAGATGAGATTCCTGCTATGAGTATTATTATGATTAGATATATATTGGCTTAGATGTAAAAATATATAGGGACCCACATAGATTGTCACTTATTGCTTGCAATGATTTTCAAGAGTGCTCAGCAAAGGTAATGTCCTCAGTCTACGTTGCCTACAGCAACGTGAAGACTGTGACCTCGGTCTAGTTGAATTTAATTTTGCTTTGTTAAGTGCATTAGAATCGCATGAGATAATATACTATAACATGTAATGTAATACATAATAATGAGTAATAAATATATGCAGTTGGGATATACACTAGTGAAGGTTGAGCAATGAATATAATTGATCCTCTGCCACTCTCAGAAAAAACATTGGCGATGATAGCCGTCGTAAAAGATCTTGATTTTACTTGGTATAGGAATTTTTCTATTTTTTTCCGCAACGCTTTTTGTGTAAGTCAAGTTGCATAAAAACACAGAATAGTCACACTTCCTTGCTATGGCCTCATCAAAGAGCAGGATTTTGTCTACAGAAACCTCGATTACCATTATGATGCCTGAAATGGTACCATTATAATTTTCAGTGTATCAGAACCTGAACTGAGATCCACCGACACACTCCGACACACAGGCACTAGGAACAATTCTAGCCAAGTCTTCAGTGGTCTTACGAAGTGGGTAGCGCTGTAGCCTACTAATAATTTCCATGACGCCACACCTTTATCGAACATTGGTGCTCAATCACATTGCTAGTCTCCGAAGAAGGATTGGTATAATATCATTTTTAAGCAACTCAACTCAGACCGTTCTCAGTGAAAACAGGTATGGTGTTAAATTTTACTAAATGGACACTGGACAGTTTCTTGACGATCAACCCAGGAATAGACAGATAAAATATTTTGTTAGTGCCGCTATCTTGAAAACTAAAAATTAAACATTTCTTGTCTGACATCATGCCTAGTTCTTGTCAACTTGAGTAACATTTTGAATGTAGGCCTACCCACGAATTAGAAATTACAGAAAATTCCCATGCTCTTGAGGTTGCCCAGCAGGTTTAATAATCCTTACCTGACCAGCCCCCTGGTCTCTAATTTGCATGAACCAATACGGACGAAACCCAAATGCAAGATCACAAATTTGTGAAAAGAATATGACGTTGGTCCGTATATTATCTTTGAAAGTAAAAAAACACACACATTTGGACAGCAAATTTTTAAGGTGGCATAACTGGCACAGCGACAGCCAATGGTCGTAATTTTTCAATATCATCTGACATTTTGGTGAAGACTGAACAAGTAGTTACTTTCTTATGACTACTCAAAATGATAACCCCATGATCGCATAAATTATCTGGCAAATATTGAAAATTTACGGCCATGGCAGTAAAAGAGTAAATAATGTATTAAAAGGCATAGAGCTTTTTTAAAACCTTTTGATGTGCTTTACAATATAAAAATATTTTAAGTTTATAATCAATATCAAAATTTAGTAAATAAAAATGTCTTTAATTTAGATTTAAAATAGTCAATGGTTTCAGCTTGCTTGACATGATTTGACAGTGTATGTGATTTATGCAGTAAAATAAGCTATGACTCTTTTGTGGGCCATCCTAACTTTTTCATCACTATATAGTATATACTTCATTCTCATTTCATTAGGTCACTATTGCTTATTTCATTATATGCCGCACATTCAATGTACATGCATTGACGAATTTGTTAAATATATCAAATCAAATCTCCTCACCTTTTTCCTTTCTAATGTTGTTATACGGGTCAAAATTTGAAAACCTTGAAATTTCAGCTGAAAAAATCGTTCCAGAAATGCCTTTTAAAGTTTGCATTGGGTGGGTCAAACAATCAGCTATCACTGCACTTTCATGTCCAAGGGTCCCAATGCCCTGCTGATCTGTAGGGGAGAGGGGTGCACAGTGAGACACTTTTTTTATTTTCAAGTGTTCCAAGATGTTGGCAGTGACAAGTTGAATGAGATCAGGTCCACGTTATAGATAATGACGTTGGGTACATTGTACAATTTTGAGTTACGTCCATGCTCGTTAAGCGTCTCACCATGCCCCGGGGGCGGGGCACAGTGAGACAGCAAGTGGGGCACAGTGAGACAGGGCATCTGCTGCCATAACCGCCGATCCTCAGGACCCGCGGATTTGTTCTATCAATTGTTGCTACACAAACTACCGTACTCTAATAAAAGCAGCTGGCTAAGTGATTTTTTAGGTCCTTTTTTGAGCATGTTTCGAAACTTCATCGCATAGGACACATGCACGCGCACGACTTATTTATCCTGCCGCGCCTGTTACATACTAATCACGATTCTTTTCTGATGCTTCTCTTCGGATATGACTCACTAAAATCAGTAGTTTATAGCAGGCATTTTGTGTTTATTAGTGAATTGTGCGCTATGCATTATATTCAGGTCTTTTGGAGTGTAATTAGTCATGTCTCACTGTGCCCCGCCTCAAACTGTCTCACTGTGCGCCATGCAGCTCTCTTTAAAAATTTTTTGAATCCTGCGGACCGGATGCCTGCATTGTGGTTCGTCATCTCACAAAACCAGGACAAAAAATCAAGGTTTGAATCCCTGGCAATTGATTTGCATTATACCATTTTTCCTGGGAATTATAACAAAAAGTCGTTTAGCAAAATTATTTACTTTTACTTGTTAAAAACCAAAATATTGAAATTCTACTCTCGATATGCTGCTTAGGCATTCAGGATATAGGACAGTATCTCACTTACTTTTTGTACTATACAAAAGAGGGTTGATCTGGAAATAGTACCAGTTAGACACTATGGGCTTTGTCTCACTGTGCCTGCCGTCTCACTGTGCCCCGCGCTCCCGTACTGAGGTGATAAACATAGCTGTAATGTTTTTTGACCATCATTCAAATCACACTTCTAACTAAAAAATCCTGACCACTTAGGGCTAAACAATCTATTGCCAATGATTAGGCAAGTTGCACATTTTGGGCCAAGTTCCAGGTCACTAGTCCGACTATTTTTGAGAAAATGCATTTTGATCAATTAAAATACCAAATATTTGTGTCATCAGCATCATGCGTATAACTTGAAATCCGTACCACTTAGAGCTGAAGAATGTATTAGTTTGGATTCTGAATAATAAAGATGATCTCCACTACTCCCTCCAGTGCCCAATGTCTTCGCTAAACAATATTTCAGATGCTAGACAATGGTAAAATGTTACTGGCACCCCATATTTGGTAAGTAGTTTCAGAGAAGCATCAAACTTCATACTAAGCATGTCAGATGCAAGGAAAATGCGAAAATGTTATGTAATAGTCTGTTGAAACATTTATTGATAATATGAATTCAACTGATTTCAACTCCAGTCATCTGCAACAAATTTTAGTGAGGTAAAGGCAATAAGCCATTTTTGGCATGATGCTAATGACAGCGCGATGCTAATGATAATTACATTAAAAATCTTTGCAGGGACCAGTGCAAAACCGGCAGTCTAGCAATATGTGCATGCAATGACCTTATGAACACCGGACAAATGTTCACAGTGATTTTGGTCCAGAAATATGCAGTCAAAATAGAGTAGCAAGGTTTTTGCTAATGACAAATTGAGATAGGACAACTGATATGCCAACAGAAATACTCAAACAATTTATTTACATAAATGACACAGAGCTACGGATAGTTAAGTTATTTTCTTGGGTTTTCTCACAGAATGTGTATACCTTTAATTTTTATTAAGAAACAAATCCGGTGTGATGCTAATGATGCAATATTGGAGACATCGATACAACAACCTCCAGCTCTTATACAGAATATTATTTCAGCTATTGGTAACCAGATTTTAGAAGACTGACAGTCAAGTCTCCATGTATGGAAGAGTTTAATCGAAATAGGATCCTGTACTAGTTTTTGTGATACGATCTTTCAAAGAAAATGTTGTTGGAGACAGGCAATTTTTCAGGGGGGTTGGCCACTTCAATGCTATTTTTGGATGGGATAAAAATATTTTGCCACATATTTTTGGTGTTATAAGTTTTGCTAATATCCTTGTCTATGACAAATGACAACAACAGGTCCTCTATTGGTCATCATGAATTATTGTTAAACACCGGAGACAAGAATTTCAGACTTATCAAATTTTGACCCCTACCTAAATAAAAATGAGAGTGTATTACATGATTTCCTTGGATATATTTGTCATATCATAATGTTCAAAATGCATCTGTATGCATGATATGTATGTATATTTCTTTATTATAGTGACATGGCAGTGATAGCACTCAGAACACTATTCCAAGCAGGCCTACAACAAGAGTAAGGAAAAAATCCTGAAGCACCCGTATGGGTTTATCAGTCAAGTTTTCCATAAAAAGTTAGATAAGTATATTATAATATCGTAGTCTAATCTATGATATTTGACACATGAATGGGCCTTGTAGCAGATATTTGCCTAAAGTTTAGTGTTCATATTTATGCAGTCACTTAAGTTTTTGTAAAAAATTGAAAATCTAAAAAAAAAAAGTCCTTTTCCGGAACATAATTCAGAAATGGTTATACTAGGGACATATAAAGTGACCATAGTATGCATTAAATACCCTAGATTTGCCTTTTGGGAATCTAAACTCTCTAACAAAAGTTGATCGTTGGTCATTTACCGATCATTACAGCTTTGGAAATAAGAGTGAATGTACAGTGTGTCCAGACTTATTATGTACCCATGCTTTTTCATTATATCTCCTTTACAGTGTGATTAAAAAAGGTCACACTTTTCTAAATGAACTTCAGCGCAGCTGGAAAGTACAAAATCTTAATGAAATTACACACAGGGATTTACCTACATATTGACAAAACACTGCCAAAGCGATTTTGTCCTAGTTGCAAATTGACCTCAGAGTCAGAGTGACCCTTAATGTTACCTATATCCTTGAAATTTATGTCCTTCAAAGTTTTTGTCTGTTTCTTGCATAAAGATTTTTTTTTAATGTCAGTTGATAGGTTGGATGTCTTATAGATAATGCCATTTTATGTTTGCTATTGTAATTTAGTCATATTGCGGGGAGTCAAGGCTTTGTGGGAACAGATTACTTCTGATCGAAATCTACCGAAATTTCGACTGACCACTTTTGAGATACTGGGTTTAAACTGCCCGGAATGTGTATTTATGTTCAAAACATAGTTTGTGCACCTGTAGCTGTGATTTGATGCATTATTCATCCAGGTTGACCACGTATTTAACAGCTCCTTTATGTATAATGAAATGTATGGCTCTCCGTCAACCACCAGGGTCCAGCGTAGTAATTGCCCAAATTCCATTAATACAATGTGCATGGTCCTGAAACAACATTTTTTGGTTTTTGTAGTATGTCAACTACATTTCCTGTCAATATCATGACAAAACTTGGATTAAAGCAACCTCAGTAATTATCTACACAAGGTGAGATTGGTGGCACACAATGACCAATCAAGTCCTCACATCTCCATTTCATGTGCCACAATTTCTGAGATAGTCATAAAGCAATTCAATCCTAAGGAACAAGGCATATGTTAGGTCTACATACTTTATTACAAGACACTTTTTGACTTTACTTTTCAAATATTTCCCGCTAGTGTGAAATAATCTCTCCTAGACCCTGCATATTATGCCCTACGGGACCATTTAACATTATACTAATGGGTTCTGATGTTTGCAGGACCACATTTTCCTGGGTCAAGCTTCTTTACATACCAGTCAACAAATTTCAATCATATTTTATATCTCAGACCACTCATATTGACATTTTCAACGGCCTTATTCATGCATCCTTTTAAACCCGGCAACTTAGGCATAAATCAAGGACAACTCACACTTTGTTATAGCAGCAAGGCTATGCAGGTATGTCTGTCGTTTTTTGTCTTTCAAATGCAATGTGCTGATAATTACCAACAAAATGAGCCATAAATCAATGTCCTGTGTGTAATTTCATGAAGACTGTGTGTCAGAATAAGTAAGAGTTTCATATCATACATATAATGTCATAATTATTGTCATATATATATATAGACAGACAAATTCTTTATTTACATGACCTGTGTAAAAATACCCAGCCCTATATCATATGGTCTTAGACGTCATCAAAACAATTCAAAAGTAACTTTAACAGCAAATTTTCTCGAAACTACAATATTAAAACATTTATAATCATATATTCATATTTTCATTCTTTAAACAAAAAGCTTCTTCTTCTGTGAAGAGCTTTAAACAAATATTCTGTTGTACATTTAACATAATCTTTGGACATCAACAACTTAAATTTTTCTTGTAATGATAAAAAGTAAAAATCCCCACAATAATCTAAAACACAGGTTAAAAGTAAATTACGTAAATCGTTATAGTATTGCAATGGAACAAAAAATGATTTTCATCTTCAAGAACACGATAGGAACAAAATTCACAAACTCTATACTCTAATGGTATATCATTGTAACGTCCTGTCTCTATTGCTAATGGTAAAACACCAAACCTAAATTGCGAAAGAACGGACAAATGACCTTTATCATAAATTTTATATACATAATCCTCAGTACCAAATGTAGTTGTAAATTCTCTGTAACTTCTTAATTTTGGTGTGTTACAGTAGACGAACGTCAAGTGCTTATACAGACTTGGACTGAAATATTCGTTGTGAGCTCATAGACTATCCATGCCATGTTATTCCTATGAGTCATAAGAAATGTATGAGGTCATAGCCTATACTTGCAATGGTATGAAAACGTATCATCAGCTGAGTATCAATGAAGTCACAAGCTACCCAATGACAAACTGCCAGTCCATTTCAATGCAATGTATAGGGCCCGTTATGAGGTCATTAGCAGCTGAATGTAAGTACTCGTCATTCGTTTACTGTAATAACTTGATTTTTCCAATTGGTTTAATAAATTTACATCAGTTGACGTTGTGAATTTTCTAGGTTATAATAGGTACAGGTCTACCACAACAAAATGTTCTCAGTACTGTGTTAGGCCAAGATAAGCATGAACATACTCTTTGAATGAGATTGCAATGCATTTTATGAACCCGCGCGGGTGGTCAATTGGGGTATCCAATCTGAAATGTGGTGTTGTTTACATCCCCGTTTGGTCAATGGAGGCTGTGGCTGTAAGGAAACACATTGTAAAGGATGTCCCACACATGTTAAGTCAAGTCAAAAATCTTTTATTTTATAAGGGTAAGCACACTCAGTACAAAACTGTTTTACAGTATGGCCCTTAATAAAACAATTGTAAATTGATAACACATAAATACAGTTGTAAAAAAAAGATGGAAAAAGTTAAAACAATTTTTAAAAACAATGTAGAATTATAAAGAGATAAAATACTGGTTTGGTCTGCGACCTAAAATAAATTGAAGCAATTTGTTTTTAAAAACAGCTAGACTAGATGAATTTTGTATATCACGAGGTAGATTGTTCCAGTCTCTAGCACCAGAAAAAGTTAAGGTCCTTTGACCTACATTTGTCTTACATTTAATAAGTTCAACATTTAAGGAGTTTCTAGTGCCGTAGTTGTGACTGAGATGTTGAAATTTCCTGGCTATGTAATCTGGACATTGTCCCTGGAGCGCTTTGAAGACAAGGATACACCTATGGAACAGGATTCGCTCAGTGAGAGTCAGCCACTTCAAATCGCACAAGACAGATCTTGACGGTGTATCCAGGGGGACATTTAGAATGATTCTCCCTCATTTGCAGATGAGTCTTTGTATTTTTGAAAGTAGCGTTTTCGAACATGTACCATATACTGTATCGCAATAATCAGCAATGGGTTGGACAAGAGCATTGTAGAGGAGTAGAGCAGTAGGGGAGAGGCAGGTTAGTTGATACGCAAGGTTAGTTGATACGCCCCACCTCCTGGTCATAGAAATGATCATTTGAGAAAGTGTTGGCATTTGTAAGAAGCAGAATAAAAAAACACATCTTCTCTTCTTGGTCAATGTAGAATCAGAATCAAGATTTAGGAGAAAAATCAAAAAATTCAAAAATCACTGTTCCTAGTAAATTTGTGCTGAAATCTAGCTTTTTTTTTTTCTCTCGCTATAGTGAAGGATGATTCAGAGTAACTTAGTATATGGATAAGGTGTGTGAAAAGGGTTATTTATGAGCCATCAAAGATGACCTAAGTTAACCTGTGGTCCAGAGACCTGCTCTTTTCTGACATAATCGAGTGGATGGGTTTGTTGATACAGCGGATTGGTTAGGTTTTGTTGGCTGGCCTGGTCAAAATAACAACCCTGACCTATTAGTACAATCATAATGCTAGGTGTTACTCAGTAGTTTACATGAAAAAGCTCTATAGATGAATCTTAGGTTGAAATAATCATTAGATCTCCCCCTCCCAACAGGTCGACCATCAGATCCGACTCACAATAGTAGCAGATATGCATCCATGGGAACAGAAAGCAGATCGGTGAAGGTGTATGGTTCTATAGTATCCTACCAAGGCGGAATTATGTGACTTTTTCTTTGCATTGTCCATCAGGGTAGGGTGTATCAACTAACCTGCCTGGGTGTATCAACTAACCTTACCAGGTGGGTTAGTTGATACGTTTGACATGACCTACTTTGACGCCATCTGGGGTAAAAACTATCCAACAGAGAAAGTCAAGTTTCCCCATATATTTGAACAATGTATTTCCCCATGCACATGACTATTCGTCATTCCAATATCATCGTCCGTTTAGCTTGGAGGCGAGCTTTTCTGAAAAACGTCCCAACTAACCTGCCTCTCCCCTATGCTTGTCCAAGTACTGTCTAACTCTTTTGAAGACTCCTAGTCTTTGTCTTAATTTCCGACACATATGATCAACTTGAACCTGCCAAGTCATATTACAGTCCATGTGTAGGCCAACGTATTTGTAGACATTGACATGCTCTAAAATGGTGTTTTCAAGTTCTATGATAGGGATCTCACAGTCTTTAAGCTTTGTTCTATGGAATTGAGGTATGACGATCTTTCTGTGCAGTCCATCACTGCAATACCTTCCAATTAAGGTGAGCCGTGGTCACCCTAGCAGGTTGCAGATGTGCATTTTCCTGCATGAGCAGAAAATTCGCTTCAACTGACCCACTTTTAGCCTTCAGTTTGATTTGCCCAAGCCCATTGCTGAACATCATGCCATTCATTTTTCCTGTATTCGCTCCAAATGCTTCATGAACCCCTCCATTGACAAGGCATCCCTGACCATCAAGAAAGCTCCCAAAAAATTTAATGTTTGAACATGTTGCACTCATAAAAACATAACCTTGAGTTTCTTTTGACACAGACATGATGCCCACGTGTCAAAAATGAGACCTGCTTAGTGCTTACACCCTGCAGACAATAGTGGTCACTGCTGACACGACTGCTGAAACAGGGGCTCCCTTTTGAACTCCAACATTGCTGCATGGTAATGTGGGGCAATTGGAGGAGCAAAAACACACTTTCTGCATCTCAAATGTTCTTCATGCAGTTGGTTCCTAACTTTTTGGTCCAAGATTATGACATAAGCGGCATCATCAGAGTCACTTTTCAGGCACATGACGACGCCAATGCCAAAGTGCCTTGGTATAATGGTCCGGTTGCAGCGTAATGGACCAGTGTCAGCCCTATCCAGGTCATCTGCCATACAGTCCAGTGTACCTGTACCTCTGCCAGAGCCAAGAGACCCCATTTGGTGACACGCCAAACCTTTTGTCTCCCTTCTTACCTCAGTATCTTTCTGTGGGAGTTGCCCATCTCTGACAACCTCAATTTGCGACAAAAACTGTGTGTCACACTTTGCCTTGGCCTGCAGTTGTCAGACGAAACAGATGATTGAACAATTTGTTCATCCTTTGTTTGATAATACTTTTTTCAGATTAGCAAATTTAACCAAAATCACTTCATTTTTTGGGGGTCACCTAGGACTATTGCTCCTGACAAGGCTATTGTTGACCAATATTGCTGTGACACCTGAATTGACCAGTCAAATGAACAGACCATAAAAACATGTTTATATCATTTAGTTATAGATTGCCCAGTTTCAGAAAAATGGCCTTAAAGAGTTGTTCCTTTATTTTTTTGAGCAGTGTAACTTTAAGGCTTAATAACTTGAATTGATTTTTAAAAGTTGCTATTCTCTATTTCTAGTTTTTCACACTAAAAGAAGTTGGCGGAATCCATATTTGTAAGACAAGTGAAAGCTACATTTTGGTTAATGCATGAGGCATTTGCATGTGATATTGCGGTGTTTTTTTTAAAGCTTTACACAGATTCAGTTGATATTTTTTGGATATGTTGAAATTTTGAGTTTATCTTGTAGTACTATAATGCTATATTTGAAGATTTTTTTGATAAAAAATTGTCAGGGCTTCTAAAAGAAAGGTTTCAAATCATGCTCAGCCACTAAAATTATTTATGACATAATTGAAAAATCAATCTAATATCTCAGAATCATATTTATGAAATTCCAAACATCCAATGGCCAATTTTAGAATTTAGAAGTCATGACTCTTTGAAAATTCAAGTTATTCCAGTGTTTTGATCAAGAGTGTATTAAACTGTATTATGCCAGTTTTCCTTACGAA
The DNA here is from genome assembly GCA_026936325.1 of Platynereis dumerilii. NCBI lineage: Eukaryota > Metazoa > Annelida > Polychaeta > Phyllodocida > Nereididae > Platynereis > Platynereis dumerilii. Next base: position 148,749,358 of record JAPTHN010000001.1, on the reverse strand, counting down.
ATCTTCTCTTAATTTTCAGATGAGATGTTCCGTACAGTCCTCCTCATCATTACCTTTATACTGGCCCTTTCAGCAGTGATTATTTTTATTTGGACAGAGGTCTATTCAATAGATATTCTTGCTTATGCAAGGAAATCTGAAGTACCATCTGAGAGCTTGGGTCATCCGCTACTCAGCATAAATGCCAGCAGGGATTACAGGATGCCAACCAAAAGCCCCGCTTATCAAACACCAACTGTGAGTCCGGTTAAGAAGATACCACCTGAGAGCCATAGAATTCAAACTGGGAACTTGAGCCATCAAATGCCAACTAAGAGCTTGAGTCCAGGAATACCAATAATGAGATCAGGTCATAAAGTGCCTTCAGCGAGCCCTGGACATAGAATGCCAGTCCGGGGCTCAGATCATGAAACAGTGATCAAGGGCCCCGGTAAAAGAATCAAGCACCGAAGTGAAAAGATTGAAATAGTGGAATGGTTATGTATTCCACCCTTAACTTCAAAAGTACAAAACAGATGCGATAAAACTTTACACAGACCTTTAGAAGTATACTATGCCATAGGCAATAAGACAGAAAAGATCTATAACACAGAAGTGCAATTCAAATCTCAACCAATCCCTGATGAATACTCATTACAATGGAATCAAACAGCTATATTTTATGGGTTTACTAACGCTTATTACCCAGACAACTTTTTCCATTATGTATCTCAATATTTCTTCCCATTCCACTATTTGCTAGATTTCTGGCATAAATCAAATTTGACTATGGACGCAAATATATTTTTCTCCAAACCACTTGGCGATGACTGTAATAGAAGAAAATATTCTTCCTTCTTCCTTGGAACTTTACCAGAGACTATGGCAACAGGGAAGTATAGTTATAATTATAACATTCATCCTGGAAAGACTTGCTATCGCTATGGCTTGTTTTCTATTCAAAGGCAGAACAGCCTTGCTGAGGAAGCAATTAAACATGTGAGACATTACTATGGTGTCGACAAAACAATTTGTCCAACGAATAGCGTGACCTTGCTACAACGAAGCAAAAAGCGCATCTGGCTGAATATACAAGAAGTTAAACAAGCCATAATCTCGGCTGGTTATGTCAACACCACGGTCGCTGATTTTGAGAAAGTCACGTTACAAGGTCAATTACAATTGATGTACTGCACAGATGTGTTTTTTGCAGTCCATTCAGCAGCTTCGCAGTGGTCATATTTCATGAAACCTAAATCAACTGCAGTGGAAATAGCCTTTCCTGAGTACGGCTGGAAATTTTTGTACAGCAATGCCTTTTCCCCCACTCAACGCATAATCCCTATTCAGTTTCTGCAGTTGGAAACAAAGAATGTGACAAATTACAATGAGTCAATACAAGCAAGGATAGATTTAGGACGCTTTACAGAAGAAGACTCAAAACGATTGAAAACGCTGAAAGGGAAAGCAAGAGTGGACGAGATCACAAGATTAGAGCTTGGAAAAGACTGTAATTTTAATGTCAATCCAAAAGATGTTTTGAACATTATTAAGAACCTGAAACCCTTGTGATAAACACAGCTGTGTACAAAATATAACAATATCTTATATTATACTGTTGGTTATTATACTGCAGACCATACGACTGGAAACATGCCGTAATTCAATGATTTTCATCACTGTATTAGGGTGCGACTATAAGACATTCTGACAAACTTTTTTTTAGTTCCCAATTACAAAATCTACAGACAAGATAGGAACGAACATGGCGGAGGTTTACTTTGTTTTATAAACTCAAATATGTGTCACAGAAGACGGTCTGATGTTGAATTTAATGAACAAGGAATAGAGTCAATTGTTATGGAGATCTTGTTTGATAAAAGAAAACTTTTTATGATATGTTTATAAACCACCGTCTATTCATGTTAATCAACTTATTGGCGCTATAGAACGTATATGTATAAGGTGTCTGTGTGAAGGTTCTTTTATAATGCTGATTGGTGATTTTAATGTAAATTTTAACGATACCAAATATGCTCCTACTGATATAATGGATGGATATTCTTTTAAAAATATTGTAAAATGTGCTACATGTTCTTAAAATTTTGAAAACCCGACTGCATTAGATGTCATATTGACCAATCATCCTAGGAGTATTCAGGGACTTTTAACACTGATATTGGTGTGAGTGACTTTCATAACATGATTGGTGCGGCCTCTAAGGCACATGTCCCCACAACATCAAAGAGGACTATCACTTATGGATCGTACAAGAATTTCAAGGAGGAAGAGTATATTGATAGTCTCTCATGTGCTCCATTCTCAGTGTGTAATATTTTCAACGATGTTGACGACAAGCTATGGGTGCATAATAAAATACTTACAGAAATTATTGAGGATCATGCAACACTCAAGACTAAGAAATTATTGAGGATCATGCACCACTCAAGACTAAGCGCGTTCAAGGGAAATCAGCACCGTACATGAACAATGAACTACGC